>WAAD01019827.1:17710-36620 GCA_013389945.1 Fregata magnificens
TTTGGAGTGATGGCGTTTGTCTTCCCAAGTAACCCTTACGCGTGACTGAGCCCTGCTTTCTGGAGATGGATGAACATCTGCCTGCCGATGGGAAGTCATGAATGAATTCCTTGTTTTGCTTTGCTTGTGCTTTACCTATTAAACTGTCTTTATCTCAACCGATGAGTTTTCTCACTTTCACCCTTCTGGTTCTCTCCCCCATCCCACTGTGATGGAGTGGGGAGTGAGCGAGCGGCTGTGTGGGGTTAAACCATGACAGTGGCTAGAATGTAACTTTGTAGAACAGGGCCTTGATTCCTGGTGGAAAACAATCTGAACATTAGTCAACAGTGTGAAGTAAGTTCAATAGCATTTCAGGCCATATTAACAAGAAACATGTCCAGCAGGATAAGGGAAGTGATTCTCCTTCGTTCAGCACTTGAGAAACCTCCATCTGGAGCACTCTGTGTGGTTTTTGGATTGCCAGTACTAGAAAGGCACTGACAAAACCACAGCAAGTCCAGCGGAGGGTGACCAGAAAGGTCACAGGGATGAAGTACATGCTACATGAGGAGCAGATGACAGAACTGGCTTTGCTCAGCCTTAACAAGGGAAGGCTAATTGGAGATTGTATCACTGCCTTCCATTACATGAGAGGGCAGAGAGAAGACAGAGCCACTACTCTTTAAGGTGCACAGCAACAGGACAGGAGGCAATGGACACAAGTTGGAACACAGAAGATTCCAATTAAGCAGAACGTTTTTCACTGTCGAGGTTGGTTAAATATTAGGCTACCCAAGAAGTAGTTGTGGTATATCCATCCTTGGAGATGCACAAAAGTCAACTGCCAAGGCCCCTGAGCCATCTGATATAATTGGACCTGCTTTGAGTAGGGGGTTGGAATAAAGACCATCAGAGGGTTGAATTAAAATTACTCTGCAATTCCATCATCCTCCCTGTTGCTCTTTCATGTACCTTTTCCAGTCCTGTGACATCTTCTTTGATACGGGGAGGGGCAAGGAAACAGAATTATACAAAACATTTAAGAGCGTGGTGTCCCACAGTGAACTCTTCCTCAATTTCTTAATTTATTCCCAGCATTCTTCACTTGCTTTCTTCAACCGCTACTGTATCAATGTTTTCACAAAACTACCTACTATAATCCTGGAAAATCCTTCTTGAGTGGTGAGTCAGTTCTACCTTCCTGTCAAGTTATGAACGTTTTTGTACTCATCTGTACCACCTTGTAGTTAACCACAATGAGTTTCATCTGCCATTTTTATACCCCAGTCATTCAGCATTATAAGAGTCTTCTACAGCTCTTCACAGTATCATCAGCAAACTGTCACCTCGCTCGTCACACTTCATTTTAGGTAAATGATAAATTCTGTCGCACACCACAGTCTCTGGAACAGATCGCTGTAGATTTACTTTCCATTCTTCAAATGATTATTTCCTCCACGAGGACTTTCCATCTTATCTGAAGGCAGTTCAGTTTCCAAAAGTTCTTGGTAAGAAATAATTTGTATTTGGATATCCAAAAGAATTCAAATACATCAATCAGGTCTTCTTTGTCATGTTCTTGTTTACTTACCTGAAGAGCTCCAAGGTTTTCTAATGTATGATCTTCCATTACAAAAATCTTAAGTGCCAACATAGCTATTATATTTACTCTTTCTACTTGAGAAAAAGATTCTTTTAATCTGCCCATTTGAAGAAAGTCTTCTAGTATCATTCTTTACATCATTGTTCAGCCATGCTGGTTTTCGTCTAGGCCTTTTGAAAACCGTACTTTTAAATTGAGCAGCTTGCACCTGTGCCTCCAATATGGCATCTTCAAATGATCTCCATATAGTCTCCACAGACTTAATCCTCACAGACTCTTTCCAAAAGTTAATCTTCATCTTCTAAGATAACTCTACCTGTTTTCTCATACAATTGTTTCCTGCCTCTGCAACCTCTCTGCTATTATCTTTGTTATTGAAAGATCGAAATTCGTGAAAGAACTGCAAAATTTTTGTATTAATGCTATGTTCAATTTAGTAAAAAATGGGTCCCCATAAGATTTGCCTGAAAAATTCCACACAGAATGTACTGTTCAGAAAAAAATTTGTACTCCCTTCTCTGCAACTTGATGGGCAAGCTTTATGAAGCTTAGAATACAGAAATTAACTAGTGACTGCTGGTTAAGGACAGAACATACTTCATAGTGGCCAGTTTTCATTTCATGAACAGTCTCAGTTACAGCCACGCAACTATAAAAGTCATAAACTGTTATAGCCAATAAATAAAACTACTAGTCAAGAGAATTTGTCCTGTCACCAGAATTGAAAGTCTGAAAAAAAAAAATATTGCTGGATACAATCATTTTAGACTTCTCCAAACTGTAGTCCAATTTTTAATATTTACTTCGCTCTGGAGCAAAAACTCCAGAGCAAGAACTCTGCGACCACAGTGTTTTCTCATTGGGCAAGATGAAAAAAGCAACCCTGGTATCCTAATTTCATTCATCTCCAATGAAAGAATCCTTAAACTGCAGTAGAGACAAGAATCATCAATTTGTTCGTAATGTACATTTTATAAAAGGGACTTGTAACACACTACAATTTCAACACAAGTACACACAGTGTTCTTTCTCCCTGCCACCCACCACCTCCAAATAGTTTCTGGAAGACTTTAATTGCACAACAATGGTATAACTTTTGCAATCTCAGTGCAACACCTAAATAAGATCCTTAGAAGAAACTATGGAACCTACCTTTTCTCTGTTTAACTGGCATAAATTTAAAGGTAAATACCAGAAAAGAAGAGTCTGAAACATGGCTGAAGAGACATATGCTTGTTTCCCTTTCTCTAGTTGTTTAAGAGACTGAAGACTCAGAATGCCAAACATTAATGAAAGACACACTTTCATCATTAGTGAAACAAGAGTTGAGAGAATATGGTTACTAACTTCCCAGAGACTGAAAGACATCTTAATCCCGTTTAATCTATGGAATTCCCACTCAGTCAAGCATGTTTAAACACATTTGGATCAGCATGGTCATNACAGCTTTCTTAATTACAGCTAAAAGAGCAGTGTAAAGTTATCCGTAAATTATTAATCTCTTTTATTTTCAGAAGTGCAATAGTACGACAATGAGTGCCCTATGTCAAAAAAATAAATATGCTTACAAAACTGTATGACAATAATAGACTATAGAGGACATCCATTCAGTTTAACATTAAAAAAAAAAATCTTCTGCTAACTACATGAAGAGACTAAAGTACCTGCTTCCTACACTTAATGCTTTCAAATGTTAATCAGTTGGCACAGCCATCAGATGAAAGTTAGATAAAAACCACTATGAGTTAAATGAATAAAAGCTACATGGCATGAAAACCATACATGACTTGTGTTTTTCATGAAACCTGTCCAATACTGTCTTTTGGTGAAAAAAAGAAATTTGAAACAAATGGGACTTGTGGCATGCCTGGATTACCAGCATGTTTTCATTCTTACTATTTATTGGCACATTAAAGAAAGTTGAAATCCTTTCTTCCCCTCAAGAACAGTAAATGAACACAATTCTCTTCCCACAAATTTTTTTGTTCCATGTCTGGCAATTACTTGTCTGTCCTCCTCTTCCACCCACCACCCCACCCCAGTTTGCAAAAAGTATGAGAAAAAAACCCAGAACAAACCAGATCTTTAAGATGACAGTTTTTTGGTGTTACTTTCATTTTTTTCTGGGCCTCAAATTCCATCCTTGAAAACTCTAAGACTATGTAACACATAATTGGTGGTAAGACTCCCTTTTTGATTTAGAAAAATGTCACAAGTGTGTCATCCTAAGAAATGAACAAAATCCCAGACTTGAATCAAAACTACCAATTTAGAAAATTCTTACCTGGAAGACTTGACTTGTTTGGTAGTATCACTTCAGCACGTTCCTCCTTCTCATCACAGGGATCCTCTTCATCAGACAGTACTAAGAAAGCCTCTTTTGGCAGACTTTCATTGCTTTCCTGCTTGGATGGTGAACCCAAACAGTTGTCTATTTTCTCATCTAAATCTGTGACTGTGTCATCCACTGGTAGCAGAGAACTTTTAGAAAAACAGCTCAGTTTGTCTTCAGCCGGGGCTAGTTTTTCCAAAATTGGAATAATTTCATCTGTTTCCATGGAGTCAGTATTGTCCAAGACACTTTCACTTGGCTCATCTGCTGTCCTCTGAACAGTGGTTTCTGAAAGACCTGCGGTGCCGTCTTGTTTGTCCTTTGGTTCCTGGTCTGCTTCCATACTGCTAGAGATGGCTTCTTCTCCAACAGCATCTTCAACAGTTACTTCTTCAGTCTTCTTTTCCTCACCAGATGAATCAGAATTAATAGTTAAGTCATTTGTTTCTCCCTTCTCTTCAGAAGAGTCACTAATATCACAGATTGATTTACTTTCACCTTCTGATGGGTCGTCACTCTCTCTTTGGTCCAAATGATCTTTTGTATTATCTTCTTCATGGAAGTTATCTTCATTACTACCAAGCACTCCATTTTCAGCCTCACAAGCTACAGCAGTATCAATATCTTTATCTTGCTCAGGAGTAACATTCTCTGGAGACAGTGTTAGAGGTTTGGGTTCTGCGTCATTGACTATATTCCCTGCCCTACTTTCAGGGCTTTTGGCTTCACTAATTTCATCAGAAGCTGTTCTTCCTTCTTCAGAGTTAACACACAAGTCCACTAGGCCATTAACTTCCCTCTTGTCCTCCATACAGTCTGTATGGCTTAAAGGGGAATTTAAATCAGAATCTCCATTCTCATGCTTTCCATTTAACAGTTTAACTTCAGTTGTCTTCAACAGCTCCTCTTTAACCTTATAGACAGCTTCAAGTTGTTGTCGATCACTTACTCTCATTGTTTTTCGTGCTTTAAAGACTTTTTTCTGAGGTTCATCTGTGCTATCCATCTTGACCCTTAAAAAAAAAAGTTCAGAAAGAATTGTGAAGGTAACAATATATTATCTTCATATTACAGTGTTCCTAGTAAAGACCGTAGCATTTAGCACATTTTAAAGCAAACCAGTTTTACTGTATCTACAAAAACAAACACCTGACAATGCACTTAAATTTTGTTTGTCCTCAGAAAAAGTGAATACGAGTTTCTACGTATGCTGCACAAACACATGTATGTAAAGATCACTGAGATCACACTATAACATTATATAGTAATGTTAGACTACACACTGTAGACCAGTCATCTCATAGTATTATTATAGCAAAGCCACATAATGAGGTTTTCTAGCTAGAAAGAGATATTGTGCTACTCTAAGAGCCATCAGCCTCTCCTTGTAAAAAGTTAAGAAATATTCTTGGTCCATCAGTTTACATTTATCTTTCTAAAACTGTGTAATTTCACGACTTTCAAATAGAATTAACAACTGGGGTAAATGATAAGATTTTTATATCAAGTAACTTGTAAGAAAACTTCAATATATTGTTTCTGAAACAGAAAAAAAGAGTTTCTGAATGTGTCATTAAGATACTTTTTTCTTCTGTATAAATAAGATAGACCTTCATCCTCCATATTTATACAATGGTTAACTGAACTTGGGTTTTTACAGCACTTCCATTCAAATCTGCAATAATATT
The DNA here is from genome assembly GCA_013389945.1 of Fregata magnificens. NCBI lineage: Eukaryota > Metazoa > Chordata > Aves > Suliformes > Fregatidae > Fregata > Fregata magnificens. The sequence continues at coordinate 23,316 of WAAD01019827.1, forward strand.
TTACTAAGACCATTTGTGCTCATAAAAACTACAGTTTTTGGAGCTCCTTTTAGAAAGATTTCCTTTTCCAAGGAAAACTGATGTTTTTGCCCTCCACAAAATTTTATTCATTCCATCCACCCATGCAAATATTAAGAAAAATAAGAACATCAATATAGAAAAAAAAAAATCAAGAAAAATAATGTTCCAAAATCTACTTTATCAAATGAATAAATGGAGTTAAATCCAGCATTACCTAGGAAGTTGAAATAATTTTGTTGAAATACAACAAAATCTTATTTCATTTGTTTCCAACAACAAAACAAACAAAAAAAATCCATAGGGATTTGTAAGCTATATTTGTTTCCCCACATGGTCTTGTTTTAGGACCCTGTTTTAAAGGATTAGATATTATAATGTTGTTCAGAAGCAGAAAGTAGTTAAGGAACTTGTTATATCCTAAATGAAACTCAGCAACTACGATCTTGAATCAGCTGATGCTAACCAATTTAGCTCTACTGAAGCTACTACACCATCACAAGTTACTCCTGTCTAGGATACAGCTTTTCTTAAGTTTCTCAAAACATGTGAAAATTCATTCGGGTAACAGTAGTTAGAAGATGTTGCAGCAAAAAAAAAAAAAAAAAAAAAAAAAACATACATTTTTCTCTATATGAATTTTATTTTTTTTTCCACAAGCACTAGATAAGCAAATGATTTGCTACAGCAGAATTGTTATTACACAAAGGACACATTTTAAATATTTAGCACAGCTCATTTTGCATCTTCCCCCAATCCACTTTCATTTACAGAGCTGAGAAATTCATTAATAAACTGCATTTTGTCTCTTCAGGTGGAGTATAATTTTTTTTTTAATTTTTTGATAAAAAAAGCAGGACTATTGCCAACATTAGCTCAGATCAGCGATGTTTTTGTACGACCAAGTTGTAAAATTCACAAAACGGAGATTCCACAGCCTCTAAGTAACAGTTTGGCTCCACCCTCTTTGTATCCAACCTTGCCTACAAGTTTTATTTAGGTAGCTGTAAGATTGCCCTTTAGCCTTCTCTTCAGCAGATTAAAGTTGTCAAGCCTCCCTCAGCATCTCATCGTAGGTCACGTGCTTTAGGCTCCTATCATTTTGGTAGTCCTCTGCTGGATCCTTCCCAGTTTACTTGGAACAGTTTGTTTATGAAGGAAATTATTTAATGTTTATGCATTGCCCAACTAGAATATTCTACGGTGAGATATGAATATATATTCTAAGGTACAATATGAATCCAGACAAACTCTAAACTTTACAACCATGACATACTGTACTTTACAATTATAAGGCTTCTTTTGCACTTAGTTAACATGACCTGACAAAAATATGGGCAAAATAGAAAGCAATATGATGAAAAAAGTAAGACTTTTTTCCCTGTTTTGCATTTCCTATTAACATAACATTGAGATTCCCTTCCACTTTATTTCAGTTCTTTTCTGCATGACAATCTAGAATCCCCGTATGAGTTACTGATGGTGCTTAAATAACACTTCAATTCACACCTGAGGAACAGATGAACAAATCTTCACAAAAGGTTCTATCAACTCTATTCACAGGCTCTCAGTAATACCATTAAGCGATGAATTTTTGCCAGCCTGAATGAGATTTTCTGAACAGGGTTGTCTCTTACTAGCGGGAGCAAAATATAACACCTATAGACACACTGATCTGAAACATTAGTTTACTTGTTTTTACAAAATGTTCTCATCACATAACCATTTCCAGTCAGATGAAACATGAACTCCAGGTAAGCTGTTAATGTCCTTCCAGAGCTGTCTACATGCTAAATACAGTACCTTCATATTCCTCCAGAATAGAATACATTTAACACAGTAATTCTAGTCCTGAAGTTAGGAGAAGCACATAAAAACCTCTTCAGAAGTGCATGCGCAGTTTTTGAAAACACATCCCTCTCTTCTTCCCAAGAACTCAGAATGTAAAGGCATGTTTTTTCACATCGCTATAAAAGCATATATCAGACTGTCACATAATAGAGTACTGATCACCATACTCATGTTCCACACATACAATCCCCTACAACCAACATGCATGCTCTTACAGATGTATATCTTGTAGAGCCAATCTGGAAAAAAATATAAAATTCCAGACTGGGCTAACCTTGAACTATTTCAAGAGCTCCTAATAGGTGACCAGCTAGTGAGAGTCTTCTGCTAATGTAGTACAAGGATACAGGGCCTTTGTATCAAAGTTAAGACGCACAAGCAGTTTGATTTCCAGGACTACAATGCTTGCTTTTATAAGCACTACCTAGAATTTAAAAGTTCTTATATTACAAAATTCACAATCCTACTTTTCATATGACAAAAAGATATACTAACAGATTAATAAAATGTTCACAGACAACTTAAAATCAGATTCATAAGTGCATCACTTGAGTAATCATAAAATATAACTTAAAACAAATTAATATTTTCTGCTCTAGTTTCCTCAATCATCTAAGCAGTCTTTCATTCATATTTTTAACATAAAATAAAATACAGTAAATACAGAGTAAAATGAGGGGCACTTCCTTTTTAAATTTGCCAAGAACAGCAGTCAAAAAAAAAAAAAAATCAATCTGAATACCTTTATATTGATACATCCTTACTTTTTTCTTAAAAAAAAATACTGAATGAATAAGCTTCAACTTCTAATATATTTCAAAATTATGTTTATTTTATATCTTAGGGTATTAATCCAAAATCTATTTTAAAAACAAAGCTTTAATACAGTTCTACAGTGAATGTGTACGAAAAAAAAGCTTCTCATAAAATTCCATTGTTAGACTGTTATTTGAGTAACTCATGCATGTTTTCAGCTCAATCCCACAATCTTTTGCAAACAAAGAATATCCAGTAAAAGTTACCATAAGTGACAAAATTATAAGCATAGAAGATTAAAAGCCGAAACACTGGTTAACAGCTAAATATCATGTATCACTGCAGACCAGCCTTAAAGTGTTTCCAGCCATACCCACAAGGGAGCACGCTGCAGCAAAGCAACAGATCTCATGTGAGAGCCGAGTAAAAGAAGAAACAAATAAATCAGTAACAAGTCCAGACAGGTTTGGCCATACCGGTGCAAGCCAATCAGCATTCATCTGATAAATGCTGCCCTCCAGTCTTTCAAAGGGGTAAGGAGGTTGCCCTTCAGAGCGCAACTCCAGAGCAGGTTACATAAATTCAGTCTTGCACAAATAAAACATTTAAAAATAGTAGTGTTCTAAATAAGTGTATGTTGGTAGTCTCCCTTTATACTTAACAATTAACACAAAGTTTAGCTATGTTTGCTATGCACTACCCTCATCTGATGCTTGGGTATTTTCAGTTTTTACTCATTGTGTGACCAAGTCACAAGAAGGAAATGAGTGCCCCAGGCACCAAGCCAACAGATGGGTATCTTATATTTCAAAGAAAGGCATTTGTACAGAACAGCACAAAATGACTCCTGCATGTAGACCTAAGCGTGTAAGGGTTAAACGCTGTAAATAAGGTGGTAGATTTGGGGTCACTTTTTTTGGTTTGATTTTTTAAACACAATAATCAATTTTGAAACACCACCACACACAAACATCATGTATATTTGTTTAGATGTCGCTTATGAAAATTCCCTTTTTCATTTTAAGCTTGAAAGTCCTATATACTTCAGCATGAGAGACACAAACACACCATTAGGCACCCCCCTCCAATAATATTTGGACATGTCTTTCTCATGACCAAATGTGTGCTACATGGCAAAACCAAAATGTGCCAGTGCAGCCAGCAATATGCGAAGGACTCCTCTCTCAGCCAATTAAAAAGTTTTCCCTCTATTGCCTTATTTTTTTAATTATTATTACTCTGTAGAGAGATCGGAGCTCTAAAGCAACAAAGGAAGGTATTAGCTTAGCTGCTATGGATTAGCCTATAATCGTATGCTCCTATGAGCAGCCCAAGAGCTGCCTGAAACATTAGCCAATCAGCCAGCAGCTGCCTGAATCCTGCCTGGTAACAGGCAGCAGACAAAGAGAAGGTCATGGAAACATGGGGGGGGGGGGGGGGGGGGGGNGTTTGTATAATATCATCAGTCTAGAACAGCATTGGCACAGGGTTCCTGGAGTGCACGCAGTGCTATCCAAAAGCACCACAACCATAAAACATTTGCCAAAGCACAAGAACTACATGGAGGAAGTAAAGCCTTTTATCATGAAAATCAGTGCTCAAATATGCAAGTTACTTAAAATGTAGCATAGCCAAATCAAGGAAAGCGAGGCAGCAAATGGGCAAGAGTATTTTGTTCTAGATGGAGAGTCCCAGAGAATGAAAGTGGTGAATAGAACCTACCTTTTAAGTAGTGGTTCATAAAAAGCAGTTTTCAGTTGAAATCCTCTATAGCAATGTTGATATAAATTGTCAGAAATTTAAAAACTATTTTCAAAAAACGAAAAAAATAAGTTTGTGATCTATTCTTACAGAACATGCGCTGAAATAATGTGCCAATAGTTTGTTTTTCTACCACTAATACAAGTCTACTTATCTGACTGAATGCAAGATACACACCACCAGCCTACTGAAATCCACATACAATTATGCCTTTATTTTAAAAGGTAATAAACAAAACAGAGGACATATGGTAAGTGCAAATAATACTTCTTTTAGCACACCACAGATGATCTGAGTTTTCCTCCCTTTCAGACTAAAATTATGTTACTGTTGGCAGAACAAAGTGAATGAAGAATGTGCCATTTTCTAAGAAAAAATTACATCACCAACCTGTCCTATTTCACCTAGTGCACATACAGCAAAACAAGGTCCACTGTAATTAAAAAAAAAATCTTTCGCTTATTTTCCCCCCTCGGTGTTTAATATCCAGTACTGAGGTTCGCCGTTTAAGAAACAAGCGGCATTTTCCCCTGCAGCAGAGCCCTGTAATTTCGCAGGCGCACCCGAGGGGGAGCCCGCCGCGGCCCCGCGGCCCCTCTGCATCCTCTCCCCGCGGGACGCCCCAGCCCGCAGCCCTCGCCTCGGCACTGCGGGGGAACGGACGCGAGCCCCCATCCGATTGGCTGGAAGGAGCAGCCGCACGGCAGCCAATCAGACAGCAGCTCCTTAAATTCTGCCCAGCAACAAACCCCCCACGAGGCCGTCGGCAAGAAGTCGGCCAGGGCATGAACGCGAACACGGGGGCCCATGGCAGGCGAGTGGGTTTGCGTTAAACTAAAAGAGCTGGTAAACGACATAAGAAAAAGTTAAGGGTTTTCACTTTGAGACCTGGAGCTGCGCAAAAGCGCTAACCCATGAGTGCCGCGCACAGGGGGCGCACAGCCGCAATAAAGATTCGGTGTTTAACGTACAGGAGCATTTTTAGGCTATTTTAAGACTACTGAACTTCTGTGATGTTAAATGTTGAATAAAAAAAAAAAAAAACCAAAACCTGTTGAGATCCAACCCCGGTTCAAGTATGGCAGCTGGTAACCTCTCCTTTCCTCAAATACCGTGCAGTGCCCATGCTTTTGCAGTGTCCCAACAGAAGCATCAAAAATTGGTGTTTTTTCATGAGTGCAATATGATTTCTGCCGTGAAAGTAGAGGCCATTCGCCCCACCCTTGCAAACTGCCTTTTGAAGAGCCAGTTAAATCCACACGTGTATCTATGCCTAAGAAAAACACTCAAATGTATGGTTACAGGCTTAGTAAACCAGAGTAAATTCACAGTACAGTTTCAAACAGGTTGTACTTGTGTACTGTACTCGATCAACAACTTCATGTACAAACTTGAACTACGCTCTCGTCACTTTGGCATCACAGTGAATTAGCAGTTGTCCTGTGTCTTCTCTACCTCCAGAGGAGGTATTATCCGCCTTTGACTTTGGCTCATGAACCCATTTCTCATACTAAATTAGTAATTTTAGAGTTCTTTTCCCATGAGATTGCCATGCCTCATGGGAAGAAAAGGACTCTCAGGTCGATTTCACAACTAAGATCTTTCATCTGCTAGTGGTTTTGCAGAATTGTCCTTACATGGTTCATCATTTGTGCCTTGATAACTACTACACATAAAATGCATACTTTTTGAAGATGCAAAAACAGAAAACAAGCAAGAATCTTTCCTAGACAACTTTTAATTAAAATACATACTCCCGTTAGCCTTATACAAGCAAGGGCCTTAGAAACATCTGCTCTTTAGCACATGAAGCTTAAGCTCATTCTCCAAGAAGACTTTTGTCTTTTTCTGTAAACTAAATTTTAACAGCCATTTAGATCATTAAAATAGTAAACTGCTTGAGTGGAACTCAGCCAGAGCAACAGTGGTAGATACTGTGTTTTCTTACTTCCCAAAAGTGTTGAAGATATCAACTTTTATCAACAACTTAAAATATAAGTTTTCAATTCAGCTGTGAGGTCTCCCAACACTAAACAAGTACTGCTGGTTTGAAATACCTGTAACAGCAAAATTCAGCTTTCTTACAGACTTATTTTTTTTTTTTTTTTTAGCACAAGCTAAAGCACTAAGAATGTTTCTTTCTGTAAAAAATGGATTTACTAAAGTTTTATATAAAAGTTGAATTTGTGCATTTTAAGATACATTTGTGGAATATTTTTATTATACACAGTTTAAATGTTATACTGCAGCTCCATCTTTGGCACAGGATTAACAGTTACTGTTATCCTTAAATATGAGGCGGCGCTAATAATTTCACAGAGGTGGACACTAACTGCCAGAATACAACTACAATTAAAAAAATTATCCAACTTCTGATATTCCAAACTTAAAACCTGAACAACCTGAATTAACTGGTCATGTACCTGCAGACAAAAAAATATGAGAAACTCTGAAAAAATCCTTAAAAAAAGGCAAAATGTTCTGTTCATGTTTAGGCTATTCTATGCATTATAAAATACAGTACTTTTTTCCTTTTATAGGTGAAATTTCAAGTGAAAATTTAACAGGCTACAGCTGTTACAAGGTACCACTGATGTATGCAGAACTGCATCCTTTTAAGGCAGATCTCTTTACAAGTCTTCTGTTAGATAAAATGCAGAATAACACTATTCTAATGAAAAAAATTATATATTTACCCTTACCATTCTGTAAAGTATTTTCTAAACTAGTTCACATATTACATATGCAACTAACTGTAGTGATGTAACCTCAGCTTTCAAACACTAGCAACTTGGTGACATCAGGCTTCAGAGGTGAGCTGTCTGATGCTAACAATGGTCCCCTGAGGTTGCTTCTCAAATGCCAGAAGAAACAGAAGTGAAAAGAAAACTTGCAACAAAAAAGGTGATGCTGCATGAAAATGTTACTGTCATGCATACAAGCACCTTTTAGAAGTTTTTTGCAAAGATTACGTTTTCTCAGTAACAAAAAAGCAACAATTTGAAATGGAACTAGAATAGCTGTTGATTAGTTGGCTGTGGGAACCCGCTGTTTTATAAAATATTATCAGTATTTCCTCTAGGGAAGATATCCTTTCTTAGGAGGAGCAGTGCACCTGCTGCCTTGCTTGCTTGTTCCTTGCTCAGACCAGTCCTTCCACACACCAAAGTCACTGCTGAACTCCCACCAAGTGCATCACCACAGATTGGAGGTGACAGGTCTTCAGTATGTGAAGGACTCAGCTGTTTCATAATTTCATCTAGTGGAAGCCCGGTAGGGACCTTTCATAATCTTTAGATTTTGGGGGCGGGAAGGCTATTTGCCTATTTTCCACACGAAATGACGAATTTTCTTTCTGTGCATGTTGGAGGGGAGCCAGGAGGGAGCCCCTGCAGCCACCTTGCCCTCTCACCAGCTCCCGGGCCGGCAGAGCCAAACGTCCCCTGCCTGATGGCCAGGGACTGCGGGAAATTTGCATACCCACTCAGGATTGGCTGCAGGAGAGTTGCTTTGCATAAACCAATCCGCAACTGCGAGGCGGAGCCACCCCAGGAGGCCTGTGCAAATCAGCCCGGCAACTGGCTAAAAATAGACCGGGCGCCCCGCCGCGCACCAAGACGGGGCGTGACAGAGCACCTCCCCGATGGTGACGTGGTGCACGTATGAGAACACGCCATGCGGGTCCTCCTCCTCCCGAAACGTGCACTTGCGACGCTGCCGAGGAGGCGCAGAGGAAGAGCCACTCTGTGAACACGAGGAACGAAGGGACACCCAATCTTCAAGTTTTGTGCCAAAAGCAGAGGCATTACGTGGGGGTATGGCACACTTAACTCTCTCAGGTTTTTGTGTGTTTTGGTGTTTGTTTTTAAACTAGAAAAAAAAATTTCTGAAGTAATTCTCTTTTCAAATCAAAACAAACTATTACAATCTGTACATCATCATCTTTCTCGCCTTCATTTCTAAGCAAGCAGGAACAGAAACCGTCTTTCTTACTCTGACTAATAGCCTATGTCAGTTTGGTGGCATGAAAATTGAGTCATCCACAACAGTCGTCATCGAATCCCCATTAAACATGGACTCCTATATCTGAAGTTACAGACTTTTGGCTCTTGAGTTTGATATCTATAAATGCGAAAATATTCACTTATTTTGAAAAAGTTAGAAGTTGTTGTGACCAAAAATTAAACTAGATCCTTGTTTTGGGGAAGTCGGGAAGGCTTTAAGATAAAAGGCTCCTACACAAGTTTACGACCACGACATTTGGCCTTAGAAAAGCAGATGCACGGAACCACAGAGATAAGGAACTGCAGAGCAAACACTAAACCAGAACAGACTACCCCTCAAGGACATTATATACGTGATGCCAGAACTGGGTCTGCGCGAAAACAAAGGTTAACTAGCGGACACAGTAAGGAAGAGTATATCCTTCATCCAGAGACCCCTGACGACCACCTGGAGACACTAACAGACATGCACACAGGACATTTGCATATGATAATGAGTTCTCAGAAAAGTAATGAATATGTATGTGAAACTTGCATATAAGCTATGCAATTAACCCTGTGCGGCACGCACATTAGGAGGAGCCCTGTGCGTCCAGCGCTGCAATAAAGAATACCTGCTTAATAATCACCAAGACTATTGAGTCCTGATTTCAGCATTTCACAGATTCAAGTTATCCCTTGGTAAGTCACACCTCACCAGAGACACACCTGTACAATTTGTGCACTCAAGCTAAAAACTCTCTGGGATTTGGAAAGGCGAGCAGGCTGAACCAAGAAAAGAAACTCTGTAAACAGATAAGGCATCTTGAGAATAAAAACTAAATACAAAATGGGGTAAGTAAAGCACACAATTTTAAAATGATTATGTAAATACATGTTCTATTATGAGTAACTTCAGTGATCTACTTGGACAGCATTTTACCGTTTTCAACCTAAAAAACAGGTGGTATCTACACAGGTTTGATTTTCAGTACTACTGAACTGATGACATAAACTTTTCTGACTGCAGCAGAGGCATGTAAAGAGGCTTCCGCACTTTTCTATCCACCACATCGGCCCCAAGGTTTGTTTCATAGAACTGGTTAAAGGCAGGTGAAAGCCAACATAGTGAGATGGATGATAACAGAAGCCCATGCACACGGGACACGTACAGCTGCCTAATCCAGGTCTTTGGCAGCCTGAAAAGCACCATCTGATACGTAAGGTATACATAAGCATCTCTGGTATGTAAAAATGTATCTTCTACAAGGCTGCTGCAATTAAATAAGGAGAGAAGGAAGAAAAGTGGCCAACGCAGATGGTCACAGAGTGACCACTGACAATGGTTGATAGCTTTTGAATGACTCGACAGAACAGAATCACAAGAATTAACCAGAAATCCCAATAAGAAGGTTAAAGTGAAGGAAGACACAAATTTGAACATAAGAAATCTTCAAAATAACATTGGGGGGGGNGCAAAAAACCCACAAAAATACCGAAACCTTATTACCCATACCTACTGTTAGAACTATTTGTCACAAGCATCCTTCTTTAAGGGAAGGTAGCTTACTCCATAGATGTTAGTTACCTACTGCTGATAAATTTTACTAGCAACCATGCTCCCCTGCCCACAAGACAGTTACTCATTAATCAGAGGCTAAATGTTTTCCAAAAGAAACTAATGTTGGGGAAGGATGGGAACTGAAAAAACAAACTTATCAACTTAATATTCTATTCATCGCTAGATACAAGAGAAAAATAAAAAAGCGTGTTTTCAGTGCTGGTAACCCACTGTATTAATATGCTAAGAACCCTAGATAATGCAGGTAATTCACATTTTTATAACGATAAGCAGTCACTCTCTAATAAATTTCTATGGCAGTCAAATCTTATTCTGTTGTATGCTTGGTATACTAAATTATTTAGTAGAAGTGTACAGAGGCAGATTAAATTGAGTGAATGGGCAGACAATTATTTTTCTGTATTTGCTGCTATACAAGATTTGTCACATCTCAAACTTGTAAAGATTTATAAGAAAAATTACCCAAGATATTACCCAAACTGCGCTTTAAATGTTTCATAATCAAACATGTAAGCAACCATAGCATAGATGATTCTTCAGCTTAAGCATGCTTAGAACAAGCTCTGCAGACACAGATTGCCAGACTAATTCTTTGCTAAACTGACGAAGGAACAGGAAGCAAAAGTGGACAAACACAAGATGGTTTCTTTACGTAGTTCCAATCATGGAAATAAATGTTAAGAACAATAGAACCAGTTTTGAAAAGGGTTTTGATGACAAAAAAGTAACCTGAAATGGTATTGATTCTTGCTGTATTCTTCCTTCCTAGAACCTTCAACACACCCTCCTTTTCTCACTATACTTGCTGCATAGTCAGTAGACTTACAATCTCGCTATATTCCATTTTCCCGAGTTGTTTTGAGATCAAATGCAACATCTTACATTTAACGGTTACCATCTAAGAGACTCTCTTTTCTCATTAGTATCTTCTTGCCACACTTTTAAAATTCAATGCTAGTGGGTATAAATTTTGAAATAATGTCACACTAGTTGTAAGTGGCACAGTTGTATTTATCTGCATCAGCAGCACCTTAAACAGGCAGCAAAGCACCATACGCCCTATTGATTTCTCAGGTGCTGACTTACACCTAATGCTACTACACTCATGTCAACTCAGTTATATACTCTGAGAAACAAAGATATTTGAACAAAAGCAAAGGAGGACCAGAGGAATGTCCTGAAAGTAAATCACTCAGTTGATGGGAAAATCCTTTTGCATTTGGTTCTTTAAAAAAAAAATAAATTATTCTTCCTATCAATGTTTTTGAATGAACATTAATAACAAAATTGCATCCACTCCACATAAAGTGTGTTGACATTACATTACACAGTACGCAGTCATGTTTGCATATGAAGGATGAAATAAAGCGAGAATATGATGCAAGCATTGGTGAGGTTGCATGTGAATTCAGATAAGGGACCTCAGCCACGTTAAAGCTAACCTTTTAGTTTAACCCAGCAAATACAAAACAACCCAGCAAGTAAAAAAAGCCTCAGCCCAGATCAGTTGTCTGATGCTATTAACCATGCAGCTGCTTTTAACACTTAAGTCAGCACAAAGCAGGGGCGGCCAGAAAGGGGAACAGAAAACACCTTCCAAGACTAGTGTTGCATACCAGCCTTTCAATACCAACTTACATTACCTGTACAACTGCAGCACTGAGCTAGATCAAGGAGCTTAACCTCCACATATACATTTAGTAGGGTCAGTGCTTTGTTAAACTCAGCTCCTTGAACTGGCTGACAAAACAATCACAGGAACACCAGGGCTGCTGCACCAGAACATGCAACAGAACAGTCTTAGGTTTTCTGGGTGTGGATGTATGAGTCAGGACTTGCTGTAATGGACAGGCAGACCTCCCAGAGGGTGACAAAGCACTACAGGTGTCCCATAAAGTCAGCTTCATCTGGTTATTCAGGCTTTTTAGGGACAGGGCAAGGACGCTGTTCCCACAATAAAATATATTTGATATCTTAAGTGTATGTCTTCTTAATTATTTTTAAATACTCATAACTACTCTTCTGACATAAAAACAATAGGTGCAATAATATTAATTACATATATAATAATATGTAGTTATTTCTTGAAAGCTTCAAAAATAAAGTACTCTAAAGAAGCAAATTAAAGATCTAATTTAACTCCTGGTTTTGGACTGTACTAGATTATACAGTGGTGGAAGGACCCTGAAACACACACTGCTTTTGGACAGAGTATTACGAACAAAGGGAGACAACATTTGCCTCTGCTCTATGGACAATAACAAGCTCCTAATGTGAAATTTTATTTCAGTATTTCCAGACTTATGTACTCAGTTACGATAACAAACGTTGATTATACTCAGTATTATGAATTCAATACCATGAGTATTAGTACAGAAAATAAGGAAATCCATACTATCCCATCCTTTTAAAAACATTTCAGTGAACATCCCGCAGTATGTGCAAACATTTATTTAAAAAAAGAAAAAAATTACTTGTGGTGGCTCATAAATACATTTAAATAAATACATATACATATTTAAATAAACACATATTTAAATAAATACATTTAAACACATACTAAGCTTTTTGCCAACTGACCTGATGGTAATCAAGTATGTTATTGCTAAATATTACTTTGGTGCTTTAAATTGGATGACAAACTTTATTCCATAGCATTCTCAGGTTTTCCTGGTCACTTGAAGCCAGAGTTACATACATTTGAGCTTTAGAAATTTTCTGTGGAAATTCTCTACTCACTCATCTATTTGGATTATCCATTAATTTAGTGACGTGGTATCTCTTTCAAACATCCCAGGAAAATGAATTAAGGAAGAGTATATTTATAACCCACAGCTGGTTTGGATGGCTCTACTTAATATTCAGTTATCCCAAACAAACACAAAGTGTTATCATCACAAAGTTGAGTATTGCATCAACTAAAAAGGTCAGACTGCCGAGAAAAATCCATGTCTAATGTGCCAGAGTATCCTTAAGGGAATGTAACTATTGAAGCTTGAAATGGCTTACCCTAGAACTAATTATATCTTACATAAACATGATTTGCAAAATTCATGTGTCTGCATTTGATAATCAAAGAGAATAGTCATTTGTGACAAGGACCAACAGGGAGAAGTAACTGCTTAAGGGGTCACAGATTATCTCAAAACTCAAAAGAAAATTTCTAATCTTTAGCAGAGGTTGACAGCATTAAAGCGTTCCCCCCGCCCCCCATCGTTTTTGCTACAGACAGAAAACTGATTTCCCTGGCCCTATTCTTTCCCTGGGGGGCGGGGGGGGGAACCCAAACAAACAACAAAAATAAAACCCCCAGTCCCTGAGAAACCATATTAGGAAAAAAATAAACAGAATACC
>WAAD01019831.1:0-10767 GCA_013389945.1 Fregata magnificens
GGGCAATGGGCACAAATTAGAACACAGGCAGTTCCGCCTGAATATGGGGAAAAACTTCTTTGCTTTGAGGGTGACAGAGCACTGGAACAGGCTGCCCAGAGAGGTTGTGGAGTCAGTCTCCTTCTCTGGAAATATTCAAAACCCACCTGGACGCGGTCCTGTGCACCCTGCTCTGGATGCACCTGCTCAAGCAGGGGGGTTGGACAAGATGATCTCCAGAGGTCCCTTGCAACCCCAACCATTCTGTGATTCTGTGATTCTCATAAAAGTAAATACATGATATTGTGAGAATCAGTGAGGTTTTTCTTTTCCTTTGTATTATCTTCAATGAATCAGTATTTCCTAATACCAAATATTTGCAAATCTAACATTTACCAAAGTAGATGTGACTGTGGAATGTTTTTATAAACAAGGAAGAAACTGGAACATACAGACATACAAACAGCTTTTTACGTAGTACCAGAAAGATTCTGCAACCAATCCTTTTGCAGTGGGTGTGAGGAAAGTGTACTGGCTTGGTTTCAAAAGTCAGCTTCCGCTGATGTTGGCTGTAGTTCATCTTAATGACTGCTAAACACAGTGTTTTGTCTCACATGGGTTTGAAGCCCAAAATTATAAAGTTGAACCATGTAATCATGTTGAAATTGTGAAACTGAAGGAAAACAGACATCCATTAAAATTACAGCATGTTAGTTATTCCTTGGTGACAGGAGATAATGTAATTTGTAACTCCAGTACACAATCATCACTGTATTTGCAAAAAATGAAAAACAAAATATTCTGGAGACATTAGAGATTTATACAAAAAGATATTATCATCATGTTCTGTTTTTCACATGCTAATTTATCCAGGAAGGAGACTGACATGCATTAATAACTTTTACTTAGCAAAGTCAACATTGAACTGGAAAGGAAATAAACACTTCTGTGAACAATTTTGACACTGACTGGCTTTTTTCTTGCTCTCTTATGCTTAAAGTGATTCAAGCTTAAGTTTAAAGTAACAATAATAACCCTACTTAAAGAAAAACAAACTCTGAGATTGATGTAGTCATCATCATGCAAGCACTGCTGAAAAATATACTTAGACATATTTGTTTCTTTTTTTTCACAATTTACCTATTACTTTTCCCTTCTTATGTGAATTATTTTTTTCCATTATTATTTGCAAGATTGCAAAAGAAGTCCATCAAAAGGTCAAGCAAACAACATAAAGGGACATATCTGAGACCAGAAAAATCTTATAAAAATATAATTTCTTATTATGAACATAATGTACAACCAACAGTGAAGCAGACTGTGCTCAGTTCCTTAAAGAGTACATACCTCAAATATTTCAGGGTAAAAGAAAAAAACTCTTCTTTTGAGGAGAAGGTACAACAATTTCTGGAGCTCCTCTCTTTATCTTCCCCAAGCAAGGCAACAGAATGGTCCTGGTCTTATTCATTGCTTGAAGCACTGCTGTTGACTGGCTATCAGGTGCAATTTATGTTCTACTTCTTTTATTGGATCAGACCTGACTTTTTTCTCATATATCTATAAAAAACATTTTCACACCACAAGATACATAGTCCTGCAATACAAAAACAGTCCTGAAAAATATGAAAGGTTCTAGTTCCTCTTGGTCAGACCTGCATGAGAGATTCTCACCTTGTTTTTATAACCTGACAGGAGACTGATTACCTCAACAATAAGAAAACTCTGCCTCAAAATTTCCAAAGATTCAGCATCACAAAAGACTGGGCAACCTAAATGCAGCGATGATCCCACCTGCTTACACCACTGAACTAATGCAGCCCAGCTGATGGATACAGTGCACGGTGCAATTTCTTAACAAAACCCTCCAACCACATAGTAACATCAGGACTTTGCCATACATTAACAAGGATGAAAAAACAGAGAACAGTAGCAGACTTGCACAGGTTGACAAGACTACGGGCCACTCTCCTGCAGCAGGATACCTGGTCAGGTCCATTTATCCCAGCAGCTCCAGTCTCAGCTAACAAGAGAGCTCTTTGACCAACATGAGGTAGCCAGAAGTCAAAGCATTTAAGATCAGGAATGAAAGTTAACTTCCATGTGCTTCCCAGAGCTATCCCAAGATGGACTACTAGAGATACCTTCTCAAAATTATGACTGAGGGACAAACTTGCTCTCTTGGGCTCTTCTTCACCACAAAACAGGCCAGTGAGATAAAATCCCTGCTAGTTTTTCCCATTTAAAAACCATCACCGTATAACTGCTACCAAAGATGAGGCTGAACTGCAGTTTGTATGCACTGCACTGCAGCGTGCTGAGCCAGTAACACCAGCGCTGCCACTGCTGCTTCAGTTATGAACTGCATGGTCTGTGCTAATAGATTTCAGAAACACTAGGCTGCAGGGTGCAACTACTGCATGCTATATATCACACATTGCCCTACAAAATACAATGCGGTTATTCAATAGGTGCCAAGTATTTTTCAGATTAAGTATTCTAAACATTGTGCTTAGCATGGTTTACCATAGACATTTCTTCTAATGCATGCCTTTGTGTATATCTCACTTCCAAGACCTTACTGCAGCTCTAAGCCTGATGCTTTCATTATTATTACTAGTTTGAACAGTGGATACGTNTCTGTAAAAATACATGCCCAACACTCATGCTTGCTTTAAGAGTAAATCAGATGAGTGACGTAGCAACCATAGCATGATTTTATCTCCACAGGTAAAATTACTGTTTGTGGTATTACTGAAAGGAAAGCCATAATTAGAACATGGAAACAAATAGATCTGAGCAGGTCCAGAGGGCATACATAACTCCCTCTGGTAATTAAAGAATTTACACTGCACTCTGTTTGCTTCAAAACCAATAACCAAGTTATCTGAAGGAAGTTAACAAGAGTTGTAGTATACTTTACTTACTTCATGTAACATTTTAAATAAAATATTGATTTAATAATTAAAAAGGAGGATGAAGACTTGGAATCTTTTCTTGTTTCTGTGAACAATGGACGATGTGATGAAAGGTGTAACAACTCCAGAAGACAAGAAAGAAGGAAGAACAATGACTTTTACTAGGTGATAAAAACATCCACGATCTTTTTGAAGATTCTTACCTTATGTCCTTAAAAAGGATTGTTATTGGATTTTACTCTGCTAGTGTTCCTTTCTTACAAAGCATCCACACGCTAGCTTTTATTAATCAATGCCATTATTACAAATTAAGCAATTTTCATTGCTTATTTCCATTTTCCTAAGCTCGTCCCCTTCACTAAATTGATAGAAACCACCTTCTCCTTCTATTCGCATTTGAGAAGTCTAGATCTGGACAATTCAGACTTTAAAATACCTTTGGGGAATCAAAACTGAGCAGCTTTCTGAAATGATGGCAAATGTTGAATTAAAGCTCTGAGTACTGTTACTGGCCTTTCAGTTTTTCAGGTATTAACATCTTTGCAAAACACTAAATATAATCTCAAAGATATTACATTTATGTTTCAAAGGCACACAATTCCTGTGCAGTTCTGGTTAGTTTATTGCGTTTTCCTCAGTAAGGCTGAAACATGCTCTGTTACAGGTGTTTAAAAATGCTTCACAGAGATTACATTCCTAATATAAATGTAAAAAACACTGTTGGTTGAGTATAGCACTGCATTCTTTCTTGGTTTTAGAGTTTTTATTTGAAGTTTCCAGACAGTGCTGCAAAGCTTAAAGTTAATTGTTTCCCATGCTTTGCAAGTTTACCTGTTTTAACCTGAATTTTATTCTGCCATGCTAATAACGTGAAATTGTTATACTGATAAAAATACCATAGAATAGGACACGGGCCAGAGACTTTCTCATTAAAACAGAAGAATTGATTCAACTTTCACAGCATGATTTAACAGAGACCTTGGAACACTTTGGTGCAACAAAGAAAGCCTGGGTTAGCAAATTTGCAGAAAAACAACGTATTTTCTTCACATTTGGAAACTGCATTTCTGGACAAAAGCAGCATTGCATTTGAAAAGCTCTATCTTTTGTTTTTATAGCACGGCAGTTTCCCCACCCCCGCAAATGAACAAAGAAGGGCAGTAGTTTGTGAAAGGGTACTCAGGAGTCATGGGGAAAGAGACAAGAAAGAGCCTCTGAAAGAGCGGACAAAGTGCGAGATGGAAGATTTTGGATACCAAACTGAACACGAAATGCTGAAAGTCAGATGCCACTTAAACTTTCCAGAGCTGAGAACCGTAAACTTAACACTGCAACAAAAGTGAAATTTATATGTGTATCAATGCACATGCATAGAGTACAGCATCTAATTTGGAGGTACTAACATGTTCATGAGACTCTGACAAGCCCGGGGACAGAATCCAGAGGAGAAATACTGTGCTCTGCTATCAGAAATGAGTTTATACTAGAAAAACTGAGCCAAGTGAGGTAAGACATGTGCAGCAGATCCTCCCCACTAAAATTATTCAGCGCTATTTTCTCTAATTTAAGATGAAATAGAAATATTTTATATAAAATATGCAACGTTTGATTTGCATTATCCTATAATTTCTTGTACCCAGTAGCTCTTTTACGAAGGAAAAAATATTAAACTACCTTATAACAGTTGGTATATGATCTCCACAGTAGTGATAGTCAAACAGACAGCAAAAGTTCCCTTTTTAAAAGAAAAACCCGTAGATACACAATGTGGATATGTCCACACATTGTTCCAGTGATTTTAAATGTAGTTTTCAATGTGTGAGCAAGGGAGGTGCTGTGGAGTCCCAGGCATGAGCAGAATCCACCTGACAGAAACTTCATCTGGGCAGCAAAGATCTCGCACACATGCAGAACGAGTTACTCCCTCCTGCTGCAAGAGCTAGGACTTCACCTGGCAACAGCTTTCATGATATTAAGTATAGTCAAATAATACAAAATGTAAAGTGCATCATGAAAAGCACATGGGGAGCATTTGGGGAAAGCATGATTAAGCATTTAAGACGATTTACGTGCTTTGCCATTTTTATGCAGTGAGTACAACATGAAGCTTTAGACCCTAAACGTGTATTTGCACAAAATACAATCTTTGTTTACTGCAGAGGTTTTCAAAGGGTAGTTATCTGTTAGAATTTTTGTTATGACTATTCTTACTATTTTGGTTTAAACACTATAAATGTACTGTATATGTGCATACAGGGAAACTGCTTGAAGATTGCTTTTCAGTTTAATACCTATTACTGCATGTAAATGGAAATTTAAATTAAAAATCTGCTTTGTCTAGTTTTTTCTGTTTTGCCATAGAGTATGTTTTACATTTCAGCTGAAAAAAAGCATACTGCTTTTATATAGCATCTGCTGTTGCACCATTTGAGATTAATTTGGCACAACTTTTGTAAGTAACATGTTTATTATCAGATTTTCTTCACTAACCGCATGGTTTTTAACTCTAGGTCCCAACAACTCTCTTTGTGAGAATAAAAGAATGTTCCTTCATAAAATAATTAAAAACACTGATGACGTTTTTTCAACTAGGAATAACATTAATTGGGTTCACCATCAAAATGTGATAACATGTAAAATATCTTGTTTTGCATGTTAATGCTTCATAATTGCACAGAGCTTTTCAACTTCAAAGCTCTTTACATGAACTAAGTAGATGTCCCTGAAGGCCATAGGCAAAATTTTCCTTGCCTTCAAAAAGGTATTTGCACCAGTCAAAAGCTTTGTGAAAAACGCAGGACTGTGCTTTGTTGTTTTAATCTACCACAATCACACATGAGATAAAATATTACTCCCATTTTGTAGATGAAGCAGTGGAAATAGGAGGGAACTGAATGGAACTATCCCTGCTCATCTGAAAACTCTGTACTTCACCTTGACTGCGGCACATTGAGCAAGTGAGAAACAAAATGCGAGATAATTCAGTTTTCCAAAGTCATGTCAACATACCTTTCAATTATTTCTTTACTTCCCCACCAAAAATCAAGCTGCCTGAAAGTCCGATGATTACCTCCTATTGCACCGCTCCACACACAATGCCTTCACTCAAGCAGTGAGGCAGAGAAAAATGCATTTGCTAGAATTCAGTCAAAAGCTGTTATCTGGTACTCCACTTTGCTTTGTGAAATGACTTTTTAGAAGGTACTTGCTAGAAACAGGAAGTTTCCCAAAACCCAGGAACAACAGTTATTCCCTTATGTCAGATAGACCAAAATCTATCATGAATCACTAGTCAGTATTTTCAAACTGAACTTTCTTTTCACTGTCTTTTAAACCACGTTACAGATATGAAACTGCAATAGACGTTTACAACCTATGAGCTAAAGCATGAATATTTTTTCAGCATCCTTTGCCATAATGACATTTTTTGGTGAGTACAAGTTAAGATCAAAAAGCATTCCTCTCTGTACTTACCATGTGATTTTTATGCCACTTCACTGGACACAGGGAGTAATACATTGGGTCTTTTTATTGCTCAAGTAGAAAGTGCTCATTACCTATTTATGTTTATATATAGGAAAAAACAAAGAGTTGTTTCAAGTGGCATTCATCACACTGTTGTAGTGGTTGATTTCCTCAGGATGGTCTTCTGGGGTTTTGGTGCGGTTTGTGGAGGCACAGTCACAGGTCTTGGAGGCGGAAAGCTATTACTGGGACTTATCCCCAACCCTCCATTTTCCAGAGGAAATGGAGGCAGCGGAGGTGGTGGAGGCGGCAGAGGAGGGCACTGGTGCGGCAGCTTTCCCACAACACAGGCAGGCTCACTGTGCAAGTGCACCTCCCTGTTTTTAATGTTATACCGAACATCACAGTCAGGGCAATAGCCGTGGTACTGCACTTTTTCACTAAACCGTACCCGTTCCCTTGCTCCCGGCTGAGGGCACCGCTCTTTCTCAGGTCTGTACATCAGAGGCTGTATCGCAACTTTCTCCAAATTACTGTTCGGTATACAGCATATATCTCCATTTGGGATGCGGTTGGGCCCGACTGGGAGGCCCCCATTTCGCAGCAGGGTACCATTAGTCTTGACAGGGTTGGCCGAAGAAGGCAGCCTCGGAGGCTCGTCGCACTTGACAGGTGTCAGTCGTGGCGGTGGGGGGGGCGGATTCGGCTTCCGTAGCACAGTGAGGATAGCGGAGGGGTGTGTGGGCGGCTTGATGAGCGGTGCGCTGCCTCGCACCTTGACTTTCTCCAAGCTGGAAGCTGTTGTGCTGCTGGAGCTGCTGTTGAGCGTGTCCGTTTTGGAACTGTCTGTCATCTCATCCTCCAGCTGCAGGTCAGACGTCAGTGTGTCAATCTGGTCAACCACCTGCACGACAGCCAGAGTGAAAATGGTGAGAAAGCTTGCCCCAGTGAAAGCATAGAAAAACAAAAGCACTCTCCACTATCAGTTTTGTCCTTCCCAGAACTGAAGCATCCAAATTTTTTTGACCGTTATTTATTTTTTTCTTGCCAACATAATAAAATAATAATTACAATTAGCAGTAGTAATAGTCGGGATGGCTACTTTGCTAGCTTATCACCTGCATACAAGAAATATAACTTGAAACACTCTGGAATGAAAGTCCTTTTCTTTCCCTCTAGGGTTTACTTGGCAATATCATTGTAAGTGAACTGTAATCCTTCAATATTATGCTCTGCCTTCCAGTGCAGGAGGAGACTGAATTATTTAACTTCAGCTTCTACATGACAGCTTCTGAATCCAAATCTTCTGCAGAGTATCTTTTAGCTCTGACCTTTCACACAGTCT
The DNA here is from genome assembly GCA_013389945.1 of Fregata magnificens. NCBI lineage: Eukaryota > Metazoa > Chordata > Aves > Suliformes > Fregatidae > Fregata > Fregata magnificens. The sequence goes on from WAAD01019831.1 coordinate 7,705, forward strand.
GGATTTAAAGATGCATCTCTGTATAGGTGATATTATACACCTACAATGATAAGTTTGGTACACTCTTTCCTGACAATTTTTTAACATAAATAAGGTACTGAGAAGCAACTTCCCTCTTGTATTAGACTGCATTATCTCCCTTTATGAATATTTTCCTTAAGATCTGAGATCCTCTGAAGCAATCCTGAAATAGCACTTGCTGCAAGAAAAGAGGAAAAGTAGCTTGGGTTCCAAAGTTACAAGCATTTATTAAGTCCTGTACTTTATTCCAAGATTTCTTCTACCTCCCATGTTTCTGTTTGTAGCTTCTACAATGTTAACACACTCAAAGGGTACCTATAATCATACAGGACCTTAGAAAACAGCAGTGCACATGTGAGAAAAAAGACAGCCATGGACCACTGACATGGTTATTGCACAATCAGCTATAGATAAATCTCAGGGAGATTATCCAAATAATATACTAAATCTCTTCTAGTCTTCCAGGCTCCTTTTTCTACTCAATCTTTTGTCCTTCCTGAAAACTGCATTTCACTCCACACTTAGCTGAACAACTGTAACTGTAACAGGTAACTACAACACACACCACAGGAAATAACCACATATTTAAAAACTGATCTTTATCCTTTACATCCTCACAGGATATACATAAAGTAATCAGTAGCTGAGATGTTACTAGCTAACTTTGGTGCATGAATAAAAAGCTTGTGCCATTGTTTGGGGTCCTTATGGGAGATCTCTGATGTTCTGGGAGAGCTGGAGTGGACACCCACATATATCTGAAATGAAACTAGATGCCTCCAGTTGTGCCACTTAATCAATCCTTCTTACCCTTTTGAGACTTTAATTTCTACTTTCTACTTTCAATAATTTGGTCCTAATACTACTGATTTCAAAGTAAGCTTATTTTTGAGGAGTATAAGCCATATGTCAACTGCAAAAAAAGTGAAAGTCATTACTGAAGTCAGCAACTCTATTTGGTCAAACCAGTAACTCACTTATGTGACCAGTGGTAAACAGTAAATAATGAAAGCAAAACCACCATAGAATGAAAGAACACTTTGGCTTCCACTGCTCATACTGTAGCTAAGAGTTGTGTAATATAAAATTCATAAAAATTCATATGCACCAATTTAGTCCAGTGCCCTCCTTCTCCTAAAAACAGCAAACATGCAGATAACCATGATTCAGAAAGAGAGCTTTCAAACATCCTTGAAAAAAATTTAGAATACTTTTTCTCTGCAAGACCAAAACAACTACTCATTTGTTCACTATTCAAAGCCCAATACCTTGTTGCATTTCAGTTTCTATTTTAGCATTTTGATTTTTCTCCAATAAAGAAAAACTATACCCTTAAAAGACAGACATTAATTCCCCCAAATAATCAGGATTTAAAATATTAGTCTAGAAGTTGAAAGGTGCAGTTGAACTCCGGTAACTGTCAGATCCCAAACATCTCTTCCAGGGTACAGCATATGACTACTCTTGTAAATTTCAGAATAAAGGCAGAAAATCCACATCTGTACCAAGACAATGCAAAATTCATAGCAAGAAAGACAGTTTACAGAAGAAAGAACTCACATTATCACCTTACTTTACATATGCAAACCAAGGCAGAAAGAACTTCTCAAAATGAAATAGTGAATCTAAAGGAACAAGGAAAAGACAGTCACGTTCTGGGCACTAAGCCTGAAATTCAAGCATCCCTCTGCAAGTTTTGTACGGATTTGTGTAAATATTACGGTCTGCCTACATATGGCTAAATGTACCATTGAATCCCCTCCAGGAATCCAGTAGGTAATCTTTTAATAAACTATAACAGCTACACAATGGATTGATGCACCATAAACCAAAGAAACTCTTTGGCAAGCAAAGAAAAAAAAAGAGAGCCATTAAACAGCTGCAGGCAAGAGAGAAAGGAAAGACATATCTGTAACGATGCTCAACACAGGAGCACTGGATAGCTTGTACAGGTGACAGTACATTGGCCTATATTACAGTATTAGATAATAGTAAGTGATAACATTTGGTTGCTTCACATTGCTTAATAAGAGCTATATTAAAATGTCAAGAACAAAAATTGGTTTCTTTTGCAATTGGCGTATTCCAACAAAACCTAATTTTTCTTTTCCTCTATTTTCTACCATAACACACTCAAAGGGTACCTATAATCATACAGGACCTTAGAAAACAGCAGTGCACATGTGAGAAAAAAGACAGCCATGGACCACTGACATGGTTATTGCACAATCAGCTATAGATAAATCTCAGGGAGATTATCCAAATAATATACTAAATCTTCCTTACCTTAATAAAATTCACTCACAATTTCCAATATCAAATTCCCAATAAAGAAGAAAATAAAATAACAAAAATGCATTTTAATGTTATTTTAAGACACAAAATTCTAATCAATCTATGTATTTTTTTTCCGCAGAACCAGTCACAAATGATGGCTTCTTTGCATTAGGCCTTGTGTGCAACAAAGATTGTCCCTGTTCTACACCATATAAAATAAACGTATTCCATGCAATATAATTCTAGAGCAACAAAACCTAGTGTTTATTATTTTGAGGCAGATACATTAAAGGTGATATTCCACTGGTGCTGTGAGGGTATAGTTGTAATTATGCAGCGCACGTGTGTCATAAAATGGCAGACCCTGGTGATGAGAAAATTTGCATCCATCCAAACTGTCCCTCTGACAGTGCAAAAATTTTCTCAAGAGTAACAGGAAAGTCTGTTATGAACTGTTCTTGAATTTAAATGGCTACAGAGTTTATCTCTTGCCCTCTGGGCAAATGTGTAGTACACATTGGGATTTTTTTGTCACCTATCCATTTGTAAAACACAAAACTAGCACAAAATGGCTCTGACATAACAACACAGTTTATCTGTCCACATTCATTCCCACCACACGTTGTGATTCTGTTTACTGTTATTTTCTTTTGCTTTTTTTGTCCCAGAAGGAAAAATTGAAATAAGACGAAAAAGTAACAGAGAACCAGTGACTGACACAGTGAAACTGATGTAGTTAAAAAAAAAAGAAAAAAAGCGGCTTGA
>WAAD01019832.1:1484-57696 GCA_013389945.1 Fregata magnificens
GAAAAAAAAAATCCAGGTCATACAAAAATACAAACATAATATACTGGTATACCATTGAAGATTATCATCTAAATTTGGTTAGCAGTCTAGTTGTACTTAGGTATTTAGACAGAAATGTTGCAAATGGAGTAAAGAAGCCAATCTCTAAGCGTTCTCAATTTCTCTGGCCTATTATTTTGTAACATAAAGAACCCTGTCATATGGTATTGCAGCATTCATTCCTTCATTCACAGGAAAACCAGAATCCCATATTCCTTCTTTCCTTCCAATAAAGAATACCTTGTGTCACATCCCTCCTTCAAAAGATGACTCTGAAAGAAAACTGTGATTCTCTTGCTGTGCTATATTGTGTTTCACCCACTGNAGATGGAATGTTTCTAGCTGTTTCACAGATTTATTTTTACATTCACGGAGAAAACGGAAGATTGAGCAAAACACAGATATCCTTTCTAGTAAGGCTGACATCACCTAGCATGCATGTGACCTAGTAGAGAAGAAACACCCAGCATCTCCAAGCTCTAGACCTATTTTCCACATCTTTAAAACAATAATTAAAATATTTTTCTCTCATGTGACATCATTGTTTCAAGAAACTGCCAGGAAGAAGGGACAGAAAGGCTGTTTTACCTGACTTCCCTCTCTCCGCCAAAAGATGGCTGGCTGAGGATTCCCAGTTGCTTCACACTGGAAAGTCACCGTTCTCCCCAGTGCAGCTACCTGATCTCGAGGCTTTACAACAAACTGTGGAGGCTCTGAAAGGAAAATACAAAAAAAAAAAAAAAATCACACTACTCTTAGAAGACCAAAGTTAGCCTATTTGAAAGCATAATTTTCCTACTTACTTTAAATGGTGTAAAACAGAATAGTTAAGTTTCTTTAATAAGGAGAGGCAGCACAAAGACACATCAGTCTCCAACAGCCACAGCTTCAGCATCACTCAGATCATCTTTCCTGTTGCTGGACCTCCCAATTAAAACTCTGACTGTGCATCACGTGCTTTTATTACTGACCACTTATACAAGGAAGTCCCACTGACTTAATGAGACAACTTGCAGAGCAACAGTCACCAATATGAGCAAATTTGTTACAATTTGGGTTTTAAAGGAGGAGGACGGCTACAAGTCAGAATGGAGAAATCTTCGAGGGACAACTGGCCCAGAGGCCACACTTTGTCAAGGGCTGCAATAAACACTGTTGAGTACTATGAATTCAGGCTTACGTGCACAAAAGTCATCATCTTTGATTTAGGAAAGCTGAGGAGAGAAAAAGCCCTTAATTGCTCATATAAGAGACTTTTGATGTAGTCAGGGTCTCAAAAAAATTTAAAGTCAAAAGCCCCAGATATACTATTGAACAATTTATAACCATTTAAAATCTTCAGTCCAATTACTGAAGAGGAATGAATTTAAAGGAACAGCAGAGCTAAATGTCTTCCTCATTTACATACGCAAGGGCATGTTCAAACAAAATATATATGCAAATGAAGGCAAATTTGAAACATCTGCTCAGCCTAACATTATAAATACTGCCAGCATTGTCTAAACTGTTTGATTTATACAGACTTCCAACAACCCCTTCAGCCAGTAGTAAATAGAATGTCAAAAAATCATGTCAGTCACATTAAAAAAAAAATCAGCATAGACAACAGCATTAGATATCTTGATGGGGCTAGCACAGAAAAAAAATCTAGCTTGTTGTATAGGCTGTTAACTCTCACTTCTTGAAAAATGTGCATTAAATCTAAGTCCATTTCCTTATTCGTTTCCAATTCCTTCTGATCATCTGTCCAAAACTAATTATGCTCTCCCTCTTCTTTAGGTTGAGAATAAAGGGGATGTTTTGAATCTGACTTTAATAACTCAGATGTTTTTGGTGTTTTTTTTTTCCTTTCAAACATTTCCGTATTTACAAGATTTTCCTTTAAAAAGAGCACGAATCATATAATTTAAAGATATCACTCAAAGTGTTTTATAAACATCAAGTAATTGTGGCTTTATCTAGAATGAATTCAATAATACTCAAAGTCCTTTCTAAAAAAAATTACTTGCAGTGTTCCTGTGGGCCAATACTTTCAGTTATCTGTTCCTCATGCCTTGTGCCTCTGCTCCCTATTGAATTCATATTAGAATATACTCTTCCTATGACCCTCCTGCTTTGGGAGGAATTTTTAAAGCACAACACATTATTATTTACATTTGGATGCAAATGCTACCTTTCCTAGAATTTCCTTAGATAAGAAACTACCCAAAGGGAAGGTGAGATTGACCTACAGTAATTAGCAAACTTGCAAACATTTAGCTCTGAAACATTCGATCAATTCCTTGGAAGAAGATGTGGGAAGACTTTGACATGACAGCATGTTTAATTTAGAACAGAAGGTGAAACTGTTGGGGGTTTGCCAAAGGGTTGTAAGGTATGATGGGGAAAATGGAGATGAGGGTGAAGCACCTTTGTTATGCTGTTGGATTCTAACAACAAGAATAAATTTAGCATATAGTTAAATTTAGGGCTTGGCTGGTTCTGTACTAGTCTGTGACATAATGCCACACAAAATGGAACTGAGGGTTTCTAAATCCTGTAGTAGTGCATAAGATTTATAAGGTTTCAGATTTTGTTGATTTTGAGAATGGGTACAGCTATAAAGAGATTAAAATGGTTCTGATCACTAGAGAAATTGATGAATGCTTGTGATTCTAGTACCTGAAGATGACTGTTCAGGGCTACTGAACACACAAAATGAGGGGAAATTCAGTCTTTCAGGTAACCATGGTAGAATTTATAAAATGTACGTATGGTATATGTTTCTCTAGATATTATTCTAAACTTGTATCTTGTATGTATATTATTCTAAATATATATGCACATTACACATATTATTCTAAATCTATTGCCATTAAGGTAAATAATAAAAATCCTATTAGCTTCAATGTCAGAAGAATTAAAACAGGGTTAAGTGAAACTTTGTTATTAAATTCCATTCAATGTTCACTGTACTGGAAGCATTTTCACTATCTTTTTTTTTAACTTCAGTTTGCTTTCACACCTTGGGTCACCTACGTGTGGTATGTGATGAATATACTGTAAAAGATGCTGAAATAATAATCCACTTAAGGAAAGAACAACTTCTATCCTTGAGACCTTTAAAACAAAAATAATTTTTCAGAGAACACTTTGAAGTTCAACTAATACAGTCACTGAAGAAAGAGGACATTAGGATTTGACTTGTTACATCATGTAAAAACAGACAGAAAGTTAGCATCCCATTACCTTTCTCTTTGCCATTAAGTTACCCATACTTCATGCAGAATTTATTCTGTGCGATGTGTCTTGTCAATAACAAGTAAAAGATGGGAGCTGACTGGTTGAAGGACATGGAAGGGGATGGATGGGAACGGGAGGAGAAGTTCCCATCACAGTGATACGATGACTAGAAGATGGCCAATAAAATTTCAACTTACCAGACACAACTAAAAAAAAAAACAAAACAAAAAGAAAACATGGAATAAATAAAATTGAATAGACATGAAACAAAGCAAAGAATAAAGCAAAATTAAAAAAAAAACAAACAAAAAGGACCCTTAGTAAGGACCTTAGAAAGCACACATATTCTGATATAGGAAAAATAGGTTTAAAATGTTGAACCATGTATTTTTTATTTGATTTTTAAACAGAAGTCTCTATCAAATGCTGAAAGCAGGCTGTGGAGGAAAATGGGTAACAGACTGAAATAATGGTCAGGCAACCTGAGTTCTATTCCAAGCCTTTCCAATGAACTGTTGTGTAACCTTGAGTGAAATTTTTTTCATATTATCATTATTTCTCTGCATCAGGAGCTTTCCATGGTAAAATTAACTTGAAATCTCCAGTCAATAACAATCTGCGATATTGCTGAAATGGAACAGTGACATTTACACCCTTTCTAAAGCATACAAACATCTGCAAATGGAAAGTACTTTTCTGAGGCTAATAGCTATTACAAAGGAAGTTTATTAAAAAATTAATAATATGCTAAGGCATTTACCCCACACAATCCCTTTAGTATAAGATCACTGTATCAAGGTCATAATGCTCACTATTAAACCTCAAATGCAAACTAGACCACAATTAAAATTAATTTTAAAATATTCTTAACCCTTTCCTTCCCCTCAGTCCAATTTCACTAAAATGTTCAAACCCAGAGATTTATTGCAAAATATAAGATTTTTCAAAAGAAGTTGTGAGTGGTAAATTATCTAATATTAAATTATCTTTCAACCATAGTTGAAAATTTTCATAAATTTTGAAATGGCACTGATCCTGGCAGGCTAACTTCACTTATAAAAGAAAGGCAAGTTAGAAAGCAGTCCAACCACATACCACTAATTGAAAGAACAGATTGAAAATAAAAGTGTAAAAATCATACATTCCAAAAATATACACAGATACTGACAAAAAACTGAATCAAAAAAGGTAGTTGGTATAAGATAATTACAGTAAAAGTCAAAAAATACATAATTTTTTTCATGCACTTTACAAATACCAAGCCCTTCAACACTTTGGTCTTATTGCTTTACGTTGATAGTAAACCAACTATTGTTCAGCAGGGTACACTTTCATATCAAGTAGGTAAGCAACCGTAATACACCATCCTCTGATAAAACACATGGAGGAAACTAATAATATCCAGTCTGCCAACATTAATTAGGCATGAGGAATACTGGCTTACTGTTCAAATAAATACAGAGGACTCCAGGTGTATTATGAAAATGAAGCAGAAAGAGAATCAGATATAATATTGGAATTTGGATCATGCTGAAGCCAAGAAGCTGCAACCGAATGTGCCAAAACCAGATCACACAGAGAATTTGGGTTTTATGTTATTAGAGACTTTTTCTTAGGAAATAATCCCAAACAGAGGAAGTTGAAATTACCATTTTTCAAAGATTTGAGCTTCAATTTTAAGGAAGTATTCTGGATGTACATTAGCCTTCTTTAAGTGTGTGGGTTCAGTATTTCTCAAAGAGAAAATCAGCGTGCACTATTCTGCTCAGATTATCTGCAAGTCTATGATTTGTAAGAGGAGCGGCCAAGAAATGATACACAAGAATTCCTGGGAGACATATGCTTGTCCCCAGGACTCAGCCCTTAGCTACTCTTGATCATGTGTAAGTGTATTACCCAGTAACCACTCCTTTTTAACTGAAAAACTCTCTACTAAACTTCCAATTACAGTCTGACCTGCTCTGGAATTAGAACTGCTTCTCCACAAAACACAACTCATATTCTACATCAAATAACCTGACAAGAGACTTAATGGGATGCAATTCTTGCACAGAAGAAGTAACTCTAAATTACCAGTTTTCCATTACTCAAGTAGTGCCAAAAGGAGAAAAGTTCAGCCTTCTTCATAGCAATGCAAAGCTGCCTAAGCCCTCTACAGAAAGCTCACTTGAAAATTTCTAACAGATAGAAATCTGTCTTGGTTGCTCAATTACATTTCTACAAATTAAATTAAATTAACTTGTAAGTGCTGAATTTACACTTTTCTTTTTACCAGATGGTTTCGTTATTGCAGGTCAAAAATAACCCTGTCAAGCAAATGTATTTTTTTGCCCACCTGTAAAAACAGAGGGGATACTGATACATGAAAATAAATCCCTATAGAAACAGGGCATCACATTGGTTGCCAGTCTGTGGCAAGGGCAAAGGGTGAAATTCCATAGGAAAATTTAAACAGTTCTGTCAGAGGGACATCATGTCGTTTAAAAGAACAACAATAATAGCAACAACTACAACAAAGACCACTTTCTTAGTTTGATTTACATCCTATCGATATCTAAGGTTACTAAAATTGAGAAGTAAATAGTTTTCCTCTATTATAGCACATTTTATTTGACAGCACTTTCAATTATAAAGCAAATTAATTTTCCCTGTGTTAATCACGGCTTTTCACATGGCAATTAGGGGAATAACCTGTTTGTAAATACAAGAAGTTAGTATGTAAAACCACAAATACCAAAGGAATAATATTTTTGCCTTTCAAATAATTTCCTTGATGTGTGTGGTTTTTCAAGGAAGATGTGTCCAGTCACTGAACAAAAAACAAAAGAGAAGTGGTTTCCAGACTAGTGACGTGATCTTTTAATGCCTTATTCTTGCCAGCAATCCTGTCAACCTCACTGGGACTATTGGTATCATTAAATCCACTCGCAGGAGTAGGAATTTGCAGTTTTAGGACTTAAACTACAGACTAGTATAGTTGCCAGATGTCAATGGAGCAACTATTGTATTTGACTGATGTAGTATTGTAGGGTCACAGGATAATCAGGTTGGAAGCAACCTCAGAGGTCTCTAGTCCAACCTCCTGCTCAAGCAGGATAAGCTATGGGGTCAGACCAGGTTGCTCAGGGCTTGATCCAGTTGGGTCCTGAAAAATTCCAAGGACTGAGAACGCACAGCCTCTCTGGGCAACCTGCTCCACTGCCTGACTGTCCACATTGTGAAGAAATTTCTCCTCATATCCAGCCTCGATCTCCCTTGTTTCTACTTAAATCCATTGTCTCTTGTCCTCCCACCATGCACCACTGTGACGAGCCTGGCTCCATCTTACCGACACCCTCCCTGTAGGTATTGGGGGCTGCTGTTATGTCCGCCCTGAAGCCACCTGTCCTCCAAGCTGTACAAGCACCGTTCTCTCAGCCCTTCCTCACAGGTACATGAGAGACCTCAACATACTGTGTGTAATGCGTACATCGCTAAATAACACATTTTGTAATTCTTCTCACAAAGGTGAATACAAATGTTGATCTAGTGTTTCTCTGTAACTCATTGGTTTCCTCATATTTAGAATTAAATATTACAGGGTTGTGTCTATTTCTTAGTCTGATATTGGACAAGCTATAACTTCAAGTACCCCATTCTTGAAAACTGTGGTAGTAATTATCTATCTCAAAGAGAGTAAAATTATAGACATTTTCATTCATTTATACTAATAAGGTGCTTTTGAGATCCTGAGATTCAAGGTGGTACTTAATTACTAAACAGTATTTTGTTCTGCATATTAAATACTCATTAATTATTGTTCTATTACTATTTATGAACACCTTCCAGGTGCTCAGAAATCTTGTTATTCAACTGACACAAGCTGAATACTTTCAATTTAAGCTCAATGTGTTTCATTTTTGATTATTTAAATAAAAATCTTCACATCTTCGGGAACTGCTTGACACCCACAGAGGCCATTATAAAGGAAGCAAGAAAGTATAATTCTACACCAGAGAAATGAAACAATCCCAATCTTCAGGCCAATAATTACATACAACTATCAAGCTCATATACAATCTTTACCTTCTGTATAAATCCTTGGCCATACGACTAATCTAGGAAATGGCAGACACAATGAAATTTAGATTGCTTTCAATTAATTTTGTGATACATTAATCCCAGTTCAAGTGAAAAATACCAGAAGTTGAACGTGCCTGTAGAAACAAACTGGTAGGAGATGGACGTGAGTATGAGCCTATGTGCTGGAAGAGACAGTGGAGCTTGGGAGCAGGCATTTCTGATGCAGTTGGCTAGGTAGAGACTAGACAGTGCCAGAGGAGAAAGTCCAGAGCTAGCGACAGAGAGAGTATAGAGATAGCTACATTATCTGTCATGGAGCATTGCAGTTCTACAGAATGGGTGAAACTCAGCTGCTTATAATCTTGGTATGAAATGAGTGGGTACAGAAAATTTGGGTACTAGAGTTACATGCAGAGGAAATGTGAGAGTCTGAGTATGTTTAGCAAACTGGTCAAACCCTGACTGCTCTCTCCTTAAAAAAAAAAAAGAAATTCTGAACAATTTTATTTTCCAATTCCTTCCCTAATTCCAAACAAAAACTCAGCTAAAAAGCTGCCAACCTCTTCTGTTCATAGATATGTTTCATTGCTAAGCCTGTTAAACTCTGAAATCTAATTAACTACTTTTTATCTTCAACAGGGACCATTTTTTATCTGAACAGAGACCATTGAATGCCTTTCTGCAACATGACTACCAGGTATTCATGTTGGTGTTTTGCAAATACTATTATTAAGGAAGATAGTTTAAGACAATGTGCCATATTTCATTTCCTATCTAGTGATTTGTACGCTATTTGTTCTTATTGAAGCAATCTGAGACATCCAATACCCTTGATATGTACATCTTTCTGCAGTCATTTGTGGAAGGTATCACTTCCTACAGAGAAATAAACAAAGACCAAAATCTCTTGTTCTGAAAAAATATAAATGCTGCCATTAAGCTGTCTCTTGGCTTCAACCTGTGAAAAATATGGGAAGATAACACCAGGTACATTACAAAAGAATTGGGGTATGTCACTTTTCATCCTCACTGGTCTCTCTATTTTCAGCTGTCACTTCTTGAGGTCTAGATACATATATAAATAATTCATATTTTCCCAGATTTTCCGCTAAAATTCACATTCATGTAAGACCAGACTGGGACACCCTTACTCACCATGAATACTTTCACAGTATGTAGTCCCAGAGCATGAAGTGTGATACACTGCAGTACAAACTTCTGAGGAAACGTCTAACAGTCTGGTGCCAAGCATGCCACAGCCGTATAGTTCAGGCAAAATGTTTACATGAAATTTTGATGTTTCAAACCAAAAGTGATGACTTGTAATTCCAAACCCCCAGCAAAGGAGTGATCGTGGTTTATTACATTTATGATGACTGGAAAAATTCTGTTTTGGATTGCTGCTGATGTGTCAGATAAGCACTTCTTAAGTTTAAAGTAACATGGGACTATCTATGGTAACTTCAAAGTTACCAAAGGCAAGAAGATAGAAACCTAACTGATTGGAAAACAAAGATTGTTTTCTACAATGGTACTGTAAGTAAGAAAACGAAATTAAGAAAGCAAGCAGTTGACCGAGTATTAGGAAAAATAGTTCTGATAGTAAGATCACCTTTAGAAGTAGTGAAAACCTAGAAACCCGTAATAATGTTTCAGGTTCATGCACAGAAAAGTTAGTAAGGGGAAAATCTCAGCATCAATTAGCTGCTGTGTTCCTCAATATACTTCCCAATGAGTTTTTGTTTTTTATTTGTATTTATTTATTTTTTGTTTACAATTGACCCACATTCCCTCTTCTGTCTGAATAGCGAAGACTTGTCACGTGCTGGGCAGTAACTTAGAAACAGGCTGGCTAGAGTCTGTGCCTTACACAAAAGTGCCATTCTTAGGGTAGCGGTGGGCTGCCAGCTGCACTTCTCACTGTGCACTTACCTGGCTGCACTCCGAGCCAGCAGTCACAAGACAGCTGCAGTCTAGAAACCTGGTAGCCACATCACCATGACACTCACTCTGACCATGCAGGGCAGAATATATTCTCTCATTTTCAGCACACGGCACATGCCTGGCAGGCTGGATTTAGCTTACACCTCTTCACTTGGTACTGGAAGAAAAAGGGCAGGTGCCTGCGTGTACTCAGGAGAGCTAACGTGCTCTAGGAGAAAGTGGTCCAATGACAAAAAAAGGCAAGTATTGCTCCTTGGTGCTGACAGTACAAATAAAGCCTTGAAAATGTAAGTGCATTTAGAGCTGGTACGCATACCAGGGAGAGGCAAAGGCGAGGATGTGGCTTTAGAACATGTACCTAAACACATACATCACAACACACGCAGCGTGGCAGTTCAACGTTATCAACTCCACCCTCTGCTGATAAACAGCCCAAGATCTGTGCATTAACCAAACCTCCTGCTTGGGTGCTATTCTGTTTTCAAAAGCTATCAAATGGCATTGACTCCTTATGGATTTCTGGCCATTTGGAGATTTAATTTAGACTGAGAGGTGTCTCCCTCCTCAACTCTAATTGATGGGGCTGGGCAGTAAAATCTGACTCTATCTCAGCTGTGTCTCAGTCGTGGAACTACATTATCTTAATGTCTGCTTCACAGCAGGCTAATGAATCTTCCCTTTAAAACATTTTAAAAGTTAAGATGAAAAGGGCTACACAAGTGTCTGTGTGTGTGTGTTTGTATATGCGTGTGGGGGAGGAACCTACTGCAAAAATTTGTGGGAAGAGAACAGTGTGTAAAATGTACTCACATGAGATTTTTTGATTTGCAACTGATTTTGCTGATACTAGCTATAAAATAAGAAAGCTCATAATCTCTCCTTCTGCAGGAGTCAATGAAGATTTCTACGAAAAAAAAAATGTGGAAACAGATTTTGCACTGTGGTTTCAAAAGGTAGCACTTCTCAGATTAATACATGCAGTATGCCGTTTAAAACTTTTATAAATCCTGTAGTCATTGCCTTGAGGTGACAAGAGAAATCTGAAATATGGGGGTTAGAAGACAGAGAGAGGGATTTAAGGTCTTCCAAAACTTCCTCTCCTAGTCTCCCCTCCCCCTTCCTTGCTCTGGGTCCTCCTAAACCATCCTATAAACCACAAACAATTTAGAGACCACACTTAGGACAAGTCTAATTCCATCTATTTAAAAACTAGGGTAATGCATTAAACTGTGGAACTGTGTAACTGTTTCCCAGGCTTCTCTTTTCAGAGGAGAGTTGTCTTCCCTTGTGTTTAAAAAGAACTGTGGTAATTTTGGGCACTGCTGCAATCTAAGTAGTCATGGCTACAAATATTTATAATAAAGCCTTTTAAAAGAGTGAAAAAAGATAGATTAATTTGAAATAAGCTGTGCAAAAGTACAAAAAGATTATGATAGCTGGATACTATCTAAAGAATTCTTAGGAGCTTCCTACTGCATTTTTTGACTTAGAGTAAAAGATAGTAGACCTGAAAAGGAAACAGAGTGGGATTTTTTTCCCAGCTGTTTATGACAGCACAGTTTTCGTCTTGGAAAGTACTTGAAATCCATAGCAACCTTCTTATAATAAGTTAAAGCTATGTGTGAAAAGTGGCCAAAGCCCCATGATCAATGGATACCAAACACACACTAAAAATGGAAGGACAATAAAACTCTACAGTGCAGTAACTTTTGCTCATTAAAAAATGTTATTTTGGGCATGCAATACTCAGTAAGGAATACTGTCAACTGAAACAGATGCTATTTCAAAAGACATCTGGACTTCTTTTTATGGGGACACCACACCCTCCACACAGAGACAACCCAAGTCTACATATGGGACATTAATACCTGAACTTACTTTTTAATAATGTTAACAGGAAGGCAACCATGACATATTACCAAATTTTAACTACAGGTAGCAAAAAATACAACATGTAAGAATTCTATACAAGACAGAATTATCCATGAGGTACTGGGAATTTTTACTGTGATGGAGGTAGAAAAGGGAACAAGTTGCTTAAGGAAATAAATATAATGTGCAAAAATAAAATAAAATAAAAAAATTCAGGGACACTCAGCCTGATTTTCATACAGTGAAGCAGTGGTTCACCTCTGTCAAAAGATGATAATGCTATCAAAAATTGCTGGTAGTCTGAAACAAAAGCGTTGCTGCAGCTATGATGGTCTAGGGATATTAGCAAACATGTTTTGAGGTTTAGTCTTTAGTTAGGTTAGTTATACTCTTCAAGGAAAAAAATTTTACAAGATCTGAGCATCCAAGAACTCTGAAGGAAGAGGTACAGGAAAGGCCATCAGACCTTGCTGGTGGAAGACTGGACCACAGCAGAACTCTCAGGTGACTTCTTCCTCTGTACTGAGACCCAAGTATCAATGTGCTACCTTAACTCTGTCAAAAGAGAGTGCAGCTGTTTAATTTGAGGAGATTCAAGTCCTAAGTGGGCTCTCATTATGCCACTGAAAGATGCAAAGAGAACAGAATCCCCTTCACTGTTGTGTTTAGAGGGCATAGGGCATTTATGAGAACAAGACAAGCAACCTGACGTGCACCCAGACAGCTTTGGTTTTTTGTTTCTCCATCCTCTCATCCTATTCCATACCTAAATGGGGAAAAAAAAAAATCACCCCAAACTTTGGGAATTAATGTGTGGTCATAGGGGCAAAAGGAGCATGCAGATACCTCCTGCAGAAAATAATGTAAGCATACTTGATATTTAGCGGTTTAACCTGAAGAAGCCATTTTTTTCTTGCATTGGAAGATTCTGATACTGAGCCTACTAGGTGATCTAGTTCACGTATAAAGACTGCAAGATACTTTATTACCAGTTCTAGAGTGTTATTCAGCACGTAACAATAAAATATTTTAGTGTTCAAACAAAACATAATTCATAGTAACAAATGGTACTCAAAACATCTTATCAAAATAATGTTTGAATGCACTGTTTTTATAAGTCAGCATTTTTTTGGTCAAGAACCAGTTCAGAGATGACTGATTTTAATGATGCATGTAAACTAACAAAAATAAGAGAGTGCACTATAATCACTATATAGTTCTCATGAAAATTACTTACAGGCTATAAACAAGGCAAAAATAAAGTGTATATTACCTTTTTATGGATGGTTAGCATAATTTAATAAAGCTTCAGTTTATTTCAGAATGAACATATAGCAGAAGCACTGTTTAATGAACAACCAATGAAAACTATTATTCCTTGCACTCTGTTTAATTTTATACATAAAACCAAAAATCTGCAAACTCAACAACTTATAGTAAAATTCTACTTTGTGTATTCCAAAGACAGAATTATTGAAATGTTATCTTTAGAACAGCAGTCATAAAATAAAGTCTGCAACATTGAAGCCTGATACAAAAACAATTGATTTTTCCCTAGCCATGGGATTTAGGAAATTGCAGGCACTAGAAAACAGTCTTCAGATTTTCTTTGTTACTTTTTAATTGAGTGCTGAAGTATGCTACACAAATCTACTTTCTTCAATTCTCTGCAGCAAGTGATTAAAAGGCAGAATTTTTAAGATATTTACAGCAAATAAAACCCTTTCAGCAGAAGAAAGCCTCTAGCTTCAACTTATTTTTGTAGCAATGTTTCTCCAAATTATTTGGACTCCTTCTGTTCTACTTGCTCAGAAACATCTGTCTCCAGTCCTTGTTTCAAAGTACTAAATTGCAGGAAGGAATCTCAAAAGTTTTTAAGTGTTATTTCCCTGTAAGCAATTGCTGTCACTGTTGTGAGACTCTATGTAAAAAAATAAAACCCCATTTAAAAACTTAAAAACTATAGAAGCAGTTATTTATAAAAATATGTTACATGGATTTGAAGCAACTATAAATAACTTTTTTTTTTTAAATTTCGCTGAAATATTTACTGATTCCTTCTTTTACCTGTATTTTAGAAATGCTTCAGGAATCTTCATGTTCATCACTTGCATCAGTAGAACAAGCACCTTCAGGGCACTAATCTCTTCTTCAGAGAGTTTCCTCAGTTCCTCCTGATTAACTTTTAAGATTTATATTCTTTCACCAGAAATAGGTGGCAGTCAAACTTCTCAGATCCTTGATAGAAATCTGAAGTGCTGTCATAGTTTACAGCAGTCATTAAGGGGGAAAGGGCTGTCTCTTTAAGCTATACAAATCACAAGAGATGGTTTCCCTCATTCATGCTGCCAAAAGTTTATTAATTTAAAAAATCCTGAAGTTCATAGGACAATCACTATTCTTCCTTCCTCTTTCATGGGGACTGAAGAGAGACTATGGCCTAAAATTAGTTCTTTCAAAAGGAGAAATACTGACTTAAAGAGAGACCATGTAGACAAGTTCAGATTTAAATCCAAATCCTAGTTTTAAAACTCAAGTGGTTACATTCACCCATGATATTGTGAGGAGTTCACTGCAACACATAACAACCACCATATACCTCAATAGCATATCTGTAATCCCATAAAAATCTGAATTTTGTCTTTGTTATTTTAATGTAGGTAGCTCAGATGCCTATAAAGCAATTACATTTACAGCCAACTTAAAATGTGTACCAGCAGCCTGACACAGTGGAATCATTTATATGGTATCTGACAAATAAAAGAGCAAATCCTATTGCTTTTCATTCCGGGTGGTATTCTGAGCCCTACCCAGAAGCCTTATCAAATAGACGTTTTTTACGGCGTGCCTTGAAGCTACTTTGTACAAAGACAGGGTGGAAGGAGCAGGAAGTTCCAGACCCGAAGCATGTGCCACCTTTTCAGATTAAAATTCCTTGTCAGTTGACTAGTACAGCAAAATCACAGCCAGAAGACACTTATCAAAAGTTCTGCTCACTATCCAGCTTGCAGACAAGCTCTGTTAACCCTAAAATTAACGACATCATAAGCTAAAAAACCTTGATATCAAAGATCACCACTGTAAAATATGAATTGGCCAGCATAATTTCCACAGGAATTCTTCTTTTTTCCTGCCAAACTGATAACACTGAATGTGTTTAGTGCCTTTGAATGGTAAAATTTACATTTTACAGTTCAGTCACTGCTGCTGCATGTTTAGGTGCATATTATGTAGGGCACTGTAACAAGTATTGCAAGCTCCTCCAGAGCCACTGCTTGAAGAAGAAGAGTTAAGAACTCAAAGTTTGAGGATTGTTGTTCACTACCAACCTGCTGGTGACCGACCGACAGTCACCAACAACCGCAGTGTTGGTATTATTCTTGTGAAATCCTCAAGTCAACTGACCTACTTGACCTGTTTCTCTTTTAACTCCTGCTGAGTAGCAACTACACAGTCATTGGTATAATGGTTCTTGGCCAACTGCATAGTAGGACTTCCACTGGAGCCATAATTTCTGCTTGTATCAGAGAGTAAAGCTCGTTTCAGCACAAATTATAAACTTATGATAAAAGTAGATGTTGAAAAAGCCTAATTAAGTACTGCAAATGGGAGCGAAGCAAATGGAAGTAGGTGAAAACATGTAAAACCTTTGGTTGTTAGATTTACTTAAAAGCATTTTTATGATTAAATGTGAAATTTGCAGATTCTTGAAGAAGCCCTACTTCTATTTACACTAATGGTAAAACTAATTCTCTTTTAGAACTGAAGTTCTGAGGCATGCATTTTTGGTAATTTTGTGTGTCTTAGGAACATGGGCTTCAATTATATACATAATAATGAAATATGTAATATTATCATTTCTACAGTCGTGTTTCAAGGCATAAAACTAAGCAAATCGTGTAATAGAAATCTCCATGAAAACACGAAAAGCATCTTGCATATATGTTAAACACATACACAATAAATATATCCAACTTGCTTACTGCTACAGCAAGAGAGAATCCACTGGTTCCAGAGATGCACTTTTGGCCATTGTTCCCTTTTCTGGAGCATATCAGCTACTTGGTAAAATATAATGTATTGGTAAAATATAATGTATTGTACTCTGGGCTGCTTCCTGGCAGTTTGTACTGAGGTATTTATTTAATAATTAATCATCTCCTGAATGAAATGCTTCCACATGTATTTAGCAACGTCTCTGGATGCCTTACATATGCATTACACATTGCTGCAAAATGAAAACAGTGGATTAAGACACTCTAATTTTAGGAAAATGCAAAGAGCAGCAGGATTACATTTTCTTAACTATTTCATATTCCAAGGGGAAAATAAAATAACTTGACAGTTTCAAGGATGGAAATGCTTTTAAGCTGCAATACTAAAAGACAAAGTGAAGGGGGTTCAAACTTCTATGCAATAGAGAACTCCAAATTAGGTTTCAGAATATGACTGAAATCGCAATAAAAATACAGCATCTGTACTTCACATAGGAAACACTTATAATCCCCAAAGTTAGGAGTCTGTATAAAGGAAAATAGTGATTCCAATAATCAGGATCTCTGATGCTGGTGCCATGAGCGGGAAGAACATTAAAATGGAATTGATATTCCCTCCCCTCTTTTGTATTTTCTAGAGTTAGCATCCTATTATATACAGCTGAACTATTTGAGTTGACAGTTCCTAGTCCACAGGCACAGATTGGGCCCATTCGCCTAGCTCAGAGGCAGCGCTGTGCAGTTTTCCTGAGACAGGGAGCACTGCAGGGCAAACACGATGCACTCCAACGTCTGCTAGATCAACTAGGGTCAGAGCTGACCTAGACGTAATAACACCACCAGATCCAGGGCAGCTCTCTGCTGAGACACCAGGTTAGCTATTTGCTACGTTTCATCAACACATCCATGACACCTAGCTATCTGAATTAGCCCTGGTGTTACACACTCACCTTTTTATACCCTAGATAACCCTGTATAGTGCAGAACAGAGACAGGTCAATCACAGTGCTTGAGGCCTGAAAAATGATGAGTATAGAAGAGGATATGCCCTCTTCTTACCAGTGCTACCAACCCTAAGGCTTGAGCAGCATCCCAAAGAGCACTGCTTACAGCCCTTACTGCTGTGTGCCATGTTTCACTCAGTGCAGCAGTTCCACTGTACAGACACTTGACAGATGATGACCGCCCCTTTCCTAACACAGACACACATCTTCTGGGGTTACCATTAACAACTCTCATATTCTTTCCTGGAACACAGTCTGGCATGAAAACACCACAGCCTACCGCTGAGATACTGAGGGGGAAAAAAGCCANCAAGCAAACCCCCCTCTTTGTCCTTTGCTGAATATAGCAAGTCTACACAGTGGCAGGTGTAACTTCTGACGCCATGGTTTGTAACACAGCCCCCTGTTTACAAAGATGTAACAGAAATAACTCTGTTTGGCATAGCAGAACACACATTTATTAATCCCTACAGTCAACACATCACATGACAATTAACAAAAGCGCCAAAGAGACTTGTCATTTCCGTTCCTTAAATTACATGGAAAAAATACTACTCATATGAAAAAAAAAATTCTCCTCAAAAAGCCATGTGTCCATGAACTGTCAGATCAATGTCATCTTAGCACTGAAAGAGGAAGATCAAATCTACCCCTCTAGATGGAGCATAGTCAAAAAGCTGACCCTTTAGAAAAAAAAAGTGTTTTAAAAGAGAGGGAAGAGGAGGGGAGAGGAGGGAAGAAGAGGAGAAGAAGGAAAAAGAAGGAAAAATGTGAAAAAAATCTGAATGGAAAATGCATGTTTTCTCGAGGAGTCTTTTCTTTTCCTTCCCGTAAAACTAGGTCTCCTGGTTACTGTAATAAATGGATTTCGATCATAATTTACCACATTACCAACTACCAATTGGCCTTACACATTACAGTTTCTCTGTATCATCAGTACATCATTAGTACAGACAAATGGCTCAGGAGGTAATCCATTCACACTGGGAAACAAATTATCCCATAACAATATCCGCAGAGCAAAGCTGTTTCAATGTAAATATCTACTGTGTAATACAAGTACTTAAAAAAAAAAGAATCTTGGTGAATCCAGACTTAGGTTATGACCATGTTCCTTAAAAGTACCATTTTATTACCAAAATTCAAAAGATCTCACTCTAGATCTTGAACATCTACATTATTGTCATTTTATATCTAAGTAGCACCGTTAACCTAAATGGGATTACAAGAACATGTTTGCTTATTATTTTCAATAGGACTACAAAGGATTAGGGCTACCAATAGCTTACTTCCAGAAATGTCACTGCTCAACCAGTCATAAAGCAAATTTTCTTAATACTAACATTTTACAAGATTAATGATTGATACAAGAAATTATCTTCAGAACAAATCACCATTTAAAAAATAATTCAGTCTTTCTCTTTTGAATAAACTGTGCTTACTGCTCACATGTTAATCTTTCATTCTAAAACTGTGAGCGTAAGAGCTGGTTATTTTGCAAACATAAGGTATCAGTTTTGATGCATGAACAGCATGGTGACTAACAAAACAGAACATCTCAACATTCTTGGTTTTATGAGAGCTTCAACAAAAGAATTCCTATTTTCCTAACAGCTACAGATGTTAGGGACACCAAATGTTTCTGGTGGAAGAAGAAGAGCAGGTTAAAGACAAGACCTTTCATGTTACAGCAAATGTGTCAAAATAGAGGCCTGTAACCAAATGAAATAATTTTAAGCCTATACTTCCCCAGAACTCCATAACGACTAATTCTCACTGAACAGAGAAAAGGACAGAAGGACCATCAGTGCTTAGAAAAAAGCATCAGGATGACATCATTGCCTGTCTGCTAGCCAGGAAAGGAAGAGAGGGATTATCTGAATAGTGAACATCTGGATTGTGTATATAAAGGCAATGAAGGATTTTTATACATATTAGTTCACTGAGTTCCACTGAATTTTTGTCTTACAAAGACACAGTAGTGCTACGATACACTTTTATAATGAAAAAGCAACAGGAATTCCAGTGGTCTGGGTTAGTGTATTAAAAGGTATGCAAACAGATTTATCATTCACTGCTTCTTTACTATATTTAATTGAAAAAATTTGGCAGATACTTGAACTTAAAACTCTTCCTTTTCAAGTTAAAACAATGCAGTTTGGTAACACTGGTTTTCTTTTTTCTGTTAGGGTTTCAGATACAAAGATTGTAAGTGACATGATTCTGATCACACTGAAGTTCAAAACATATTCAGTTCCCCATCACAGTACTGTAAAGATTGCTTACAAAAAATCTTACATCTGAAGTGCTTCTGTTTCTTAAGAATACAACTCAAACCAAATTTCTATTTTTGCTTCTTTTTTTTTTTTACAACACAGCATAGAGTTCCTGCTTAAGTAGCAACTCTACTAGTTGTTTATAGACTCAACTAGTCTGCGTATAGCAACTGTATAAAGTTGCCATGCAAAAAAATCAACTTTATTCTAGGTTAGAGTACTATGTTAAGAAACATTCTTACCTTGAACTGTTAGAGTTGCTGATGCTTCAGCTTTTCCAACCATATTTTCTGCAACACAAGTATACGAGCCCATGTCTCCTGCTGTAACTTTCCGGATTTTCAAGGTATGATCATCACGGATTTCGTATCTTTAAATATACATAGCAATAAACAATGAATAGGAATAATAGACCTTTGTACAATTTCTGTAAAGGGTAAAAATATGGTGGGCTTGCTCTAAAATATTTTTGTTCCTAAATTTCCCTTAGAAATAAAAATTTGTATAAATGCTTATAAATTAATAATGTAAAAATAAAGTTTTAAAAGCAAAATATATCTAAATACTTGAAAATCTTATTCTGATTTCATTTGCAATGTGAGTTAGTTTTACTGACATCAGTAGAATTTCACTGGTGTAATACAATCGTAACGCTCTAACGCAGAATGTTTTAATTGTTAGAACTCTTTTAATAAGTAAATGTAAAAATACTTATTACTCTCCCTGTAATTTTTCCATCTGAATGAAGGATTTTTTTTTATATGGTTTAAAAGAAAATATTGTTCTCAAGAAGATCAGAACTGCTTGAAAGTTGAGATAAATCACAATTCATTCACTAATTTTTTTAGAAGAACAATGTGGCCTTTTACCATTTCCTCTCCTTTCATCACCTTTTTTCTCTTCTTTGTATAATGCAGTCAATGTGTTTCTCTTTAAGGGAAGTAGATTTTTCTCTAAAAAAACCACTATAGTTTTGATTAAAGATATAGACTAGATTAACAGGAAGCTGGATTTGGATGACCAACAGCCAACTATTAGAGAGTTTCTTCTTTCAATCCCCTCCCCTAATAGGTTTTTAACTGATGATTGGGAGTTCAAAGTAAACAAATAAACAATCTATCTATCACAAAACATATTTCTTTTTAATAAGGTGTTTTATTTTTTGGCCTGAATTAGAGCAATGACAGGAAAAAAAAAAGTTAATTGGAAACTTAGTAACAAAAACATGTATAACCAAGGCAGCTTTCTACATTACCAGGCTACGTTTTACATCAATTGCAATTCCAATATATACTTTTTGATGTTGTAATCTAATTTATTATTTGTTATACATTCTCCAAAACTTTTAGTAATTACAAAAGACTCTTCAGGTGAAGAATTAATCTGTATCAGATATTACTGACTGAACTTAGTTATTTTTTGTTATATTTGTCATGTGTTGTCACAACAAAAGCTTGAGAACAAGCCGTTCTTAAGTTTCAATATAAATTATAACCTCAAACAGAGCTTAATGGCAATTAGAAATTCTTATTAGATCAGCCAGGCCTTCTCCATTCAAAAAAAAAAGAAATGCCAGCTGTCAAATATTCAATGGCTGCATCATATACCAAGCTAGATGTCATAAAAAAGGTAACTCCATGTACTGCACCTTGCTTTTGGTAATTCCCCATCATCTTTCCTCCATCTTACTGTAGGGACTGGGTCACCTCTTGCCTCACACTTAAACTCTGCACTATCGTCCACAGTTACAGCCAAATTACTTGGTCTCTTCACAAAAGATGGTCTCTCTAAAAGAAAAGGAAAGGAAAAAAGGGATTAGTCCAGCAGTTCCGTGCCCAAATTGCGATCTTCCCTGAACTGTGGCTGTTAGAGCAAGGGGAGCAGGGTGACAAATCTGATGGAGGTGCCTCTGCCACTGCTCCTCTCA
Source organism: Fregata magnificens (assembly GCA_013389945.1). NCBI lineage: Eukaryota > Metazoa > Chordata > Aves > Suliformes > Fregatidae > Fregata > Fregata magnificens. Next base: position 21,826 of record WAAD01019832.1, read on the forward strand.
CTCCCAGCCCCAGGCAGAAGATCTGTAGCCCTGCAGGTGGCCAGCACTGTGAACCCCAGCATAGGGGGCAGACGCTCTCAACAGTGTTTCAAGACCCAGGCACAGATTTCCTTACTTCTTATGTATCATTGTCACAGCGAATACAGCTAAAGCAAAACACAACCTACACAGAAAATCTAAATACACATCAGTCCTCAGGTAGAAGGAGGCCTGCTGCAAGGACCCAGACAAATGACCACTCATCTGCTGCACTGCTTCAAAAAGACACAAGGCACAAACCAAACATTGTCTCACTGGAGGTTTTGACTCAATGGTGCCTCTAAATTCAAAGGCTAAGTAAGGTCCAGCACAGGTATCTCTATGAGGTTGCTTGCAGGTGTCAGCAGCAGCTAGTGTTCAACGCAATCATTTCCAATGCTACATCAGAAAGACAACATTTTCTTTCACTAGTACACATAAAATAAAACAAGCCAAAAAACCCCACAATGTCCTCTCTATAATTTTTGTTCACAAAAATTGCTGTTATCCCTGACTTACATTGTAGGACATGGATGACCCAAGTCCTGGCTGACCAGAGTCAGATTAATTGCTGTATATTTTTTCTCAGGCTTTCTGAAACAAAATGGGATCTCAATACAGGCTGTGCTATTCTGGCAACCCAGCTACTAGCTGGAAATTTCAGGAAAGGGATCAACACACTCTTCTACCTGTAACAGGGTTGAAAGTTTTGTGGTGCTGGGCTATTCATAGTTTCGTAGTTCCACACCAGGCTGGAGTGCACTGAGGTTTGCACAAGGAAGAAAAGTGTTTTTAACAATTTCTGGGATACTCCAGGAAGGATTTCCCATCTAGAAAGGCAGCACCAGATGACAACAGGATGTCCATAAAAGAACAGGGAAGGTTTAACAGGAGAGTGCTTGGCAGGTTCCTTTGCCTAAGGCAGACAACCTTTTTGCCTATAAACCTGTGAAATCTCTGAGGGAGTTGAGAACGCAGTTGCATGTTTTGACTTGTATGTATTAAAGATATAAATATCATCTCCCTGGAACTGGAAGAGTCTGAAGCCATTGGCACAATTAGGAAGTCTGAATACCCAAAAATATGCCACAAATTTCTCATAGGAGTACAAAAGCACCAGACAGAAGGATAAAGAGACAATCCCATATTCTTAGTGTCTCACATTTGTGTTTGAAAAAGGTGGTTCCAAATATTACTTTGACTTTGCAGACAAAGGTATAGAGATTCAGTAATATAAAAACTTAGTCAATGGTTCAAAAAGGACTGAAGTGGAAATGTGAACTGAAAAGAAACCTATAAAAGAACTTCCTTTATTCTCGAGGATGTCCAGACCAACTGGACACTTGTGTTGTAGAAAACTTACCTTTGCTTCTAATGCTAGGCAAATAATGTTAGATGAAATAGCAAGTTGATCTTTAAGCTGTCAGTTCTAGCTTGGGTTCATATACAAGACGTGAGAAAACAGAGACCTACAGACATGAATCTAGCTGTGAATTAAAAGAACACAAATATAGACATTCCCCCGCCCCGCCCCAGCCCCTTCCTTGTGGGTGCAGTAAAAACACAATTTGAATGCAAGAAAAGAACATTCCGGATTAAATTTCAGAGTAAGAATAGTTTGGGGAAGAATATTCAACTTAATTATGCAAGAGAAAAAGGACTAATCTGGTAAGGCCAGGACTGCTGCACAACAGCAAAACCCACAAGAGGCACATTGTTCTCTAGATCAGTTTCCTAAAAGAAGAGTAATAGTCCGAGGGCTTTTGTCTGCCCATTCATAATACCCTTATTCAAACGCATAAATGGATAAGCGAAATCAGCACTGATTTAAGTATCTATCTTTGTCACATGATTATTTGGTAAATACAAGGAAAGCTTAGCAAGGATCACTTTGAAACTTTCTAATATTACAGTTTCTGGCATGCAATCCTCCCTCTGATCTAAAGCAGAGACCTAAAAGCAAAAGTTCAACTTCTAAATAACCAAAACCCATAAACAGAAGATTTATGTTGAAAGATTTTAATATATGAAGCCAGCATGTTTCTCATACTTTTTCACGCATATCTAAGGCCTAAGTTGAAAGAATAAGGTGTATTAAAGATTTCTAGACATAGACTGATAAGACATTCAAAGCTTTACTGTCCTGTTTGACAAGAAAACCTCACTAGTTTTCCCAGGCTGAAAACCAGAAATATGTTTGAAGGGAAAACGAGATGAAGAAAAAGGCAAAGACAGACCTCTCTTTGCAATGCAGCCCTCTTACAGGTATTCAGCAAGAGTGATATTTTCCAGCCTGGATTACCTAACAGTCCATACCATCATTCCCTGGTTAGTAATAGAATAGTGATGAGCAATTAACTGGTACAGTTGACTAGGAGCCCAGTGTCAGGACTTTACTCATGTAACTACGACTTTCTTTCAATTCTAGATTTTGCTTGGAAGTTCTAAAAGTTTGACAATAAACTTCCTCTCAAAGTGCTTCAAGGGTGTCTATAAAAGAAAAAAAAAAAACAGTATAGTGGATTATAGGAAGTCTTCCTTAGCTTCTAAAAAGTTACACACTATCTTGCTGGATATTCAGTTTCAACAACTTTAAGATGGCATACAATCTTGTTTTATTATGGAAAACCCTGCTTCAAATAAAACTCTGAACAGGACTTCAAGTTGCCTGAGTCCTAACTCTAAAAAGTAGCGAAGACAGATAAAAGTACCAAAGACTGACAAGACAGATCTTAAACCCGAATGTAAAAAGAAAAAAAAAAAAAAAAAGCAAGAGCCAGGACTACTGTAGCAGCGCTGTGATGGAAACCAGTGTGTTATGAACCATGGCTTGGATATTCTCATTCTGTGATGATAAAATATCTATTCCTTCTGCAGAAACAATTAAGCTATGTCAAATCTCGCCTACTTTGAAGTAACATGGGACACATTTTGAATGAAAACTACCAAAGCTGCATCTACAGTGATCATGAGGCAATTCTCCCATGCTGAAGGTATTCTGAGATTGCACTTGGAATTACAGCTTCTTTTCTGCAATAGCAACAAAAAATGCAATTTTCAGCTAAGTTCAGTTATCTTAAATGAAAACTTTTTTTTTTGATGCTCAGAGAAACTATCATTAGGATCACTTGAACAAGTAGACCTGTTATATCTTTATAACACTCAGTACACACAACTATAAATGAAAGGATAATTATTTAGAATAGAAATTTAGAATAATTCTGATTTTCTTCAACAAGAGGGGAAAATTAAGCCTCTGGTCCTTAGTGATGTTAATTTTTGTTTTGCTATTATTTTACGATACTGATCCAGTCAGCGGACACTGGAATTATTTTCAGTTCAAGAACTAAGAAAGTGTCTTCCGACAGCAAAAACAGTCCAAGGTGGATTGCAAAGCCATTAACTGCCACCCATTTGCCAGAATACAACCATGACAAAAACACTTTCAACATAAACACTGACAAGGAAATATATGAGAATGATCCTTAATAAAAGGCTTACTAGGAAAAACAAAAGTTGGACATTTTCATTAACAAGTCTTAAAGGAGGAATTCTTACCTAAAACAGTGAGCTCCGCAACTTCACTTTCACGTTCTCCAACCATATTTGTTCCAACACAAACATATTTGCCAGCATCATTCTTTCTTGTGTATGTGATCATAAGCTTTCCTCCTCTGATCTAGGACAAATCAAGGATAATAAAATATACTTTAATATGAACTAATGATTTGATAATATTTATTAACTTGAAAAAGGTTTTGTTACAGATAATAAAAAAATCAAGCCATCAGTGATTTTCCAAATCATATGAAAAAGTGAAAAAAATAAAACCTACTATTAGCCTAGGTTCCTTCTCTTATGCAAAAAGCTTGCCTCTTAGTTTTACATCAGTATTTTAAAATCTCTCAGATCTGGACCCCTATTACTCTTTTATTCCTTCTGCATAAGGTAATGCTGGCTGTTCAACAGCCTGTTTAATGCTCATTGGCCAGAAGGACTACAATTCCTTCATATGTACTACTACAGTTTGATATAATCAGGTGGAGAGGAAAAATTAGCACTAGACATAAACCCCATTTTCACATCAAGTGCTGCAATTACTTTTTCTTGACAAGAAATACGTGTACGTCATCCTACCATTGGTCGTGCTTGTTATTATTCATGAATTTTGTGTTTGTTTTGGTTTTCATTTCTAAAGGAAGCAAAGGAAATTTTTTATTCTTTAGTTCTTCACCTTTAAATAAGTCATTTTAAAGGCTGATAAGCAGCTGGGCAGAAGCAATTAAATCCTTACTGGGAGATGAATAACATTCTGCTCTTAATTCTGTATTCAGTTTTTGGAAGATAATGGAATTCCAATAACCCCAAAATTAGAAAACATACTTCCTGTCTGATTCCAAATCTTATTATTTTATTTAAAAAATATATATTAAAAGCATATGAAAATATCTGATCTCCCTTTAAAAATATTTATTCTCCCATTTGATTGACAAAACAGTTGAACAAGTTTCAAAGTTCACCAAAATGCAGCAAAATTTTTGCGGGCAACTGAATACCTACCATGTTTACTTCAATATACAAAACCAATACTTAATTACTCTAATTGCATTTTTAGGTGAACATATGCTTATAAGTCCAATCACATATGAAAACCACTGCAGTTCAAGGCATGGGTGGAAGTAAGCAATAAATAAAAGCCACATATGAAGCTACATGAAAGGGTCTAATGTGGTCAGTGACAAGGAGGAGAGCGTTCTCAATATGAGGTCTTTTGCTCAAGTTGCCTGCAGCTAGAAACCTATCCCTGAAAATTTGACATCTTGAGTGAGCAGCGTTGGGCTCTTATTATCATTGTAAGATGTACGCACACAAAGATGACAGTCAGTTATTGAGATAAATGAACATGCACATGTAACATAGATAGTGTTGCATACAAATTTCATTCTGTTGCCTTTAGCACTTGTTGTTTAAGAACAGAAAAGATATGTCCTTTATCATCCAGAAATCTAGTATGCTGAAATTTCAATGGGGATTTGAGGCATGAAGAATGAAAAAATAAAGGTGACCTGCACATACACATTTTTCAAGAATCTGTGTGCATTTTTAGATGGCTGACCACCTGAAATGGTAAGCATGAGAAGAGAAAGTAACATATCACTAAAAGTCTATCTGTATTTATTCCTTTTTACATCTCCCTAAATCACAGAAAGCTATTTATTTCCAATTAATCTATGCAAAGGATTTTAAAAAAGAATTTTAGAAAGATTTCCACATGTATTTTGGGGTATTTGTATATCCAGACATATATGCAGAAATACATACTTTTCATGTATATCAATATTGAATGCACTGGATTTAACAAAGAAATGTACTTACATATCACAAGAAATTCCAACTCAGCTGACGATTTCAAACCCATGTAAACCGAAAGCAGTGATTTTCATACACGTCTTAAGAGCTTAAGTCCTACTGACTTGTCCTCAGTAGCACTTGTGCTCCTGTGTGATTTTGGCACTTAAGAAAATCCCGTTCAAACCCATTACAATATGACACAAGGGTATATTTTGCACAAATTGTAGCCTCCAGCAAGAACTATCCTAGGAATTTCTTCTAGGAATCACCACAAGACACTTTTCAAAGCATAGATGGAGAGAAGCACTAAAGCAGAAACATCTGAACAACTAAAAAATCATTGAAAGCTGCTTTTCTTCCAAGTTATTTGAAATTTACATAAGAAAGGAGAGGCAGAGGAAACACTCCCTCATGGACATTGAGGCAGACTTCCAAAGACCTGACGTGCCTACTGAAGGAAGCTGTGCTTCCAGGACCGAATTCTGAATGTATTTGGTTTATTTTTCCTAGGGGTTTTCCTTTGTTGATCTTTTTTGTTTGTTTGTTTTCTGTACAACAAGGGTTTAGAACTTTAGCTACAATGATGGCTATACCACATTAAATTGTGATGAACTAGACAGTTACAATGAAACTTACCACAAGTGCATGTGGAATTACATATGTCTGTAACTAGAGCATTCACAGAGGGCTAGAAGAAAGTATAGTGGTGAGCATAGCTGCCTTCCAAGCAGTTGACCTGGGTTGGCCAAGAAGGCCAACGGCATCCTGGCTTGTATTAGGAATAGCGTGACCAGCAGGAGTAGGGAAGTGATCGTGCCCCTGTACTCGGCACTGGTGAGGCCGCACCTCGAATACTGTGTTCAGTTTTAGGCCCCTCAGTACAAGAAAGACATTGAGGTGCTGGAGTGTGTCCAGAGAAGGGCAACGAAGCTGGTGAAGGGTCTAGAAAACAAGTCTTACGAGGAGCGGCTGCGAGAACTGGGGCTGTTTAGTCTGGAGAAGAGGAGGCTGAGGGGAGACCTTATCGCTCCCTACAACTACCTGAAAGGAGGTTGTAGTGAAGCGGGTGTTGGACTCTTCTCCCAAGAAACTAGTGATAGGATGAGAGGAAATGGCCTCAAGTTGCGTCAGGGGAGGTTTAGATTGGACATCAGGAAGAATTTCTTTACCGAATTGGAACAGGCTGCCCAGAGAGATGGTGGAGTCGTCATCCCTGGAGGCATTCAAAAAAGGTATAGACGTGGCACTCCAGGTCCTAGTTTAGGAGTCATGGTGGTGTTAGTTGATGGTTGGACTTGATGATCTTAGAGGTCTTTTCCAACCTTAATGATTCTATGATTCTAAAGTGTACTTCTGCTGTTGGGTCACTACCCAAGTTTTCCATTAAATTTTAACAATTAGGTACCCACCATCTCAGTAGAGATTGATCAAGCCCTTCTATTTATTAACAAGACATTGCAAACCAAATCTGTAGTTGTGACACGTTTACTTTCTATATGTGCAATATTTGCCACATTTTCTCTCAATAGGAAATGCTAGAAATACCTATGGACTATAGACCAATGGCTTTAAGTAACAAAGCACACAATGAAAAACATGCATGTGAATTTTTGTAGGAACACATAAATAATCACTGCTACATTTCTTTGTCTTACTAAGTTCATATCCAGTAATCCAGTACCGTAGTTCTTATCCAGTATTTAGAGCAGTAAAGAGCCAAATCACCTTTGGTGGCAGTATCTGAAATCAGGCAAAACAGAACTATTCATAGTCTGTGGAAACTTAACAGTTAATCAAGGTGTTTTAATTTGAGTGCTTTGGCTCTTCTTCTCATATTTGTGCCCCTGCCCCAGAATACACCAGCTGGACTTTATAGTAGTAAATGATAAAATGGTTTGAAAAAGTGACAGGCAGGGTAACATTTCATCTCAAAACTCCAGAAGAGCTGTTACCGTACTGAACACAAAGAGAAGTCCTTTCTTCCTAGTAAACAAGACATACCAAACAGTTTTATCACACTACTCTGGTCGATACTGCATATCATGGGAAAAGAATTGCTTTGCTAACTGCCAAAGCTTTAAGTCCAGTTTTGAAAAGATGGAAGTAAGTATCATGTTTCATTTATACAGAAATGATGCCAAGGCACTTTTTGACTTTTCACGCCTCTTCAGGATTTTGTTCTGTTCTGTGCCTACCAGCAAATTTATCAGGGCTGTGCAAGTAAAGAATACCGGAATAGTACTGAACACTGATGAGAGAAAAAAGATTGTGATCAGTGGTTCACAGATGATCTTCAGTTGCCTGTAACGTGTATGGCTTGTTGTATGTACATTAAGAGAATATATGACAGCACAGTGACTTAGAAAGACTTATCGAAAGCTATTTTCTATGACCTGCGTGCCTTACCATATTTTGCTCCTTGTGAGTAAATTGTTCATTCAAGCAAATCCACTTCATTTATTTCTTTAAACAATAGTTGGAGATGTTCGTACAGAAAACTCTAGGCACCCACAGAATTAACTAGGTCCAGAATTGTAAATTATGGCCACCCAGCAGCAAAAAATCATATACAAATAATGAATCAACTTGGTCAGCCAATAAATCAAATCCATAAAAACTTACCCAAGGGTTCTACAACATACCACCAAGTATTCAGTATGGCTGTACACATATATATATTTATCCTAAGACCATATTTTATGTACCTATGTGTGTTGTGTGTGCATGTGAAAATTTCTATATGTATAAATCCATACCCATCTGTCTGCATAAAGAAATATTCTTATACATACGGGTGATTCATTTACTTTTCACAGAAATGTGCTATGTAATATGAGAAAGAATGAAGTCATGAGAGAAATGTTTGGGAAGTCCAAATATAAAGGTGAGTGGCATTTTTTTTACTTTCTTTTAGCTCCTAATTTCATTCTACTTAATAAATGAAATCTGCTCTGTTGCAAAATAATTGTAAAGCAAATTTAAATCCATAAGAAAATGAAATTTAGACTGCAGAGTGAAATACTGACCTCTGTTTGTATAGCCAGGGTTTCTGCATACATACTATCACAAATTTCACATATTTCAGTCTTCTACAGTACAGCATACATAATATCACATTTTATTTAAATGAAATGTGATGGGCATGTGATAAGAACCTGTCAGACATGGTCTTTCTTTAAAAGTGTACCATCTAATTATAAATGACAATGAAACAGTTAACAAACAAGGCGAGTACAGGCAATTGTAATTAACAGCATCGCCAATGGTAGATACAAGTAAAATGGAGCTTTTCTTTCTTAGTTAGGAAACACAGAGTTTGCTCATTTCCATCTATGCGGTCTAACATAGAAAAACAGATTAGAATATCCATATTATGACTTATCATTGCAGCATAGATTCTAAGGCATGGAATGTCAGCAATAGAAGACAACTTTGCAGTTTTAACGAAATAGAGGAAAAAAGAGTATAAATGAATATGTATCTTAAATTTTTATTTAAAAATGTGTATCTTGTTCCAAGCCTTGTGAATCCCATGTATTCTTCCCTAGCTATTATAGCATGCTTAAATATCAGACACTAGACATCAAAATGTGTTTGGAACAGGTCTTCAACAATGATTAAATTTTGTTCTTGTTCAACTTCAAAGTTCAGACAGAGGAGTCTGTCCTGCTTTCGGTTCCATTCTCTGGGACCCCAGGAAGGTATGTGCTGCCTCCTCCAGATCAAACACACAAAAAATTCTATTTGAAAGAAGTTTAAAACATACTTTCAAGTGGTCTTCCTGTGCCGTAAATCTGTCACGACAAAGTGCAAGTCAATTGTACCCCCCTACCATACAGACCAACAAAACAGTCTTGCAATGATGACAGGCCTGAAGGTAGAGTCTGTAAAGGATGGTGCAAAATGCATACGAAGATAGCTTTACTTAAAAAGAAAGAGCATTTGACGTAGATAAAATGACAATAGATTCAAGCTGCTGCTTCTGGCACCCCTACCAATCTGGCCAGGATACATCAGAGTCAGAACCAGATTCAAGTCCGCTCATGAGACTGCCTTCCCCTCTTTTATGGCCTCATTATTAATGGCTGTACCTACAAGAAGATGGATATCTACAAAGGCTTAAGGGTTATCTGTGTCCTGAATTGTCTGGTGACTTCAGAGGGAGCTAAGGGTTATTGAGCAGTTGGTGTTATCACAAGACACCAAATATCAGAATTACCATATGTGTTTGATACTTCACCCAACTAACAAGATCGTGGAAACAGCCAAGATATATGCAGAATGTCATAAATCAACTTCAGAAAAGAAAAATCCATACCTCAGCATATACAATTTTCAGAATTTTAAAACTGTAACAATCCCAAACTTACTACAAACATTTGGCTTTTGTTAATCACAAAGGAAGATTTAATTCAAAATAGGTCGTATTGGCTCACATTAATCAGAACTCCCTTCTGAACAGACAGCTATGTTTATATGAAAATATTTGAACCAGTGAAATACTTTCCTGAAACGTTTTCACAGCTACAGTACAAAACATTTACTATGTAATACTTCCTTTCTTATTATAAACCAAGATTAAAATCCTTCTACAACAAAAGCATGTTACGACTACCTTCATGGCCTTAAATCTGCTCTACCAAGATCCCCCCGCCCCCCAAAAAAAAGAAAGTAGCAAATGCTTGCTTCAGAAACTGTTTTTCACAATGCTATTTACTGAGCACAGAAAACACACTAAACTTAACTAATAGGCAGCACATAAGCACATCCTATGGGTCAGTAAAAAATATATGGAACTAACCAATCTTTCTGCAACACTCAAAGAAAGCCCAACTAAGCCCAACATGGGAACAACGTGTATGTAATGACAACTACAATATTTCTGTAAAACTGTAAACTTAACCTTGTGTATGAACCTCCCCTGGATGTGCAGCTTTCACTGCAATCAGTGATTGAAATCAGAAATAAAAGTGAACTTGAACTGAACTCAGTGTCTGGTATGTCTTCATTTCTCTCCCCTTAAGCAAGTCAGATGATTTGAAGTATCTGTTACACAGGAATTTTCCTTTAAGCATCACCACCACTGTGTTGTTTACACACCTCCAAGGATAAAATCCCAGACCAGCTGGGGTTAATTTGCCACACAAAATCTGTCAGTTTTTAATTATGTTACCTAAAGTATCACAAATGTAATACGGAAAAATAATCCTAACAAACCACAAATTTTAAAACATATAAAAAATTCCTACCTGGTAACCATAAAAGAAGCAACATAGCCCAAATCTACAGGGGAATTTAGTAGCCTATTTCCCACTGAGAGTGCCTACGCTGCAAAAGACAGACACAAGTCCACTCTGCAGGGCTTTTGTCGAAAAGCCACCAGGAATGAAGCCAAGGGCGGTTTCAGGCTGGCTCTCCAGGGACGACAAGGGCCCATTTACATGACCAGGCCAGACCCTGCAGTGACTTTGCACGCTGCAGAGTACGCCTAAACCCTGCAGACAGCACTGGGGGGTTGCAGGAGGGAGGATTACCACCACCATACCATTTTAGAGGAGTTTGGACTCTGCTGCTGGCTTCAAGGGGATTTAAGTTCCTAACTGTCATAATAGGTATCGACCAATGTTGTCTTTTCTAAGCCTGGAGTTAATGTTGGCAGGACAATGACATGGATTTAAGACAACTTGATATCATGGGGTGTATTTCCGTGATAGGAAATTTCCTACTTTCCCCTAAGAAAAGAGGAGCTGTGCAGAGCACAAGTCTCCAACAGCAGAGTCCTAACTTTCAACTTCAAAGCTTAGAAGCATGGGTAGAAAAAACTTCACTAAGACTTGTAATCTGATGAAAGACATTTCTCAGAGTGCAGATCTCTCACAGCCATCGTGCAAAAATATGGGATTTTTCAAGGCCCTGATATAGCGTCTCCTAAAGGGAACTGTTCTGACAGGACTCAAGTTATCAAGAGCTTTGAAGTGGACATTCATAGCTCCTACAAGAAACTGAAAGGCCTTTAACATGCAAAAACCAAGGTTCTCCTAGACTTAAAAGTACAATTGTGAAACAACAACAACAAAATCATCACAGTCTGAGAAGAGAGAATAGAAATAAAGAATTATTCAAAATTTCTCTCTTGGCATGGGTCTGTCCAGCAGGTCATTATTTTCAGCTTTGGCTTCAGTCATTCAGTGACCTTCTGAGATGCAACAAATTTGTCTCAGACTCCCACTTGCCTCGAGAAGAGGGCACATCCCCTCTGCGACTGGCTGTCCACTGCTGGCTCCTCACTGAAGGGGATGTGAATTACAGGCTCCCGGATCCTTCCCGTGACTGTGGCGCTTCCTGGACTCAATTGCCTGTGAAAGCTTTCCTCCCTGGCGCTGGCAGAGCAGCTTCCCAAGGGAAGAAGGAATTTCTGTCTTCCTCTGGGAGTAAACCTGAGCCCTTTATGGCACAGAATACAAACTGAGAATCAAACCGAGCAAATAAAATTTGTCACAGGTGGCAAAAATGCAGTGGATTCTTCCATACGTTTCCAAGTTGGTATTTTGACGGTTTTAAATTTTGAGACAGATTGGAGTTCTCATTCAAAACATTTTCCTTCGAACCTTTACAATCAGGTTTACTTCCAAAGAAGTGTTGGCACTACCGACTAAGCACTACGGATACACAAATATTTTGCAAAATGTAACCTTGAAAAAATATAAAATGTTTTCTAACGTGAATACCAAAACCCTGCTGATTCTCTGACTTTTGGCCAAGATGACGTCATAGAAATTAGACCATGCTTCAAAAAAAGGACATAAACCTGGCTTAAGTTTATATTGCATTTACCTCTGAGTCTAAGCTTAGTAGAACTCTAACTTTTATACTAAGACTATGCTGGACATACAGAGCTGTGAAAACATTAAACCTTTCACATCATTTGTTTAACACTTTCAAAAAAAGGAACACGGGCACCACATTGTTCATTTTTCATGAACAGTTAAACACAAAAGTCATATATTAATCTGCCACATTTCACTCTTCCATCAGCGATCACTGCAGCTCTTGTGACTGCAGCACGTGCAAATCATAAATCACAGATTTCCTTGTATTTTTTGTGGTCTGCACACAAGCTTTGCGCTACATGACTGAGGTGAAAACCTGCAGTCACAGGCAACCACAAGCAAATCTGACTGTAACTTTCATTTTTATTGAAGGAACACTAAAAAGCGACATTACAGCTACAGATAAGGTCCCTGCTTGGAAGATGCTAAAATTTAAACTTAAAAAGAATAAGGAGGAGAATGTATGCAGAGAGAGGTCAAATCCCCCAATTTCCCCAGCCCACACAGCAGCCCTGCATCATTATTGTAATTTTTGTGCTCAACTTTCGATCCTCCAGACAGATTCAACAGGCAGTGAGTGATCTGCAGATCTCAGTCCGTTCACAAATGTTCAGCCCTCCGTTGCCACAGGGGACTATACAATATAAGCTGATCTTTAGCAATGGACAGTGAAGCCAGGAGCTACTTGGAGTTTCTGTTACTCTTACAATAAGCCAGCACAGGTTTCAATCAAGTGGAACAAAGCATACCCTGTTCCCATTCTCTATATCTACTGGGATCATTGCTCCCTGATGCTCACACATTTCCCATCGTCATCCTTTAACTATGACACCCTCAGAGAGTTGTTGTTTGTGGGCCACTGCTAGGCTTGCCACTGAGAAAGACAGCTCCAGTGTCAGCAGGAACAGACTGCCTACCAGTTCTTTCTTCCCACTCAGCCCTAGCCTTTGGAGCAGCAAAACGCTTACCGCTCCGTGTGTAAATGGAAGTGGTTACACTGTGAATAGCCAAGGAGACTGGAAGCAACTGAAGCCTAAAGAATGGTGCCTCTCCCCTTGCCTTGCCTGCAGCCGCTGGCTCTTGTCTGCTCACCGTTGGGGGCTGCCTGAGCTATTCAGGGGGGCTCTGGAGCCCTGCTGGGATAATTGCTTCCTTTGCAGCAGTTTCTTGCTATTCCTCTCAGATGCTACAGTAAACTCCTGGTACAATTTCTGTTGTTGTTAAAAGGGTATTGTAAACTGCACCAATAGAAAAGGTGGAGGAAAAAAAAGTGGCTGGAAGCGGGGAGAAACTGTTCTGGACACCGGAAATATCAGCTGCTCAACTTTTCCCATTTGTATTTACAAAGCAAAATAAACTATGATTTAGCTAGCCAAGTTCTGTATGGAAACCAGTGTCTCCTGTTTGTGGCAGTTTGCTATTGGTGGAACGGGCTTGTAAAATGGCAGAGAAATTGAAATTACTCAGCACTTTCATTCTTCCAGTTTTTCTTGTGGCTGCGTGCATGCCTTTTTTTAAACTTGTACTATCCTAACATAAATAAGAAACTTTGATGTCTTCTGTGTGAGCAGTGTAAAAACACGTAATGAATAGGAAACGATCTTTACAGAAAACTAAAAGTGTTACCTGATCAGATTTCAGTTCCTTTGGTATGAATTACCCTTTTTATAACAGCGACAGGAAGTTAAAAACTGCAGTTGCATTCCCACAGTAAACTCTCCTCCCTAAAAACACAGCAACAGCCACACTACGCTTCTAAAACAGATACAAACCCAAATGCTCAGTCTGAAGTAAACACTTAACTTCTAAAGACATTCCTTTTTCTTTGCCAGCTATTCAGCATGACAAACAGAAAAGAAGATATGCCTTTGCATTTAAAAGAATCATCTACCTAACACCCTGGCCAAATTTTTCAAAAGCGGAGGGCAAAAGTTAGGAGTCCTTGGCCGCTGGGTGAGGTAAGGGGCAGTCAACACTTCTGACTATCTGATGGACATACTGACATGTCCAGGTAGTCGAGTTTGCAATTCCACTTTCAAAATCTGGTCCTGAATGCACATCCCCAAAAGGCGCTGCCTGTAGCCCATGGCATGCAATATACTGAGTGCCAACCTGAACAATGGGGGACCATTTACAAATGGGATGAGTAAGAGCTGCCCTCAGCTGGAGCCCCACCAAGGTCTGAACTCACCACTCCTGAGACACTCTATGACTCCAGTCAGCGCCCCAAATACATAAAAATATTTCTAGGAAAAATACTTATGACTGGCATTTCTCTGTGTTGTTCCTGTTACCGCACATTTTTCCTCTGCTGACTTCCTTCCCATGCTGATACACCTCCAGGAAAAGTAAGAAAAATGATGCAAAAACACACTAAAAAATGCTGGGAAAAGTTGATGCATGTGAATGGGCATGGAAGCCAGTATTTAAAGGACTGTTCTGATAGCATCTATGCAAACAAAAGACCTTATCAATAAGCTGCCTTAGTCTTCTTGCCTCCTCTTCCAACACACAAAAATTAACATAAACAAATTTCAGTAGGTCACATCAGTACCCTGATGTCTGCACCAAGGTATAATATTAGAGAAAATTTTGTTAACAATAAAGTTCACTCTTTTTTATCTTAGAGGACACATTCGTTCCAACACAGGTTTTCCTTATTTATGTCCAACATGATACTTGCTACCCTTGCAAATTCATTTTTAGTGCAAGACTAGTAATGGGGTTTTCAAACTCTAAATAGAGAAAACTTTCAGAAATTAAGGAAAAAAGTTCTAAAAACCCTCAAGCATGATAAGCGTAAAACCAAAATAGTCAGCTAAATTAAGACTTCATCAACTATGCATTGTACTTTGCATTATACTATTAGGCATTATACTTCACATACAGACTTTTTCTGACAGCCATATTGTTGACTTTTTTGAAGAAAAAAGAAAGCCAAATTCTACTGAAAACCAAGTCAGTCATGACCAAAAAAGTCAGAACTTTAGAGAATGTTTGATATAGAGGGGAAAAAAGTGTTCTGATGATTCTCTTCACCTCTCAAATAGTTCCATGTGTTACTACACATTTGACAAAAGTGCCATAAAATCGTTAAAAGTTTCATCCTTTGATGAGATCCACCTTCAGACTGTTTTGCTTCAGTAATTTCAGTGGATTGCAGTGAAATACTACACATTCTCCCCAGACCTAAAGTTTGGCAAGAAATGTTTGGTGGAATATAATATGAATATTTCTACTATATTTCAGAAAAATGCTTAAATAGTCCTTAAATTTTTGAATACTGAATTCTAAATACTGAAATTCTGGAAGATCCTATTAGATTTTAAACTTTTGTTCAAGACCTGTAAGAACTAAAGCATAAATGCTGCACTATAGATATTATTACTGACACTTTCAAACATCCACGCAAAGAACAATCTGATATGCAGGCCACTCTATGCGTAGAATATTAAAATATCATATTTTCTGTATTTAGAGTTGCCTTTAATAACGTGTTAGATTTTGATCTAGACTCATTCTGCTCACACAGCAAGCTAATTTAATAGCATGATTACCTGGAAACATACCACAAAGGTATGAGCTTATGATCCTAATGGTAACTTTTCAACAAATGCTTAGGAGAAATTCACCTTGAAGCGGAGGACTAGGACTGCACCTCTGCTGAGCCTGCCATACTTGTAGCCCAAAGCAGCAACTTGGTTTCTGAGACACAGGAGGAGGCAAAAACCAAAGCAGGAAGAGGGTTTTAATGAGATGCACACTTCCTTGAGGAGTGGAAAACCAGAAGCTCATTAAGTGAGGATTTGGAAGAAGGTCTACATATGGGATTCCATCAGAAAGAAATTTCTTAGCTTAGCTTAGAAAGCTAAATTATTCAGCTAGGCACGTAGATATTAGTGTGGTTTGAAGTGTTGGTTTTTTTTCTGTATGATCATGTGGTTAAATAAACAGTACTTTTCCTTTTCAGAAAGCTCTTTTGTGGCATTGTCAACTACTGTTCAAAAGCTTCCAAAGGGAAAAACCATGGGATCACACCTAACTGGAGTTAAGGTAGCAGTTACACTGACTATTTTAAGTTTCCAGACAAGTCTAAGAAGGAAAACGACGTAATTCTAACTGAAAGGAGTAAGTGATTTAAGGCTTGTTACCTAAAAGATTGTGTTCAGAAAGTTTACAGAGAGGACAGAAAAGGACACAGCACTGTCACATTAATATCTCAACTCTCTCAATTGAATGTATAAAGGACAGAGAGTAACTTTGTATACAGTCTGAATGCTGCAGATAGGTACCTAAGTGTAATGCCTGTAGACCTATTTTAAAGTAAGCAGGAAAGAATACAAAGGTAAAACCTTGTAGACTATGTGCCGTTTGGGATTAAACGTAATCTCCGCGATCAGCAGAAAAAAAATTGCATTGGCATTCTCCGCTGTACCTGAATAAATAGATCATCTTTACCTTATAAAACTTTTCAACATTTGCTAGCATTAATTCTCCAAAGAGAGTATGTGGAAGTCATAGGGAACAATGTAGGAGAGAGAATAAAACTGATTTTGGTATCTGTTCCTTTTACCATTTCCCAAACACAGAACTGATGACCATTAACAGTATCCAGAAATAGATCTGGCCAATCGAATGGCCTATGTGTTTTATCAGAGGACAATCTTGAAAAAAATATGAACTTTGCTAAGAGCACATTTATAGCACACAATGTATTAAAATAATGAATTTTAATACATATTTGGAGAATCTGTGTCAACAGACTTCTCCTATAAAAGAGCTCCCTTGGCTAGATATCAGTCCCACAGACAAGAACAGTATTTGCAAATATAATTTTCTGGGTTAGCAAACCAAAGCCCATTTTAATTATAACAGGCTAATTATCCAACATGGTTCCTTGGTAGGACAAATCCAAATAAACAGAGTGTCCTTAACCTGTCAGTAGCTAGAACTGATCCCACAAAGCCAATACTTAATGATGCCCTTTTGTCTGTCACCACATACTCTTTTGCACTGTGCAGCTACGTAGTACTGTAGGCAACAGTTCAGACATGAATCTGCCCCTTTTCAAATTTAAAAAGAAAATGATTCCTCACCTTTTTATTATGGCTTATAACCATACAGTTATTGTAATAATTTAGGAAAAACAGGGATAAAGCCGTAAGTTTTACAATTTGACATCTATTTTTACAGAAAACTAGGAAGAAACATAATTCATTCTCAAAAATCATCAAAACATACTCCTATGAAACAGCAGTGTGAGACTGAGGGTTCTGTTTCAGTTATCTGAAACAGCGTAGGTTGATAAAGGCTCCAAACGAACGGGTATCCCGAACATCACAAGCTGTAATGATGTGTTAACCTTGGTGACAGTCAGAACAGAAGGGTCAAAGGTTCAGCTGGCATCCCTGGGGGTGATCCTTCAAGGTGAATTTGAGACTCATTGACAGGGCAGCACAGTAAAACTGACACTGCAGTCTAAGAAACGTATATGTTACAAAGATGAAGAACTGCCTTTTTCTTGAACTTTATATTCATAGCAGTAGAAGAAATGGCCTTTGTTAAGATGGTTAATGCATGGAGAATACAGTTCTCCACCTGTTGAAATCCTAAAGGTGAACATTTTCAAAGGTTACCTTCTATTTTCGAATCAGAAATAATTAGCAAAACGGGCTCGCAGGTTTACTTGCTCCGGTTACTCCAGCTACTCTTAATTTTGCAAATTTTAAGAGTTATTCCCCCATGTCCTACTTAAAATGTCCAGATTGCTAAAATTAAGATTTCCTCTCCCACTGAAAAACCTGTTACAACCACCTACATTTGTCAGCTCCAAGAATAATAGATACAATAGACGACCTCTTATACTGGTGGTCCAAAGCCTTTGATTTTGGATGACAAAAGTAGAGTTACAGCTGTTACCTCCAGTTGGGTATTCCTAATATTTAAGAATCACAAACACAAGAGATACCAGCTAAACATATAACAAGGGAATTTTCTTAGCAGAAGTGTCATTAGGACAAAAATGAGAATGAAAATGGAGTACATCCATAAAACTCCAGCTGGCAAAAAGAAAGAAACGTAATGACAAACAAGCCAGTAACAATAAAAAGTGAAGCAGCAACAACAGCAACAAAAAGATGAAGAATGTCAGCTTATTTAGCACTTCAAAAAGGGGCTTCTCCCTTGCTATAAATTATACTATCTGCTGTCTTTGGAAGGGTGAAATATTAGTCTCAGTGAAGACAATGGTAATACACTGATTTCAGCAATGGCAGAATTTCACACTGAGAGTTCAGGATGTGTGCAAAGTGTATTTTCATGAAACATACTAATAATAGTCTTTGTGAATGCAAATTTCCCAGGAGTTATAATCATTTAAAGTACCTACTGTAAAGACACTCCTCGTTTATTAATAAACTTTTGAGATCCTTGAGTACAAGGGACAATCATTTCAAAACCACTTTGATGCTTCAGAATATAACTTGAATGGTAAAGAGATGCTTTCTTTAAAATAAAAGGAAATCTCAAAATATTTGCACCTGGGCTAGATCCTCCAAGTATTATACAGTCACAAACACCGAGAGTGGAGCATGGCCTGAGTATGTAAGTGAGAATATTACTCTACTGTTTTGTCTACAAAAAAAGAGCCTATTCATGATTTAGGATGTAATAACACTTTGCACTTTGGCAAAGTGGCACAACACAGCTTTGTTGCAATAGTGTCAGGCTGCTTTACATGTATGAATGAATTCAGTCCCACGACTCATGAAACGCTGAACAAGAAGTACCGAACAATTTCAAGGCTTGCCCAAAATCACACATGAAGATTGCAGTAGCCCAACAATCTGCTTTGCCTAGCTTGCAGACCTTCTACCTCAAGGCAATCTTTCCTTTACTGGACAGTAATTTTCTCTGTAGGAGAATGTTTTGCAGCTCACTTTTAAAAACTGCGTTGCAATGATTGCACAGTCGCATGGTAAGAACAGCTTATCTTTCATTCTGTTCAATATACAGGCCTGCCAGAGAACAGAACCACTAATCCCTGGAGTCTGGAATATCTACCACGAACCATAAAATAGCTTCAATCAGATACCTGCAGCTTCTATGGCAACATTTTACCCTGAACAAGCAATTTTTTTCCTACTTGATTTCCGTGAGGTCTTACTCCAAGAGAAATGCTCAAACTGAACACCAGAGTTCAAAGTAGTCCTAAGAGACAAATGACTCCAAATGAATGGGAAGACCAAGATCTGCAGAGTCTGGAATGTGGGCTGTGTTGGAGGGAAGCCCAAGCCATCATGCCAACATCTTTGCTTTCAAAAACTTGGCATTCTGAATGGCATAGCCACTTGGAAAAGCAATGATGCAAAATACACAAACTTACAGTTAAGAAAACTTGAGTCATAATCATTTTGCTCAAGGAACCAAACTTCACATTTTGTGAGGGAAGGCAAAGTTACTTAAGCATACATCTCTACGGCTAGTTTCAAAATTAAATATATTCCATGTAGCACTAAAAATATTTCAAGATATACACCAGGAAAGCATTTCACTTTCTCAAGTTTTACTTTTTTAACAGCATTATTTTCCCTGGAATGTTTGTGAGGTTTTTCTCTCTTAAACTTATAGGGGGA
Organism: Fregata magnificens; assembly: GCA_013389945.1. NCBI lineage: Eukaryota > Metazoa > Chordata > Aves > Suliformes > Fregatidae > Fregata > Fregata magnificens. Next base: position 41,660 of record WAAD01019832.1, read on the forward strand.
AGAACTTATTCCCTTTTCCCCCTCTTATATCTGTGTCATTTATTCTCCCCCCATGCAGCCAGAACCAGGAGGCCTAGCAGAGGCAAGTAGACAACTGACAGCAGCAGCAAAGAGAGAGGCAAAAGCAAAGCTGTTCAGTTAGAAGAAAATGAGTATAGTTAGATCCAAGTATAGCTAACCACCCACACTTCCACGTTAAATAAAAGAACAACCTTTATGTGACCATGTGCCAAATAGATTGTTAGATAACGATTTTTCAGGAGGAAAAAAAGGATCAATTAATTGCTCAATGCAGCATGAGTATTAGCAAGAATTGTCCTGCAGCTAGATAAGGAAAGAAAGTAGCTTTTTTTTCCTTTCCCTTTTAAGGAGGGCAACAATAAGAAGGCAGACTTGGTCCTGCATAATATTACACAGGAGTCTGGAATAACACCCTGCAATGTGTATGTTAGCCCCACACTACTGCACGTGGTGAATATCTGAACTTGGCAGTAAGTAATTGTGAGTATATTATTACCTGGAGAGAGAGAAGTACTCTGTTGGGTTGAGGAAACCCAAGAACTAAAAATTATTATTTTTGAAGTGCTGTGATTTGGACTAGGCTTTTCACATAACCAGAAGCATCACAGGAAACTCAGTAATGCAAAACTATCCAAACAAAGTGAAATAAGCAAAAATGAAGTTGACAGAACTTTCAAAAAGTAGACCAAAAAATCAAAGCAAACCAAACAAGAAGCTCTAATCACTTACATCTGTTCAAGGCTCCAAAAATGGGCACTGTTCTTCTCCACTATTTTTATTCTACATATTTCTTATGATTATGAGAATATAATATGTGCAAACTCAGCACATAGATTGTTGAGGTTTTATTAAACATGCTTTTAGAGTTAGTGTCATCTTTACTCTACAAAACTAATTCCTAAAAAAAAGCATGATACACAATAAAGCTCAGTTAGCAGTCATACGATATTTAGATTTTAAGTGACAACATGTGGCTGCTACGGTGTGCAAGCGCCTAGGAATATAAAAAATGCCAAGAACAATCAAATTTATAAGGTCCACTAGAGACTGTCATGAACAAAAATGTACTTTTTTTTTTTCCCTTCCCCCCAAATGGAGAGGGTTTCAGTGTTTGGAAAACAGTGAACACAGTGAGGAGCTGCGTTGCTTCACTTCACTGATAGAGACTTGCCACAAATAATACACTGATTTCTGTAAGAAATGTGTGTTAAAAGGTCTTTCATGCTTTGCTAATGGAAATATCTCTGTATATGAGCATAGAGTAAACTTAAATACAGTAAAAAATAAAGTAAAAGGTTCACAGGTCCTGGAGCCTACATGAAAGAACCTCGGAACGCAGAAAATTTCTAGTGCTTTTTTGCACATTTGATCTGTAGGGATCCTAAGTCCCATGTCCAATGGATGGAACTCTACTCTGAACGTGTTTTCTGCCTGTACACAGTGTGCATGCTTCCTAGTGTGAGTCCTAATGTTCAGTGTGCCAGATTCATAAAGGCTTTAAAAGTCTGATTCTTCGAATATTGCTTTGCTTCTCATCGGTTTTTGCTTGTGACAAGGAACTGGAGAAGGCACACAGCACAGCAGTTCCTAAGGGGCTGGGAAGAATGGTGTTTCCAGAAATGGGTTTTTAACTTAGAGAAGTATGTCCACACTCTCTACGTGCAGGATTTCCATACAGCTGATGAAGAGAGGGGATGAGAAAAATTAACTTTCTAAACCTAATATTCATCTTTATTGTGCATAATATAAGCAAAGGCTCCTTTCCTGACTGCTTAAAAAAACTAACCAAACAATGTTTCTTTTTCATTAAGAGAATAAAATGAATGAAGAAATAATTTCCCTCCCACATCCTTTCTTCATCTCCCTTACCCATCCCAAAAAACCCCAACAACTAGACTGTCAGCCAAACGAAACAAAGAATTTACTTTCTCAGCATAATAAATCACCTTTGCTCCTAACCATTCAAATCATAAAGTCCTACACACTCTGGATAGCTCAAGTAACCTATGCTGAGATAACAACCACCTGTTTTTTTATTATTTTTTCTGGAGAAGCTTCCCAGACTCCATTTCTATAATTTCAGATGGTCCCAAAGGTTCAAAACTCTCAATAAGCCATTCTAACAAGAAAATCCTGGTAGTCTTAATGTCTAGGCCTGTGGAAGTCTCAAAACTCAGATATCTAACACATAGCCTATTTGCTGCAGGCATTTATTTTCTTTTACTATCTAGGTCATCAGTTCATGACTAGGGACAAAAGAAATCTGTGGAGAATTTTGACTCAATGAGGAGTTTTCAAATTCCTTTAAGTCCACAGAGTATCTGCAAAAGAACTTCATTCTTCTTCACTTTTATATCTAGAAGTAGAAATCAGTGTAAAATAAAGTTAGGCATAGAAAAATACACACTTAGTTCACATTAAAGGAGTACTTTTCATTACTGCTGGGTAAAACAATACCGAGAAACCATAGTTATGCATGTCTAATGCCTAACATTTTAAGCGGCGAGAAGACAAAATAGCTGAAGCAATGCGCATCGCTGATACAAAGGAACATTTTTGAAAGTTGTGAGAAAAAAGAGAAGGAACAGATACTCTTAGCTATAGGGGCAATATGATCAGCAATAACTTGGTTTAAAATGCTAGCAATTAAATGGCCATAACGAACCTTTTAATCTAACACTGAACTATGATGAGTTTTAATTCCAGTAGTTTCGGTTAGTGTGAACACAGTCTATAAATCTGATAACCTCACACAGTAGGTTACACAATTACCAGGCGTACTGTTGGGAACACACAAGGTCAGTTTGGTCCTAAATCCAAAATCCAGTCTCTGTGATAATCAGCACAAGCCTACAGAACCTGGTGTCCTTCCCAGTCCACAGATGTTTGACACTGGGCTACCCTGTTGCCCTGCATCATGATGCTCCTTCCCTTCCCACTAATTCCACAGGCCAATATTATCCTTTGGAGATGTCTACTGAAAAGACACATCACATCAAGTGTGAACCAATGCATGGTTTACCCTGTCCTACACTTTATTCAGAAACCTTGCATAGAAGATTCAGAGTTAATAATGGGCTATTTCAACCACTTAGAACAATGTCGGGCATTGAGTGTGACTCAAACACTTCAGACTAAGTGGCTAACGGGCTTTTTCCTTACCATTTTCTTGCAGCAAACATCATACTAATGGAGAAAGCACCTTGTCCCCCAAAGAAGTATTCGGGACAGTTCACTGTAAGAGCTATAGAGAAGGAAGGGAATGTCCACATGGGCATTTTCAGGCCATTTGCTTTGGCTTGGCACATGGACACTTCCAGCCAACGCAAGCTCATTTTGCCCTTACCCTCAGCGCAACAGAAGCTGTGTGGCCATATTAGTACAATACTGTGCCGGAGTGATCTAGCCTGTCTCTCAGCAGGGCTTATTAGCTCAGGCTCGGCGCCACATTAACCGCTGCCATATGGCTTCTGGTCGATTCAAAGAGCGAACTGAATGAGCTCACATCTGCCTGACAAAGCCTGCATAGCTATGTGCTTTAAAATGGCAAACCTGCAAAAAGCTGCGAGGAGAGAATCTTGTAATAGGTTAGGATTTTCAATCCACATTTACTTCAGTGCTTGTAGAAATACAATCTGTCACTATTAACAGCTGTGGTTAGGGTTGGAAACTACTCATGGATGTGTTGGAGATGAAAAGTTTCGCCTCAAAGAGCTGAGTCTGGAAAATGGTGTGAGTATGGTAAGACTCCAAATAGAATGGAAGAAGAGAAAGAGGAAAATGAATACAAAAATAAAAGTATGTCCAATATTTTCTCTTCTTTCTGTTAGCCCAGGCTATTAGTCAGATTTTTTTACAGCCTTCCAAGATGAGCAGGGTTCTCTGTAGAAGAAGGTAATGTTTCTTAGGGCTCAGCCAAAGAATCCACAAACAATGTACAAAACGATGTGACAAATGCTAATCAAAGATTAACGCACCACTGAAAAGAGCTCAGGTATACCTGTGATAATAAAAATGACATGGGAAGTAGCAGTGTAGCAGAAGGTATCCCGAGAACTCTTTGTTTTAACACAGAAAGAGTAGTTGTGCAGATGTGGAAGCTCGAGTGGTTTTGACACAGGAGGGGAAACTGCAGGCATGCAGAGAGAGTTGAGGAGGAAGATGGGAAAGGTGCCCTGACCATAATGCAGGAGACAACCGAAGCACATGCCATGGTCAGAACAGAAAACAAGGGAGATGATCCAGAGGACACATTTTGAATGATTTGTGTAATCTGGAGAGCAGAGAGACTCCAGCAGGAGCAACAGGGACCCTGAAACAGAGATTTAAGTGTGAACACAGAAAAACAATGTTACATTTTGGAAAAACTAAGAGCAAGAAACAGCAGGATTTAGAGCCATTCACGCTATCCTCTGGGACAGCTGTGTGGTTCCAAATTATTTTTCACAATCTTTTATATTTTTTTCCCCTTGGAGTGCCAAGTTAACTCACAGCAGCTCTAGTTGTGTCACCAGAGGAAGCAATATTAATAGCAGAAGAGATATAAATCATTAACAAAAACTACTCTTGATCCTTGAGGAAGCCACCATTGTGGGGATCAGCAGATATAAGAAAAAGAGAGGTAGATTGGGAAGCGAACCCTCTCAGGGACTGAGAAAAAGAGACAATGAAGAAAGAGGACTGGGAAGAAAGGAAATTGCTGGGAGGCAACAAATACATATTGGGAATCAGAAGAAAAAATACACTTCTCTTTCTAACCCTCCTGGGGCATATAGGAAATTGCTGCCTGCCCTTTAATCTGCCCCAAAAAAGAAAAACAATTAAAATGAAATAAAACCCTGAACTGTAGATACTTACTCCCCCCCATTCCCCTCACCCCCATTGCTTTGTGTGCTGTGTACCCAGGCCATGATGTTTCATGCAGCTCTCCATAGGACAGACCATGTTACCATAAGCATTACATCTTCTACAGGAATATGCATTCTTTTGCTATGTATCTAAAATACGTCATTTGGGGAGATTCATAAATTAATGAAAAAAGAGAGGAGGCCAGCAAAAAAAGAGAAGTGGAAAACAAAGAAATAAGGATAAACATCTTGAATTAATTTGGAGTGGCACCGTAACAGCGTGGTTTGTGTCAGGAGCATAGCTGTTTTAAAGGGTTAAGACTGTTACTCCTGCACAGCACACAGCAACAAATTCGATCAGGTTTTGTTTTCTTTTTCTTGATTCACCTCCCCTCTGCAATTTTTCCCACTGCAATTTAACTTTGGAAGGAAAGGCCCCTTTCCTAAATAGCAAATTAATTTCTGCTTTTTCCACTGTTCCCTCCAATACAAACAACCCTTTTTCTTTTCCTTTTTAACTGATAGGCGTAGTAATTTCTTCCATGTCTTTTTTCTTTCTTGTTATGACCGAGATCACATTGGGATCACCTATGTAGTTTTAAACTTGCCAAAGCACAATGAGGCTGTGAATGGTCTCCACCAAGAAGAATGAACCAAGTTCCCTTTGACAATTCATTACCAAAAAATTTGGGGCAAATAAATAAAATGTCTTCCTGTGGATGGTACCTTTAAGGAGGTCTTCCTGTCACAGCAGAAGATCAGAGGCTTTGTTTTCACATTTTGTAGAAAACATTTTCATCACTCACTCGTAAAAAAATAGCATTGTGCAAGACACAATTAATGCTTTGTATTTGTGATGTACTATTTAAGGGCCAGGAAACGAAACAGGAATCAAGAATTCAAGTTACAATTTATCTAAAATAAGAGTGTAAGTCATTCAAAACTGTTGATGTCACAAGACAGCCACACAAAACAGGTATGAAAACCTGTATGCATTATTCATCCTGTAACTTTGATCTTAAAAGCTAAGAAACTTGAACAAGGAAAGATAAATGGCTTCTCAAGCTTTTTCTTTTAAAAATCAAATGAGGATGATTCAGGATAATGATAGATAAGAGTTAATATGAAAGAGGGGGAAATTGCAATCACAGTGCTGCACCAAATTTTCAATGCAAAGGCTTTGCTTTTTGTGTTCAGTTACAAAGGATTTCTTTTTTAGGTACCAGCATCCTTTTTCACATATATGTAAAAGATTTTACCTATTAAAATTTCATGTTCAGTATGCATAGCTTTTTTTTTCTACCACCTACACCATGACTTCATGTGAACAATTAGGAAGCTTTCTGAAGCATGAGCTACTACCGGTCATGGGGCAGGAACAACAGAAGATGTGAAACCCTGACCTCCAAACCTGGCTTAAACATCAGCTTGCTCCAGAGCTTATGCAAGATGTGTATACATTCTCCCACCAGGAAAGTATTGATAATTACAGGCACTCTGACTGCATCCTGATTTTATTGAGGCTTAGTTAATTATGCAGGCATTGCTCCTAAAATATGAGACGAATTGAGAGACGGATCCAAAAGCACATAGAGGTTCCCCTGTCTAGATGGGAGATCCAGAAAATCCTCTCTGAACACTTTGTGCTCCTGAGAGTCTGTAATTATTGCCAGTTTTTGCCTAAAGATATGCTCAAAGGCGCCACCATCTTGGTTAGATTACTGATGTCAGCATCTTACATACAGGCAACTGCATCTGGGATTCACAAAGAAGACGGAGCAGCAACACAGTTCCTTAAGGGAGGCTCTGAGCAAACCTAACGCAGACAGACAACACTGCATTCATTACAAATCACAGCACACCAGCCATTTACATCAACAGCAAAGCCAGAGGAGAGTGCCTTTACATTACACCATACAGCAGGAGGTTTTGCTTATCTGAGCTTCCAAATTGTTACCTCCACACAAGCTGTTAGCACTAATCAGATGATAGAGTGGGGCTAGACAGGTGGGAGGAAAAGGCTGGGTGGATGCAAGGGCAGGTTGTGAGATGGAGGAAATGGATGGGGAATGAGGTGAAAATTTCATTGCAGTGGTGTGTGGTAGGAAGGCAGTGAGGACACCATTTGACAAGTAGTGGGAGGTTTTGGGGTACAACAGGAAGATGGCTGAGAAGTGAATGGAGGCACACTGGAGGTATTCACAGGCTTAAAAGCAACCAATATTCACTGCAACTGCTGTGAGTGCCCAAGCAAGTCACTGCTAATGGTACTCCCCGCCACTGATGCTCCTGCCAACTGCATCTAGACAAAATACATTTGGAAAGACCAAGCCCAGTGATTACAGCAGTCAGCAGAAACTAGGAGACTGACTGCACTTCCTCCTCGGCCCGAGGGAATGCAAACTCATAGCTTTTGGTGCCAAGCTAAGAGCCTGAAACACGTGGCTATGTCCTAATGAAACTGGGCTGCCTTGCAAAGGAGATGGCTAGACTGATGGGGCTGGGAGCAGGCGGGTTCCTGGTGAGGATACCTAGAAGCCCAGAGTCCTGGCCTAGATCCTCGCTCCAAGCAATTCGCGGGTCTATGAACTTCACCTGGCAAGACAGCGATTCCAAATGCATAAACAGCACTAAGGGCTGGAAAGAGAACGAGGAACCTCCCCACCCTGGTGAGCTCCCTTTTCTCTTACTCATAGCCAAGGCCTTGCATCTTCTTTCTCCACTGTGTCTCACCTCCAAGAGGAGAGTCACACAGCCTCTCCTAGTGCAGATGGAGCATTTCAGAAATTGGAAAAATACATTTTATTTTTACATTGTTTGCAGTGAGAGATTAGAGCTGTTCATTGGAATGCACTGAAGCTCTCCTTTTCAGCTATATATATTATAGGAGAGATTCTTGATTCCACAGTAATCCCAGGAGAAAAATTAACTAGATGAGCACAGAATCGCACTAGTTCTGCTCTGGCCTCATGATAATTGTTTTTCAATTCAACAAATTAAGTTAAAGATAAGCATTTGCTTCACATGCAAGACTGTCATTGCCACTTCATTTGTAATATATGGAGAGGGATTAGCCACATCAAGAACATGCTTTCATACTGTGGTGTAAAGAATACACACGAGAAAAATTATAGAATAGAATCATAGAATGCTTTGGGTTGGAAGGGACCTTTAGAGGTCATCTAGTCCAACCCCCCTGCAGTGAGCAGGGACACCTTTAACTCAGAGCCCCGTCCAACCTGACCTTGAACGTTTCTAGGGATGGGGCCTCCACTACCTCTCTGGGCAACCTGTTCCAGTGCTTCACCACCCTCATTGTAAAAAGCTTCTTCCTAATATCTGGTCTAAATCTACCCTCCTTTAGTTTAAAACCATTACCCCTTGTCCTGTCACAACAGGCCTTGCTAAAAAGATTGTCCCCATCTTCCCTATAGTCCACCTTTAAGTACTGAAAGGCCACAATAAGGTCTCCCCGCAGCCTTCTCTTCTCCAGGCTAAAAAACCCCAACTCTCTCAGCCTGTCCTCGTAGGAGAGGTGCTCCAGCCCTCGGATCATTTTTGTGGCCCTCCTCTGGACCTGCTCCATCAGGTCCATGTCCTTCTTGTGCTGAGGGCTCCAGAGCTGGACGCAGTACTCCAGGTGAGGTCTTACCAGAGCAGAGTAGAGGGGCAGAATCACCTCCCTCAAGCTGCTGGCCACGCTTCTTTTTATGCAGCCCAGGATACTGCTGGCCTTCTGGGCTGTGAGTGCACATTGCTGGCTCATGTCCAGCCTTTGATCCCTCAGTACTCCCAAGTCCTTCTCCGCAGGGCTGCTCTCAATCCCTTCTTCCCCCAGCCTGTATTGATACCAGGGTTTGCCCTGACCCAGGTGCAGGACCTTGCACTTGGCCTTGTTGAACCTCATGATGTTCACACAGGCCCACCTCTCCAGCTTGTCCAGGTCCCTCTGGATGGCATCCCGTCCTTCTGGCGTGTCAACTGCACCACTCAGCTTGGTGTCATCTGCAAACTTGCTGAGGGTGCACACGATCTCACNTGACTGCCATGACTTCTCAAATATTATGGAGAGTGGCTTGGGAACTACATCAGCCAATTCCCTCAGGACTCTGGGATGCATCTCATCAGGTCCTGTAGACTTGTGTATGTTTATTATGTTATTATAATTATGTTAAGCTCCAATGCACTGAGAAAACTGTTTATAGGTAACATATTCAAGAGCAGAGAGAAAAAAATATTTTGATGACTCTTCATCAGACACACCCAGTGGACATGTGTACAATGAAGACCCTACACTGAGTCTGACTTGTGCTAAAACTGAGCAGTACTGGGAGAGCTGTACTGAAAGAAAATGTCCGTTTCTATAATCCCCACCCCAAAGTCTGATACCCTGGCATCCTTTACTAANTTGTTCTATTCAGTACTGTTTATAACCTGAAAAACATATAAATTTATTTCTCTTCAAAGCACATTTATTTGCCCTACAAATGGACCAAAAATATGCAAAGACTACTTTCATTTTTATTATCTCACCTACATAAACATATCCATTTCCTTAACCCTACCAGGACAAAATAATATTTTCTTTTTATTGCATTCCAGAGGAAGCTGTGCCTTAACTTGGATCTTATTTAACTGCTATTTATCTACACCTCTTGCTTCAAACTCTCTGTCAGGACCAAGCTACCACCTCTGTTTCTCTGGCACCCTTAATAGTCTGTAAAGCCCAGTTCTGCTGACTCAAAGATCAACATTGTCATTGCAGATGAGAAAAAAAGCTTCCACATATTAAAAATAAGGTTGCTCCACGGACTTACCATGGTTTTGAAGAAAGGACACATATGAATCAAAAAAGAGGTGTCAAGCATCATCCCTTATTCCAAAAAAAGTACAATCTTAATGTTTAATTTAAATCTCTTGTCAGAAAGGAAAGCATTAATATGAATTGCTTTAAACAGCCTTTGACACTTACAGAACTCTTAAAATGGCAATGAGTCAAAGATCAACAAGCCTTTAAGAATGAGAACAACTGGAAATGCTTTAGAAGTGGAGCCACTAAAGTATTTTCATTGATTAAATGCCCACTGGTATTACATATACATTGAACACCAACACATGTATTTTGACATTTCCTGATCTGATAATTTCATGGCTTAAAAAGAGGAAGGTAACACCTGTAAACAATATCACCTGAAATGTAGTCTCACTGAGTCAATAACAACTTTGCCATCAAATGAATGTAGGTGTTAATTTTAAATACAGGAACTTAGAAGAAAAACTTTCTTTTTTTTTTTTAAAAAGGTTGATTTAATGTAAAAATGAAATCTACCACTTAAAACCCAACAACTTCATCCTTATTTCAGCTCTTGTACTCTTTTATTTCTTTATGTTCCTGTTGCTAAACTGAAATGGAAATGACCTAAAGGAGATAAGTTGACAGAAATGGAATAATTCTAAGTCAGGTTTCAAAATTTATATTTTTTGCCCATCTGTCCTTTAGCATGTTGTCCACTGCAGGTCCCAATCTCCCCTCGCCTCCCAGCCACTAGCAAGATAACACAGATGGTTACTGCAAAGCTGTTAAGACATGTATCTGAATGCATATTTATCCACTTGGCAAGATCCTGCTACAGCTGTGAGTCGATGCAGTTCTGCATCACAATGTAGCTTCAGTCTCTTGCCTGTGTGAGAAAGCAGCCACGATATTAATCGTGCTGCTTAAGACAAAGCCAGGCAAATATGATGTAAATGAATGCAGTTAAGCTAGCTATCGCAGCACTGTTAATTTACACCTCTAAAAACAAACACTCATTTGGGCCCGTGAAACAAGTGTGTATCTACACCTATGCCAAAACTCCTTTTCATTTGTTTGCTTTTGGAAGCAGAAACTGATAATGCAAGATAACTCCACCAGATGTCATGGTGAAAGAATACTATGTAGGTGAGCATTTGATACAATCACCAGAGAAGAAAACAAAACTGAGGGTCTTTATTCCATCGTAAGCACAGTTTTAATAAATACAGGTGGCACTGCCAGTCAGTGATAGTTGCTTTTGTTCTGGGTATGTCTTTGTTCCAGCAGCTGGGAGGCAGAGCAGTTTTCATGTATAACAAAAGAAATGCATTTAACAGGCAACACCTGAAAATCCTTCAAGAGAATAAACTATAGCAATAGAAAATGCAAGTTTAGAAAGCATTTCCTAAAAAAAAAAGTAGCACTGGAATCTTCTCTTTATCTCAGGTCAATTGGCTTGTCACAATGGGAAGTAGATTTGAAAAGGAAATTGCAAGTTCTTAGCAAGTATGATTGGAGGAATTGAGTTAACAGCCAGCAATCAGTATAGGTTCGGTAGGGTACTTAAGAATTTAAATGTATGCATACACCACAACTACAGAATGCCTGAGCTTTGTCTTGTTTGTAAAAAACAAATGGAACAATGAGCAATTTAAATCTCAAACAAAAATGGTAATTTTTTACTTAGATTGCTGGGGTTTAAGTGTTCTTCCATTAAAATTATCCCTCATTTCAGCATGCGATTGAGGTATATAAATTGTATGTGCCTCTGATCTTGTTTTACGCTAGTAATCCTCCCAGTACCAACAGGATCCTATATGGTATGTGCTTTCAGGCGGTACAGTTTCTCACCATATGGGAAGATGTTTTATATCACCATGTTGGCAGCATATAAATGATTTCTGAACTCCATTTTCCATTGCCATTTCTTCAAGCCATTTACGCTCAATAGCTTATTGTTTCACATGTCAAAAATTAAAAGAAGGATAGTTTTCTGATTTGAGAAGCTGTTTTATCCATACTCTTGAATAATCGCGCACTGCATTCAGCAAGCTACAGATACAAATGAGTATGACAACATCTCTAATGAGAAAACAGCTTAATTTGAGAGGGCAGGATAAGCCACCATCTCCGTAAAGAAATGTGACTATATCCCAAAAACCTTCCTCTCCTTTCTAATACAACGCACAACTTTTCTGCAGATTCTTTTCAACAGAATTACAAAAGAGGGTCTCACCTAGACCACTAGTAGTTCCTCTTTCCAACCAAAGAAGGCAGATATTATAGGTTACAGAAATTTGTAAGTGGATAAAAGGGAAGAAAATTATAGGACAGTGACAAATATAATTAATTTCATTTCCGCAAGTTTCTAATTCCTCTGAGGAAGAGAAGAATATAGGTTTTGCATGGTTCTCTTTAACAAACAAATGCATGCCCTGGAATGAAGTAGTATGAGACTAGAAGACGCATTCCAAGCTAAATGCAAACTAGCCTTGCCTCCAAGGCAAGAAAAGGACAGATCCTAGAAAGTACAGCATGGCTGGATGCCCGCATGCTAAAGAGACTAGTAATTTTAGATTAGTTGATTTTTGCATTGTTTGAAAAACTTTTTATACTTACTGTAATTCTCTCATCTTTGTCATCTAGTGGGGTCCCATCTTTTTTCCATGATATAGTGGGTTCTGGGTGACCTCTTGGGGGCTGACATTCCATCACTGCAGGCTCACCCACGGCTACCATTACATCTGATGGATTTTGTCTGAAGTCATCCCGTAGAACTGAAAGAATAAAAAAAATGAAGTAAAAATTACCCAACAATATACCAATAGCACAGTAAAGTGGTTTGTTTTGGTCTTTAATGGTCCCTATTGTCACTGTACTTTATATTAATGAACAATTCAGTTAATTAATTTCATTTGGCATCTGCAGATGGTCTCTAGTACTTCCACATAGTAACAGCGAAAATCCATGTACAACTCATATTTAACTTCCAACATACAAGCCAAGTGACTTTAACACAGACGGAGGTGAAAGGCTGACACAGACATAGGACTGTCCACACAGAAGAGCTACCTCACTTGCTTGTATTTGGCATAGCATCTGCCTAGCGTGCAAGCACAGGATTCCTGTCACAGCTGAAGAAGGCACAATGTCTTCTGCTCAGGTAGAACGTCACTTGGGGAGAAGCACAGCAGAGATTCCTTTCTTCCCGTCTTTTTCTGAGACACAAGGTCAGCCTGCCATACCTCAAAGGTTTTTGGTTAAAGATTGGCCACTGGCTGTATGAATTACACCTATTCCTGAATTTATGGCAAAGATGAACAAACTAGCTAAACTTCCCAGTTCTTTGATGACATTATAAGACGCCAAACATTTGTGCAGCTTTAGCCAAACTCATCTTTGCAACTTGGCTTGTGTCTTTGTCAAGGAAAAAAAAAAAAATCCTGATTGCTGGGAGTCAACCCTTACCCGAAACCAAAACCACATCCTTCATTTGGAAGAAGTCAATTTTACTACCTTTTCACAGAAGGAAACATTTTTATTTTGGCTTCATTACTAGAATTTGTTCTTTCTCATCATTTGGCCAAGCCCAGGCCTAGGAAACTCTAGTTCCCTCCAATCACCTACTATGAAATTTATCAATAGCCGTGTGATTATTTTTCATTTGGGGAGAGGAGAAACATCATACTGTGCTCAGCAGACCACTACACAGGGACAAAGTTTAACAGAATAATGGCATTCCTAAGTCTTGCCAAGTAAGTGGCATGTAAAAATAAACAACTCAAATGATAACAAATCTAACATCTAGTCCTCTCCACTGCTGTTACACCATCCACACTGAACAAAGGATATGGTAATGGCAAAGTATATTACAACCAAAGGATTCTTAGGATTTTGATGAAGTTATCTGTCACTCTTGCTACCTGCAACAATCTTGTGTCAACAGTAAATGGTGCCAAGAATCTGCAGCAAAAAACGTATCCCCCACGACATGGACCACAGATATACGGACATTCACTGCTGAATAATGCTTTGGTTGTTAATGCAGCTTCAAAGCAAGGTGTGATTTATTGTTACACATTAAGGAATGTGGGTGTGCTTACAGATTGGCAGGTACAGCACTGTCACCAAACCATTCCTCTCTCTAAGGTCTTTCATGCTGTTAAAAGCTTTTAAAATGGTCTGAGGGCAAATGGGTCATCTACTTTGGGACAGAGGGACATACCTTTCTCACACCTACTTTCTGCAATGCTATATAATCTAAAATGAAGGGATGGAGCAAAAATGACTTGTAGTTCTTTGTTTTGGAGGATTATTGGCAAATAGCCCTGTCAATAATCAGTAGGACTATCTTCTACTTTTTCTTCTGAAGTACATCTACCTTACATTCTGATACCCTACTATTCAGTAGCTACAGTCACAGGCCTATGTGTCCAGCTTGGCTCATTATAATACACAACAGGGAAAGTTCCAGATTGATATAGAAGTGTAGAAGGGAAGCAAAAGCAATAAATACAGAATATTTTACTATTGTTATAGAAACTGGATGTAATTCTGGAAGTACCAAAGAACATCTGTGTACCAACAAGACTGAAGTATATTGTAGACCTCACCAGACATCATCTGAATTTACCAATACCCTTCCATACTGAAGCACTAACATTCCAAATACTTCAGTTTCATTATTGAGGTTTCTGGATGCCCTGGAGTCAGGAGATACTGATGCACTGAAAGAGGATAATCAAGGATGAAATGTCTCTATCTCTTTAACAGTACAAACTAATACAACAGAATGATAGGACTCAATGAAGAAATTATAGAATAATTTAGGTTGGAAGGGACCTCTGGAGGTCATCTAGTCTACAACAGTGAGATGCTGTTGGATGAATATGTTCTCTTGGATGAACTAGGTCTCTCGAACAGACCTAGTCTAGGAAGTTTATTTAAAAAATACCAAACAAACCACATGCCTATTGCTTGGTGTACAAAAACCTGAGAAAGCATGCTCCATCTAAGAACAAAGAATTTCCTTCTCTAAAAAGCAAATGGGCTAGGGAAAACTGACAACGTTTTCAGCTATAAAATTAATCCAGGTTACATCTCGAGGAAATAGTATGTTTTCAGAAAGGGGAATGATGTCCTTTTTAGTTATTCAGAAAAGTAAGTCAAAAGACCAATTCTTTAGCTTCCCTTCCGCTTTCAACAAAACTTTTTTTAAGTTTAACCTGCATTCTCCTCCAGCTTCCTTACTACATTCCCCTAAATACTGATGCATCAAAATTGGATACATCAAATTATTTCGGTTATGGGAGCATTAATATACTACTTGCATACACTGCAAACTTTATATATATATTAATTCCTTTTATACTGAATATGGTATTAATAACCAGCTGCAACTTCTTGTGTTCCCAAGTAGCCCTCAAGCCATCCAGATACAGTGAATCATGTAGTGTAACTGGCTGGGCTGATGCTGCTTCTGCTGAAGTCAAATAATTTTTTCTATTTACTTTGATAGAGACTTGATCTGGCTTGGAGCCACTGGTCATATTATTACTTCTTTTTTTCACTTCTCCAAACTAAAGAACATAAAAGAAGAAACAGAAGTTGCACCAAGTTACTAAAAAACCCCCATATATCCAGTTCCCAGTGCCAACAGCACATGAAAGCGCAGAAGAGTTTATTTGCTACACCACAGTTCTATTGCAACACAATAAAAGGGGTGTTTTGAACGTAAGAAGCCTCTTATTACTGCTGAAGATTGTATCACTTGGATAAAGCTAAGAGATATATAAAAAGAAGTGCCCTTAAGTTTAAAAAAAAATCAAGTGAAGTGATCTTAATAAACCGTAAGTGCTTTTCAAGTCTGAAAGACCTCATAAATCTAAGAGGAAAGCCTATCAGATAGCACCTCAGATGGCTTTTAGCACCTTTGAAGCAGCAAACTAGTCCAGTGCTTGCATAATAAAAACAAATTACTTCAGTAATTTCTACACTCCTTAGTCTCTGATCAGCTTTACAAGCATAGTACCTTGTCTGTAAACTAAGACCTTTCACAAATTAACCAATGCATAACAGAATGCCTTAGGAGGACATCAAAGGTCCAGGCCACAGATACATCAAAACAATATTTTTTTTTACTATGAATTATTTTGGCTCTAACATTACATAACGAAATGCTAACAAAGTGTAATCCATTAGAGATAACCCCACAGATAGTTGTCATGTAATTATTTTTGCAGCTGTAAAGTAGATACATGCTCTGTTTTTTTGCCTCAGGCCCTGGCAATCTTGCAAAAAGTTATAAATATAAAATTTTCTTCCCTTACTGAAAAAAAATCATTTTTTCTTTTTTGTCCTTCCTAGTGAAGGCT
>WAAD01019842.1:990-17466 GCA_013389945.1 Fregata magnificens
TAAAAAACCCTCTTCCCCTGACACTGCTGCTGAGATTGTGTTTGCTGCAGCTTTCAGTCACCAGCGCTCTCACACCGAGACCTCTGTGAAACACTTCTGCCTGAACTCTTAAACGTTAGCAAATTTACATGCAATTGAAAACCAAATCTTACAATAGAAACTATTAGGCAATCTTAACTATGGACAATGATACCAGGTCTGCCTATAATAAAAACGAAAAAAATGGAAACAGAAAAACATGATTAAGAAGAGAATGAGGAGCAAAGCAAATGGAAACACTAACTGCACATGGTAAAAAAACTATGAAATTGCTCCAGCATTCATCTCAATGGGAGGAGAGAGAGAATCCATCCCCATCAGAGCAGAATTGCAAATCTCACAGCAACAACAAGGCCTGCTGGCAGCTGCCAATTATAGTGCGGTCAGGAGACAGTGTTGCTCTCACCTCAAGTACCCTGCACTTTAAAAAATTAGTCATATTAGTAAAATGAAATATAGTTGCCTATTATTCTCATAGGCAGGAAAATAAACAGAGTACCTGATAGTCTACTAGATGCGTGACAGATGATTGCTCAGCTGATTCCACCTCCTCATTCATTCCTATTACCAACTGCAGGCCTTGTAACTGCAGCATCTCCTGGCAAGCACCGCATCAGTGACATGAAGAAAACACTTGTTCACTCTCTTGGCTGGAGGAAAGACATCAAGGCAGTCAGATGCTGTTGTGATGGTGGTGTGAATACATGCATTTAGTCAGGGCTCCAAAGGATAGGAGATATGGAAGGGATGGGAGACAGAAAGCTTGGGAAATGAAATATTTTAAATGCTAACGATGAAGCAGCAGATTCTTGCCTTTTTTTTGTATGTCTTGTGTTACAAAACTGACAGCCCTTTATATCTTAGAGTCCCAAAGTCCTAGATCTCAACACCGTTGAATTTGGGAAAAATGAAAACGTAGCTCTGAACTTATTGCAACCCTTTCTCTGACCTCTGCTGGAGGTCTCTTTCTCCCACAGCCATTGCTCTCAGCAGTAGGTCTCTGCAGCTTATACACTTCCCTTCACTAGGCAGGCCCATCTCATGTTTGTGGTACCCACCATTGGGAAATCAAGTTAACGTGTGATACTCATTTTTCGTTTACTAATGCTTTAAAGAACACAAAGGTGCTTAATTAAGAGCCAGCTAAGAGACATCTGAAATTAGTGAATTATTTCATACTGCCCACAGTCTACACACACGTTTAAGTTTCAACACCTTTTGAAGTGCCAAAACCAGTATCTTTTCTGGCGCTTCTTGTCTCTCCGTGCCTCCTACTGTAGGACATGCACATTTCTGTTTATATGGGAACTTTTTTCCCATGAAACTACAGCCAATTTTAATTTTGTAGCCACTCTATAACCAAACAAATCTGATTAAAAGCTAAATAATAATAATTTTTCTCACTTTTAAACATTCTAGTCCATTTTTTTCTTCTCTTACATATTTTCAGCAATCAAATCCATTTCATACTCTGAATACATTAAAATCTGAGGTTCTTTTTCTGCCCTGAACAACTAAAAATCTTCAACAAGCAAGCTTTTCCCTTTGGAAGAACTTTCCTTCCAAACACCATATTTATAACTGTATATTGTCTGCTATATTAGAAGAAATCTAAAGGATTCGATAGACTTCTTAAATGCAAACAATACTTCTGACAGAGTAATGGGCATTATCTACCGATGGTCCTTCAGATATTTTATCTACAGCAGAAGAGGCTTATTCTAAATGACAGTACATATTGCCCTGGCTGCCTAGGGCATCCGCTTTACTAATGGTTTGTTTCCTGACCCATTTCTATTAAGCACAGAGACTAGCTGCGGATTTAAGCACCTTCTCCTCACTGTTCATTTTGGAACCTCAAATCCACGACTCAATAGGAATGTTTACTGTGTCATCTTCTGTGGTCAAAAATCATAGACAGAGTTTTAGTCGCAGGGCAACATTTGAAATAATAGGCAGTCCTTCAATCTATAACACTCTGTTAGGGTTTCTATTAAAAGCTCCGTGTCAAATAATTTATTATTTGGAAGGAAGAATTTATGATAGATCAAATATTTCAACCATGCCAATGCTTCAGTCAATCAATCAATCAACCAAATTAATAAATAAAATTCCTCATGTCTGTTTCAAAACTGAAAAGGAGTGGGGGAGAAATCCAGCATTTGGGGACTGGATTTACATATGTTTCTAACTGAATTTTTCAGCTGGTACCAATAGTTTTGGTTGTGCAAGAAAAAAGCCAAACACAAAAAAGTAAAAATTTCTTGATGCTGTTTAGTAACTTTCCAAGAATTATAGTCCAAAACTGTTCTGCTCTGTGGAGTCCTCTGCAGAGGACTGTTACAGGTGTGTTCTGTGGTTCCTGACAGCATATTATCAGTAAATGTTTCTATACTATCATAACTTTTAAACTGAACTTATCTAATAAAAGTTTTAGTTAGAAATTGAAAGCAGGAATGAATATAGAGACCAAGATAACTTGAATGCTTTTACACTGTTATCTCTCATAAATTGTGACATTTGGTATATCAAAAATAAGCTAAGGGAAGTGAGATTTGATAGGTAGATGATAGCACAGGACTAGAAGTCAACTAAGAAAGTCATATTATGGAAGAGGATTATACACAGCTATTGAGGAGAGCGAGGGAAGTCTTGGCTGGGGAAGCATCACTTAAAGGGATGTTACTGCAGGAACAAGAATATTGCAAGACAAGATCTGACTGGAAGGAGAACATAAAACAGAAGAATAAAGCAAATGAACTCCTACGGAAATAACAGAGTATTACTTCAGTAAGACATTTTCTGTTTATTCGTCATAGAGATTATTTGGGTTTGTAGCAGACAGGGTTGTTCTACGGAAAGAGACCATAATGAATATGATTCATCCTTTAATGAATGCTTAATCCTTAGCCTTTGATATGCCATACCACTATCTACGTCCTAGACAGATGTTATTTATAATGCCAAGCAGGGACACTGAATATCTGCTTGTAGGAAAGCAGTTCATTAAGCTATCAAAGAAGCAGTCAAAATGCCATAGAATCATAGCCATTCTGCTTCTTCATGAGAAACTATTTCTTTATGTTGAAATCGTAGACTTAAAGAGAATATTTAACCTGTGGTTCCAGGTGACACTTAGGCACAAAAGTTGAACTTTCTAATTGTTACCATTACACCATCTCTAATCTTTCAGTGAGTGGAAAAGTTTTTGAGAAGCTAATTCTGGAGTTTTCTTTGCTAATTAGGCACTAAATATGCATATATTAAAGAAGTAATTTCACTGCCCAATGTCTTCCTTTTGGTAATGAAAAAAGGTGATATTACATTTATCTGGAGACTTTAGCGCCACCAAAAATAAGGTCTGATTTACTCAACTATAAGTTGGGTGGTTGAGTACTTCAGTTTCTTACTTTCAGAGAGCCCAGCAGGGAAACTGCCTATTTACATCACAGATTTTTTTCAAGATTGGCTTATCTCTGGTTTTCCCCTTCATTCTTTGTATATGAGGTTTAGAATGAATATCAATAGAAGGATGCTAACTCAAGTTTCCATTTTGTCAGCATCATGGCAGCAGTCACTTAAAACAGTAGAGGGGTTTGAGTCTGGAGATCAGCACTGTCCGCATTGATCTTTAGGAAAGATAGCACGCTCGGCATGGCTGATGTTAACAGCTGAAGTCCACGTCTATGTGTGGATCTCATGGAATTCTGGGAACATTGGCAATTTAATATTTGCAATTTTATAGCAATTTACTCTGATATGAAACTTACTTACACCTTTTCTAAAGATATTATGTCTGAATTGTCCTTCTATGATGGGATTCCAGGCACAATCAGCAATCCATACATGATGATACTTTCTGAGCCTGATTGATAGATATTATACGTCCTCTCATAATCGGGAAGACCCATACACTCAATAAATATTCTGAACAAGAATGTTTTCCAAAAAAGCACTATTTCCCTTTAATCCGAAATAGATCTATATTGAAAGACCTCTGTGAACCTACTGTTTGTGAAAACAGGCAGCTTGCTTACTTATCAAATTCTCAAATATAAAGCTCTTGGAATATACACGCATGAAAAACAGTAATAGCCTTACATTCGTTTTCATGCATAATATCGATTAATAACAGTGTATGTTAGAATCTAGTATGAACCAGATACATAAGCTTAAGAAACTTAATGCACTTTACCTGAAATTCTGTCTCTATTTGAAAATTTAGAGGTACTCTGCATTTGCAGGTTTTATTGATCTAGTAGATTCTGCCTCAGATGATATAGGGATTTTTCCATTTATGTTCACAACCCTTGGCCCAGAAAATGGGTTCAGGATGTACTCGTTTCATATTCAGCATCTAACCGATGAGTTTCTATGTGATCATTCTTTCACTCTAGCTAACAATTATGCGCTATTTTTCTTAAAAAGCATGCAGGAAGGACTCAATCCACAAAAATGATTTAGGTATCATAATTCTAAATATTGTTGGTAACTTGACAGCTAAACATTAAAAATGGACTCAGCATCCAGAAAGAGCATGGCAAACCTCACAAAGACACTTAAATGAAATGATAGCAAATATGGAAAAGTGAGTATGGTCCTTCCAAGGAATTAAACCATTAATTCTAGATTAGCAAGTGATGATTCAACTCACCATTTGCAGTAATGAATACGTGAGTGACATATAGGTTGCAGCTAGAATGCAGGTTTTTTTCTTCTCACAAATATGGAGGAGGGAAGGGAACAAAAGGGAAAAAAACCCTACTGTCCTCCTTTTTATACTCTGAAATGTAATGGGTAGACCATTTCCTGGGAGATCGAGAATAAAATCCCTTTCATGCCACACTTGAAGGAAGTACTTGAATTCAGGACTGCAGCTTCACAATGAGCATCCTCAACAGCTAAATATAAAGGGCTTTCAGGTAAGTTGTTACTAATAAAAGTCCTTGTCCAGCTCAGGCAAAGCAGAGTTTTGAACATGAGTGTCCTAGAGTCCTGTATATCGCAGATGAGGCTACTTACCTCTTTGCAAGGATACAGGAGAGGAAGGAAGCACGCCAGTCCTCTGGGAATTTTGTGTTCTACGAGCTTTTAATTAATCAAGCCCTAGGGGCAGAACAGGCAAGGAAATGCATTCTCTCTCAGCAACACCTGGAGCAAGGGATAAGCCAGCTAGCGCTGTCAGGACTCAGGGAATTATGGCCACCAGCAGAAACTTACGGTGAGCCACAGCTTTAGGGTGGAAGTGGCACTGACACAATGAATTTAAGCAAAACTGAGATGTCTGAATCTCTTTGGATTTAGCCTCTAAAAATAATGAGAGTAGTGGTATTTTTAAGATTCAGAGATTACAGGTAAAGATCCACAACTGAGTCAAAAACTCCCTTCTATTTAAAGCAGTCTCAATTTCTAAAAATCAATATATAGAAATGAAAAAAATCAATACCTTCAAAATAGCTTTTGAGATCTAAGTGTTTGAACACCAATATACTGCACCTTTTAAAGCATAATCTATACAGTTCTGAGGGAGGCCAGAGCCCATGTAGTATGGGAGTAATAGGCTATCTTGAACTCCTTCAGACGTCTGGGATATTTAAAAGAGATACTTTTAATTCACTCATAAAAAGGAAGCAAACTACTTATGAAAGTAAAGCTGGAAGTTTTAAGACGTATCTAAATAAATTTTAGAATTACCTTTGAGCTTTCTCAAGCTTTCATTAAACTATTTTTCTGTCAGGGTCCAGTTGTCAACACTGGGGGCTGCAGGAGTCTCTGTGAGGAGAGGTCAGGGCTGCCCCGTGCCAGCCGGTTTTGCAACACACCCACCGCAGCACGCAGCTGAGCTGGTGGCACCTCTGTGAAACTGTATTTAAGAAAGGGCAAAACGCTGCACAGGAGAGTGAGGAAAAAAGTGTGAGAAACAGCCCTGCGAGCACTCAGGTCAGAGGAGGAGGGGGGGGAGTAGCTCCAGGCGCCACAGCAGAGACTCCCCTGCAGCCCACGGAGAGACCACGGTGGAGCAGGTATTCCTCTGTAGCCATGGTCACACCGGCATGACCCATGAGCTTTACCATCTTATTTTCTGCCCCATCCTATTGAGGGGGTGTGAGAGTGGCTGGGTGGGCATCTGGCAGCCAGTCAAGATCAACCCACCACAGTTTGTAAAGATCTGATTTTTGCAGTTACATCAGCTGCACTTCTCCATGGGATTACCTGTAGTGATTATGACTTTAGTATTTTTTCTAGCAATATAATCATATAAAAGTGAAACTTCTGACTGCCTGTGATGCTTTTGGCCTCTATATCCAGACTAACAGCCTTTATTTTTATTTATTCAAAGTATCTTACATGTCTATCTATATTTCTGTCATTGCATAATTTGTATAAGCTGACTATTATAGCATTCTTTAATGATATTGGCAAGTCTCTGTCTCAATGGCAGATTTCAGATTTCAGTTTGGTGGGTTTTTGGGGTTTTTTTTTTGTATACTAAACCTAATTAAAATGGCAGTCTTCCAATGGCTTCTTTACCAGGAAAAGAAAAACGACATCTGTACAGGATAAAGATATTGGGGCTGGGGCTTTTGATATATCTGTTTCCTGGTTTTTTTCCTAGATATGCAAAGAAAATATACTACTGTACTTGCCTAATCTACAGTTCTCTGGGTTTCAATTCAATACACTCTCCCTCACAAAAGGCCTGAGCTCACCCTTGTTAAGAGTGGATCTTGCCTCCAAGAGAACCTGAGGAAAGAATGCATCTCTAAACACCCTGAAGGAAGCATTTACCGCAAGGCAGTGGTGGAGTTTGGCCTGAAGGCACAATCAGAAGATAATAAACAAAAACATTCACATTTAAGTTAATTCAGTTTTTTTCTCAGGGAATTTGTAAAGAGCTATGAATAATATAAAAAAGAAAGCGAAAAATATGGTCATGTTTTGTTATGTAGTTGACTGACAAATCATAGAATCATAGAATCTCCTGAGTGGGAAGGGACCCACAAGGATCATCGAGCCCAACTCCTGACCCTGGATAGGACAACCTCAAAATTCACACCATGTGTCTGAGGGCGTTGTCCAAACGCTCCTTGAATATTGTCAGACTTGGCGCCATGACTGCCTCCCTGGGGAGCCTGTGCCAGTGCTCCACCACCCTCTGGGTGAAGAACCTTTTCCTAATGTCCAACCTAAACCTCCCCTGGCACATCTTCCTGCCATTCCCTCGGGTCCTGTCACTGGTCGCCAGGGAGAAGAGATCGGCACCCGCCCCTCCTCTTCCCCTTGTGAGGAAGCTGTCGACCGCGATGAGGTCTCCCCTCAGCCTCCTCTTCTCCAGGCTGAACAGACCAAGTGACTTCAGCCGCTCCTCATACGGCTTCCCCTCTAAACCCTTCACCATCGTTGTGGCTCTCCTCTGGACACTCTCTAGTAGCTTCACATCCTTTTTATACTGTGGCGCCCAAAACTGCTCACAGTACTCAAGGTGAGGCCGCACCAGTGCAGAGTAGAGCGGGACAATCACCTCCCTCGACCGGCTAGCAATGCAAATATTTCACATTCCAGAGTTTACCTCTGATTCAAAAGCATTAAGGGTGAGCAAAGCCTATTGCAGGTTCAAGCAAACACGATGGTTTCATGAGATCTTTGAGCTCCATCAGACTGACAGTCCATGTACACTGCACTGTTCACCCCAATTCTCCTCTTTTATACTCCTGTACCTTTGTATAGTGTCTGTTTTAGGGTCTCACAGAGATACACTCACTTGTACATCAGAAAAAAAAATTAATAATTTTTGGTAGAAAAATGAGAAAAAAGAGTTGCTGGGGTCAAGTTCCTAGTGAGGCAATACCTCATCCTAAAAACTTCTACTCAAAAGCCAGACTCAGAGCTTGTTTCTCTCCAGGTTACAAGTTTCAGCTGTCACAAAGCACAAGATTAACAGTTATAAAAAAACTTGAGAATGGTACTAAACACAGTGCTGGAAAGAGAGCCTTTCTACGCAGCATAGACTGGTGCCCCAAGCTAGTTAAATGCCAGACTGATATGCAACTAATGAGTATTTTTTTAGCATAGCTATGTTTCTTTTCTTATGGGTGATGTATCCTATCTGGAAGCTGTCCCATAAGGATGAGAAATCTTGTCATTCTTTTTTTCAATGCTGAACTAACAATCTTAATATATCAATATACTAAAATATCTTTACCTGATATTTTATGTTACCTGACGGTTTTGAACACCTATTTTAATTAAGAAGCAGCTGACACATTGAAAATTTCAGTTCAAGTCAGTTTCCCACGGATGAAATACTGAACAGTAGTAAGGGAAGGGTACAAATGACAACGTCAGTAAATCCTCAGCTTTAGCACCAAGATACAAGCAATCGTCTACAAAATGTAGCAGGAGGAAAAAAGGCTTAATGATTCTAGATCACAGTGGGCCTGCCACCAAAATAAGGGAAATGAGGCAGAAGACAGAGACCCATGAACCCATGAGTAACAGAAATAAGACTTAAATCCTGTCTCACTGAAATCAGCGGCAAAACTCTTGGGGGTAGCTAATCAGATCTTACAGTAAGTGAACTAAAAAAGTAGAAAAAGTGAAAGAATAAAAGGTGCACCAGGACAGGAGAACGCAGCAGGAGACAGAATTGCCAGTATTTCTTTGTTATGTACTATTTTTTAACACCAACTTATTACAGGAAAAAAAAAAAAGACAAACCACCAAAAAGTCAGTGGATGAGGTGCTTTGTAAGGAACCCATCCATTTTCCCCAAATGATTACGTTTTCAGTGAATATAAAAAGTAAGTTTCACAATTTTATGGCAGAATTTGTCATTTCAAGAAAAACACAAGTTACTCTTTGAATTAAAGCATTATTATTTCACAGTGTAGTTTCAGTCCTTCTTTCCCAGTCATCGACAGAGAACTGAAAAACTTATTGATTCATTCTGCATGTATCCATCCTTTTCATATGCTTTTGCTCCAACTTTTAATCACCAGCAGGAAAATCTTGTCTCTCCCTAGCAAACGAGGCAACGTTTTCATCTTCAGAACCCCAGAGAACCTAAATAATTTTTCATCAGATTGAGAAGTAGAGAGAGATTCTGTCTGGACTGATTCTTTCTCCTATTTTTGCACCTGCATTATCCTCCTGGATTATCCTGCTGTCAGCTGCCTCTGCACAGAAAACACTATTATATATGCACATCACTGACTGAAGTCTCCTGCTTTTTCAAGCCATGCTCACCCACTTCAAAGTTGATACTGCGCCATCAGCACTATTTTAGTACAGGTTTCAAAAAGCAGTTCATTACTTAGGCTTCTGCAACAAGGACACCCTGTATACTGTGGCAAGAGAGGTGTAGGACAGAAGGAAGAAAGAATAAATAACTGACTAGTGTAGAGGGAGCAGTGACAAAGGTTCCTACCTTTGTTTGCAGAGAAGTCTGCAGCTGAATGAATAACGGCAGTGCTCAAAGTCGTCTTGTGGCACCACACTCCTTTCAACGTGAGCGAGGAGCAGTTGGCATCTGTAAACTTTGTCTACCTGGATACCAAATTGACGGAATACTTCACCTGTTAGAATTGGTGAGGATTACAGTAAAACCATCCCTTTAACATGCACTTGCAAGTCTATTTCAGAACACAGAAAGGAGTTTCCTGTAAGTAGTGTATTATTTGGAAATAATGAGAAGGTAGCTGGTGTTTGCAGAGGTCAAAGATATTAGTGAAAGTACCTAAAATTTTAGCAAAATGCTAGGTGTTGCAGCAAGGAGAAATTGTAAAGAAAAGGAATAACATACTGCAAAAAAAACCAGTCCTGTGGGGCACAAATAGAAGACCTGACATTTTCTGACAGTTTAGCTAAACCCATCGTAATAAGAGAAGAAAGATTCTGTATGAAATCAATTCTGTTTGCAATACTTATCCTTGGACGTTGTGAAGAACCATTTCACATCTCAGAGATGACATCCTTTTCTTTAGGGCCTAATCCAAAAACCGTTTAAGTTAGTGGGCTGAAAATGACTCAGCTCAACTAGGAATGATAGCATCTGCCATAAGATTTGTTTCACGTCTTTACAGTTTCAAAAGCATCACAGACATATCTCCAGGAACTGGAGAGGGAGGAGGGACATGTCCAAACGCCCCCAATTCTTTGTTTAGCTTTTCCACTGTTTGAAACCTTTCCCATAGTTTTTTTACAGTGGTAAAAAATGATCCACCCCATCACAGGACACAATGAGAAAGGAAGCACAAATATTGTTTTTGTAATGTGCAGTCTGCATTATCATTCTTTTTAAGTTAATTAAAACATTTGATCAAAAGTGTGTAAATAAAAGAGAAGATACAAAGGAAACAGATATAAACATGTCACATTAAAGGGTTTCCTTGAAAACGA
Source organism: Fregata magnificens (assembly GCA_013389945.1). NCBI lineage: Eukaryota > Metazoa > Chordata > Aves > Suliformes > Fregatidae > Fregata > Fregata magnificens. The sequence goes on from WAAD01019842.1 coordinate 11,428, forward strand.
ATAGACTGGAGAAAAAGGAATCATGGTGCATATGGAAAGAGATAAAAAGATCAGAAAGCAAAAACTAAAATACTCAAGCCAAGGCTCTTGGACTCATGGAAGAGAATGTGAAGTTTTACACTTAGAGTCTTCTATATCATTTAGTTTTGTATATTTAAACAATGAGGAAACAGGGAACTTCCTCCACAGAACAATCTGGATGGCAGTTTGCTCGACTGAGAGGTAGGAAGGAGTAAGGATATAAATACTGCCATAGTGACAGTTTTACACACAGTTTTGTTACGAGGTTGAAGTCAAACAAATCAGAGGTGCATTTGTGAAGGAACTTATTAAAAAGATGCCTGGAAGATTAACAAGGAGTTCATATACTGTTAGTACCAAGTGGAGGAAGAGAAATTGTTTCTGGTTTTGAGACTTAAATAAGTAAAATGCCAAAAAAATCCTCCCAAAACCCAGCACCAAAACACACTGCTGAAGCTGGTGCTGATTAAACTGTGGAATCCTTTGCCAAGCAGTATGTCAGATGTCCCATAGCTTAAGATAACAGAGACTTGAAAAAAAATCAGAGGGAACTGCTGTAGGAAATGGGCTGGAGGACAGCCAGAATGACTAACAAATCTTTACTACTACTAATCCAAGTAAGGAAGGAAAAGTAAGATAAAGGAGAATAAACAGTGCTCTCCCTTCCTTCTCTCACTTGAATGGCCAGCAGTATCCACCAGCAATGTTGCGATCACCACATCTTCCCTCCTCCCACCCTGTTACTGTACTACGTGTGTGCTCCAGTGACCTCTATGGACAACAGCAAACTTCTCATTTACTTCAGCTGAGTGGGATTCAGTCCTAAGGGAAAAAGCTGAAGAACAAATCTTATCCCCTATACCTTACTGTACGGGCGTGTCTTTGTTCACTTCAAATATAGCAGACCTCTCTCCAGAATGGCTTTGCTTTTAAACAACTGATGGTGTGGGAGGGAGATGAGGGGAGGGGAGGAATGCATCGTGTGGGTTGTTTTTTTACATACTCTTGTATTCCTTGATAAGTTGTTAAAATTCGTTATACGCTCCATAAGGAGAGAAAGGGCGGGAGCACAACTTTCTTTTTAGATAACTACTGTAGGAAGAGGGTCTGCCTGCTACTTGATATGATAGCTTGGTGATTAGAGATCTTGCCCAGCAAATTGGAAGTCCAGGTTACATTCCTTCTCCTGCTTTCGCGTATTCAGGATCACATCTTCTATTTCCCAGGTGACACACATTATGCCATAGGCTGCTTGATAAGGAGACATAAGCAACATATTTTGTTAAAGCTGCATCACTGTACTAGGAAAAGAAACTGAGATTATTCAGGCCATAGACACAGAATGGAAAGAATAAGATTTTAAATTCAAACAGGTTAAGACAAGTGGTTATATTCAAGTGATGAGCGAGAGTCCTAATTTCCAGTCTTTATACTTAGGATTGCTTGTTTATTTTATTCAATGACCATTTAACCACTGAGATAGGCAAAGAGAATTTAGGGAGATACCTGTCTTATTTTGTGCTATTTTTAGCATTTTTGTTTTCTGCCTTTACTAAGTGACTTGCCAGTTTTCCAGCATCTGTGGCATTCAGCTTTTGTTGTGCTGACTCTGAAGTGAAGCATTAGAGGAAAACAGAGGCAGAATGTTTAATATCTAAGGTTACTCCTGGAATACACTTTCTTGGGGGGCAGTGAAGGCACACACAATCCCCATTTCAAGGAAGAAAAACTTCAAAAATCAGCTTTCACTCCCATCTTTACCTCTGCGCTCAGTGAAATGCATACAGCTGACTGGAAATAAATACACATACTTCGTTTCCCTTTCTGTTTTCACTACCTCTAGTATAAATCATGACTAGACCTAGCAAAGTCAGTGAAATCACTGTGCTAAATAATAGTTTGAGGGCAGAATCCATGTTTTGGACTGTTTCTTACACACTCCTCTTTATTACCTGCCTGGTTGACAAAATTCCTCAAGAAAACCCTTAAGACTATCGTAGTTTAAGACACTTCAACTTTTTTTTTTCCCCCTACTCCATGTTCAAAGACAAGATCGGCTTTTTTGCTTAAACTGGTTTACATTTCATGTGCATTCATTGTTCTGTAAGTGTATGAAAGTTTCGTAGTAACTAATCGTTTTAAAGTAGCTAAAATGTCCAAACGTATACAGAGTCTACTCATGAAAATTTGATGTCAATTTTTTCATATTTCCTGCAATCTGTACATATTTTGTCTAATTATTTTTGCAAGTACATCTGCTTGGACACCTGCAGAATTACTGCAAGCTGTCATTTTCATTCTTGAAACGTTATTTAAATTTTAAATTTGGCATCTGTCAAAAACAAACAAAAAATACTATTGAATATTATAATACAGCTAATATTTGCCGAATTTCACCGAATCACACAGAATGATAGACAATGCCTTCAAACTGGATCTTTATGTCAGCATTATGGAGCAGAAGAAAAATCACTGTGAATTAATATATTTCTAGTAAGATACATTTTATTCCAATTAAGTCCCTGCAAAATTGATTGGATGAGATAACTTGTGAGCACTGACAATATGTTTTTTCCCTCAAAGTACTGTCAAAAACTTTCACATTGGTCCCAGTAATATGAGTCTCAGTAACAGGCCCTGTTTGACAGACTAGGACACAGAAAGCTGTCAACCTAAGAGTAGACTGAAGATGATTGTTAAGGGGATTTGGTACTTCATGTATTTTGCCTAATAGGGGAGCCTGTGCTCAGCATTTCCTGAAGCAAAAGAAGACAGATGAAACCTCTGGGCACTTCATTGCTGCTGCCTCTCAAAGATTTCCTGTCAAAACGGGCCTATAAGGGAAGAAAGGTTTTCAATAACATTTTTTTTTTCTTACCTGGCAGGATTTCCAGTCTTGCTATGAAAGAGTTTGAAGGCACTGTCTTTGTAAAAACACTGCTGCCAAACTACCATATCTAGTTGTGTTTAAAAATAAAAAAGCAATATGACTCACATTACCATAGTGTATACTGTAAAACCAGTTTTGATTGACACTCTATCCATATTTTATATAGTGCTTTTTTTCTTCCGTCAAATGGAGCAAGTGACCTTGATGTTAGTGTGCTTTGCAACTTAAACAGGGAAAGCATATTTGTTGTCAACTTCTTTAGGGATACAATTTTCAACAGAGTGCGTAGGGAAAAGGAACGCAATTCCCGTTATTAATAATAGGAGTTATTCATGTAATTCCCTGTTCACCTCATTGAGACTTCACCCTTTTATGTCAGCCTTCTTAGAAGGTTGCACCTATGTACATTTTAGCTGCACAGAATTAAAAGGCACAAAGAAAATGACAATTCTTTTCAGTATCAATTCTAAATAAAAAATGTTGTACATGACCGAAAATCTACAATTCCCCATGGAATTTAATCTTGGGTGCTACACACAAGTGAATCAGCTGCATTAAAAATAGCTACACATACATAGCAACTGCAACCATAAAACCAAGTGTTTTCCCCCATCACATCATTAAAAATAAGCAAACAAAAATCTCGTTTTCAAAACTATCTGGGAATCTGGAGACTGTTTTGAGAAAAAGAAGAGGACATCCAAAATGGTCAAATCATATGGAACCTGCAGCTTAAGTACAAAGAATACCGCTATCTATTTAAGGCAAGTGATGTGGCAGGGTTGAGATAGGGGACTTGGCTTGTCCCCTGTTGAACAGCCCTCACTTCTTCTAGGTTTAGGTTTGCAGTGGTCTTCCTGCTAGTAAGGGGCTACTCAGCCTGCTCTCATGTGAGCTCTTCTCCTAGAAGTAGAGCAGGCAATTCAGGTTTTGTAGGTATGAGGTGTTAAATTAACTTGATTTATTACAGAGTATATGGAGGATTTTACTTTGTGATCTGACAACTCCCTGCTGTCTGAGAAAACTCTAGTGATGCACATTAACTACGTCTAAACGGACTGTGGAGGATAATTTCATTTGCTGTAGAATAGTTTGCTCCAAGAAGGGTCTTGAACGAGGAAAAATAGGGGATATAAGGTTCACTGTCTGCTATAGGTAAGAACAACTTATCTCATTGGAAAATGGGTAAAACTTTACTATGTTTTAAAAAAAGAGTAAGAGGAAGCATTTGTCAAATGGGAATGATGGATACTTTTCCCAGGAAACAGGATCTGCAGATGTAACAGAGAAACAAGGATGGAGGGGAAAGGATGCAGCACTAAAAGCAAGGACTGAAACCAAGAAAATCCGGTGAAATTGGGAAGAATGGTCTTCTAAAGTCAGTGGCTACCAGAAGGCTAAGGAAGACTTTCAGGGTAACAAGGGTTTATTTGCATGTTCACACAGCCTGCCGCAGAGTTACATAGGCGAATGACTTTGAAAGATCAGGGAGGACTCAAGATATGCAGTGACAAACGCATGAACAAACTGTTCACAAACTGAGCATGAAACTTCAGTAGCGGTAGATGCAGATTATATAGCACAGGCCTGGTAAACAGTGGACCTGCAAAGTATAGCATTACATAGTAATGATTGGGAAAAACCGAGAGCTGAGAAGAGCTGCACAGCCCTGAGGCCAAAAAGGAAATCAACATGCCATCACTACGTCAGGAGATGTAGTAAGTTCGATGGACTAAGTCAGAGATACATTTGAAGGTATTTCTCTTTTTATTTGTGCAGAAGAGATCTATGAAAGCAGTTAATAAAGAGCCATATTGAAAACAGTATGTAACTTCAGGGGAAAAAAGCCTACATTAAAATATTACAGGAGGTGTTAAAAGACCTAAGGCAAATAGGAAATTCAGAATTAAAGATGCCACATGTTTACAAACTACCTCAACCTTCTCTCTCCCCTCCTCCAGGAAAAAAGCCACGTGGGCTTAAAGAGAAAAAGATTCCAGGACACAGCAAAGAAAGCAGATGTTTTTCTGCAGCCTCAGTCGAACACTTAGTACTCATGCAGATGCCTTAGCATAATTTACCAATAGCTCAGTGGGCCTGTTATTGCAACGCTCTGCCTTGGCAGGAAATCTGGGATTCATATTCCTCAAAGGAAGACTGTTTTGGAGACTACTGCATGGAATATTTTTAAATGCACTCTCCAAACACATATGTGAGGATATAGTCTTTTTATATAACTAATTACTATGAAATATTTCAATAGCCCATTAAATTTTGGTTGACAGTAGGGCCAGCACTGGGCCGGGTAGATACCACACAGCTGCAAGAGAGCTGTTGAGCAATAAAGTGAATTGCAGTAGTGCAGTGGGAGCTGTTAGCTCTCCCCTTCTTCGTTCCCCCACAAATCCACATTTTGACAGCTATCTGTAAGCATTTCTGGGGCAAAGAGCTCAGCTACAAGCTTTTTTCTTGCAGCAACTTTTCATCAGGTAAACCTCCTGTAATTCATCTGCACAGGATCCCAGTCTCATGTACAAAAAAGGGGAAAAAATAAAAAGGTAGTTCACCAGACTGGAAAGACAGAGAAAAGAAATGTCTTTGGTGGTACGGTTCAGTCTGTAGCAGTCCTTCTGCTTTGAAACTTCAGATAAAGATGTAAAATCAGGCTTTTCCTTAACAGACTGCCAGAATTTCACACGATGATACTCTTGAAAGTAAAGAATTGATGCTCTGGACCTAGACAGGCTTCTCTCACTGTGACTTGGCATAGACATGGAGTTAAAACTCATTTAGGCCAGAAGAGATTAATTCCACTTGTGACATCTTTGTCCAGCTTCGAGTGATGAAATGCTGAAGTGTCTGATGAGCTACAGAGGTAGCTGTGAGAACAAGTCACAAGGCAGGATGGTTTTTTTTCTTACACAACATGATTGGAAGTAAAGCAGAATATTCAAGAAAAAAATGAGAAATCCCCTGTCCCTGTTCTCTACAGTCCAACTTGTGACTAATCAAAATTAATGGACAGAAAATGTATTTAAAGCCACAGTTAAGGCTTTGATACATGAGCTCTCTAGTGCATGCCCTACAAGAAGGTTTGAATTAGCAAATACAACCAAACCCAAACCTCT
>WAAD01019842.1:19549-52662 GCA_013389945.1 Fregata magnificens
CAGTTGATTAAAGTCATGTTTGCCTGTGATGTAAACATCACAGCATCACCAAAGTGTCAACATCTTCAAACATTAATTTTGGAAGTATTTTAACAGAGTCTGCCTACACTAACAGTTCATCAGGGTATTTGAACCAAAACATCCTTGTTAATTTGTGCATATATACTACAAATTAACACACTGCAAAATCTGTTGCCCTTTTTTACACCGTAAACAGAAACCACACATCCTTTCTCCTATGAAGGTAAGCCGTTACACACTTACATTCAAATTCCAACACTTATTTCTGAAAACCTGAAACATCTCAGCCTGTTACAGAAACTAACAAAATAGTTTCACGAGGCTTCGCAAGACCGTAATGAATCACAAGCACCAAATTTCTCAAAGCTTTACTGTGAACGGCATGGGAGACAAACAGTGCCAGACTGATACCTTTGACGTCAGAGTACAGAATGACGGGGATGACAAGGTGGAGCAACCCTCAGAGTGAGCTGGCAGCAATTACAACCCCATTAGACATCATAAATCTTCCATTCATCTCCAGTACCTCAGTGGCCATTAAAATAAAACCGTAGAGGGACAATCCCAACTCTGGCATTGCTGGGAGTGGGCCCTACAAAGACCTGTTAGAGTGAGACAGCCTTTCCTTAGGTCAGCACCGTGGGCATACTGGGAAACTTTGGTGCCTTGTTTCTTAAGCAGGCGAGGTGAAGGAGTGCTCCTCTGTTTACACCTTCTTCCTGTCCCCAGTAGCTTGTCAATTTTTTTTCCTATTTCCACAAAATCTGATGTAGCTATATAGATACTAAGCTGCTTTAAATGTTGCTTGAATAGGCTGCTGTTAAAAGAAAAAGAAAAAAACCAATTAAGGCGTCTGCTCTGGGAAAGACTGCAATATGAGCTCATCTTTCCATAGGCACCAGAGATTCTGTGGGACAGAAGGGACATTACACATGTCCTAATTTCAGGGAAATCTCCAGTTTGAGTTGCACCTTATTAATCTTCACAGAATCCCATCACTAGACGCAGAGCTACAGCACACCAGGTTTCATTAGTTCCACTGCTTGCAAACTACTTGTTTATTTTAATAAAACATGAATAACTGAAAACAGACGCCTGCCTGCCAGGTGGGGTTTTTTTGTTTGGTTGGTTTACATGAAGAGCTTTAGATAAAGCCATAATATTAAGCAGTAATTTTGCCTGTGTTTTAAATCACCCTATCAACAGTGAAATTACAGATGAGAGAGGTAGCTAAAACGACTCCTGATGCAGAATGAGTTGAGCCTGCCATCCCTACCCAAGCCTGGCGCAGGCTGCTGCCACCCTATTCAAATTCTTCAGGTTATTCTAGATTCTTGCATTCAGTACTGCAAAAGTGAGCTTCCTGGTTAATGCTATAAAGCAACACTGAATAAATACAAATAGTTTAATCTTCCTCTGCAGTCATATCCTCCCACACTGGTACATGTAATTAGGAAAATGCTACATTGCATGTCCTGAATAGTGAGTGTAGCTGATTGTTAATCATTATATTTACATAGTTTATATGAAAAATATTTAAATTCATGAATGCTCCAACTTTTCTTTGCCATAACATTAATACCTGAACAGCATCTGAATGTATAATAGTGTATTTGTAGCTTATTGATTCTTCTGCAATGTCCTTGTAAGGAACCTGTTGGACAATGAACTTCCAGGTGTAGAGAATGTTTGAGATTAAAAAAGGAATATTCTTTGATAAAAGCGACATATGCTTGGAGGGATAGAGGGGAAAGATACACTGTTCCAATCTGACATAAAAGTGTGTTCCCATAAACAAAAGATAAACTGTAATATATTAAAAGAGAATTTGGGGAAATGCCTTTTATAAAATCCTATTTTGCAGAATGAATTGTGAATAATTTTTCATCTGTGTTTAACACCCATAAAAAAATGATTTCCACAAAAACAGAGTGATAAAAAGGTTTATATGAAACATGGAATTTCATTTTGCCAACAATACATGTCTTGTATCTGTTTTACCGAGAACAGACAAAACAGAAATGTATCACAAATTTTGAAAATATTAAAAAATCAATAACTTTTTTTTAACAAATAACTCTTTAGAAATTTGACTAGGAAGCAATGCATGCTTGCTAGCAATATCTCTGATAGGATTTGTAAAATGATAGAATGAATGCATAGGATATTATTAAAATATTTTTTTAAACCTGAAGTGGGAAAGAGAGAAACTCGTATTCAATAAAATCTGTTTTATAAACCAGACAATTATTTTAAAAAAATTCAACTTATTTTCTGGGTGCCCAGTCTAGGCTACCATGGACTCAATTTTCAGAAAGTGAGTGTTCATACCTTTAAAGAACTAGGTTCATTTAGAAGTCAAAGACTAGAGCACCTCAACTCAAATGTCTATTCAGAAACAAAACTGAAAGAAATGCGAGATATACAAATAATGTTCATACTAATTTATTTTCTTTTCTCTCTTTTTTAACTTCTGTTCTTTGTATTCTCTGTCTATATTGTCCAACTGCAAGAAAACTTATTTTAATGTAACAAATGAAATCATCATTTACATTATACCATTACACCTCTTCACATTAAGGTCATGTAAATACAACCCAATGCCCATTTGATTTTGGGCATTCAAATTTGAACACGTTCTAAGCATTCATATATATACTTGACTATTCAAATACATGCATAAATGAGACCGACAGTGTCCACATGTAATACAGCTTTGCCAAATAGTCTTAAATGCTTCTTTCAGGAATACTGTAGCCTCATGAACAAAATCTTGAAATGACCTTAAAGCCTCCCTGTAGGCATAACTATTTGCAGTTCTCTGTAGCTCTTAATCTGTATTTATCATGTATTCCAAGTAGCATTATTCATTAATCTATGAGGTACTTTATACACATTCACTTGCTAAACACATTAAACACATCCTTTCATGACCAAGGTATACATGAAGATTTATTTCTTGATAAGAAGTAGAATGCTGGGCGTGCTTGGGCAGTGACTAGATTATTAGTAAAGTATTTAAAACTGACAAGCACTGCGAGTGAACTGACCCCTTGAATGGTTTAAAAGCTAATTTTTCAACAGTTTTAGTACTTACACAGTGAGATCATTAGAACTAAAATGGCAGATTTGAAACTATTTCAACATATCTACATTTTGTGCTGTAGTATTTCCTAGAAAGAGTACATGACAATCCAGTGTCTCATGCAAAATCAATTACTTTTTAGTTCAAGATCCTCAGTCACTGAAACAGGATATTATTTTGTGTCCTGAACAATATCTTGTTCCAGTTTCTAAGGAAACCAGAAGCAAAACCTAAGTTTACAATGCTGCATCCTCCAGAAATTGAGTACAACGTCAGTCTCCAGGGTATCATTACCAAGTGCTATTTGCATTTAAATTTCTATAACCCTTAAGCAACTGGATTGTTTGTTTATATGCATGGTTATGATCTACTAGGTATCTAGGTGTTATTCCTCACCGCCCCGTATGGGTTCACAGCCTATTGGCGTTTAACAGCTTATAAAGCTAGGTTTCAAATCAGGGACACCATTTGTGAATTTTTATTTTAGAAATTTCTTTTTGCCACACTCAGTGAGATGTCTGTTCAAGCCTCAGCATGGGCTTCATTAATGGATGTCACTCATTTGGTTTCACACATGGGAAGAAACAGGCGAAGTCATGTAGCTGTGTGCTACAAATAGCCAGAGTCTAGAGGAACGGTCTATCCGTTTGCACAGAAGGTTTTGGGAACTGGCCTAGGGGAACCAGTTACACGTTCCTAGGGGAAGTCAAGGAAAACTCCAGATTTTTCTTGACAGACACTTGCCTCTTTTGTCAAAAAAGCTCAACAAATATTCTGATGAGTTACTGATGCTTTCATAGTTCAAAACTCTCTTGACAAACTACTCCGCTGACCAGAGATGACAAGGCCCTGACATCAAGTTTCTGTCTTCAGAATATACAGAATTGTTATAAAATCTCCCCACAGAGGATGCAACAAAAAAGATTCAGGGGCTGTATTTTCCCACCAAAATCAACATCAATCTGCCGTTTAGTAGAAACCCTTCTTCCTTTCTACTGTGTTTTAAGGTTTTACACTTTTACCTTTGTAATTATTTTTCATGGAAAAAGTCTTCCATGGACTTCTACAAGCTCTAAATTTATTCTGTATTTAGTGATACAGAACTTAGTGAACAGGATAAAAAGAGGCTTTTCTAAACAAATCACTTTTATAACTAAGCAATCACACTTATCCAAAGAAATAGAGAATGTGAATATAAGAAGCAAGATTTCTGTTCTGCATTGTAGACAGATACTTGCAAGTGCAGCCTTCCACAATCAAACAAATTTAATTAAATAAGTAACGTTCTAACCTTGGCAGGTGCAGCCACTGATTTAGACCAGATTTTTCTCCAGAAAATTATTTCTGCAAAGTAGTTATTAGATGGTCTCTTTTCTTATACAATGCTCCCTTATTCTCTGTTCCCCTCCCCTTGTCAAGAACATTTAACCTGAAACAAATCAAAATTACTTTTCTTATTTCTTTTCTCCAAACTTCAGTAAAATCTAAAATAAATATAATAATATGGTACTCAAGCACCATATAGCAGTACAGAAACAAGAAACACACACTTCAAATGAACTCCGAAAAAGTCCTGGGCTGTGTAGGAAATAGTTGCTTACTGTGTGCTTACTGTGCTTACTACGAGCAACTCGCTTCCACAGCTTGTTTACTGTGTTTTCAGTAGAGCGTTATTACTATGTACTACTATATATTAGACTATATTCAGTAGACATGTTGTTAATATAAGCAGTGGGTTGTTTGATTGTTACATGTTAAAAGCATTGAAGAATTAAAAAGGTACATCCGTTTGCAAGTTATTAGTCCTTAACATGAAACAGAGATACTGTGTTCAGAGTAGAAACCAAGGCACATTATTGAATAAAAATAATTCATATAAATATAACCTTGAGATCGCCAAACAAATGTTTTTGCACCATAAAGTCTTTTTCCAACGTGCAGAAATAATAATAAAAGTAAACTTATATGTTACGTTTATAGCCAGTTATACTTTTTCTTGGAGGCTTTGCTGAGTTTCCTAAAACCATAAAAAAAAATAGCGATGGTACTATCGGGGTTTTAAGTCAAATGAGCAATAAATAAAAAATGATGTTGACACCACTAAAAATATTTAAGAGAACATTGAAAAAAAGAAAAGTAATGCTTCAAGGTGATAAATGCACATTCCCCATTGCTTGGATGCAATACAAGTACATCTTTAGTTAATTACATAACGCCTTCTGTGATGCATTTCTTTGATGTTATATCTTCTTTTTATTGTAAATAATTAGGGTAGGATTACTTGCAAGATGGATTACTGTTTGATGACTGTTGAGTTCATTGGGCACTGCTGTTGATTTTATACACTTACTGCACTGGCTTGACAATAAAGTAATATCCCTATTATAGTCTCACCCAGAGTAGCACTGAGCACCTCTTAAGATGCAGTGAGACCTTAAATCCGCCAGTGAGTTAAACAGAACTTGTGGCTTCTTTGCTTCTCATAAGATCAGTTTTCAATTAGAAGTGAAAGGCCACATATTGTACTAAATCATTCTTTGACTTTAACGAGCGTCTCTCACATTCAAGTCAAAGGTTGTGTATTGAGGATGGTGTTTGACTAGTCTGTACTCCGAAAGCAGACCAAATGCCAATTCATTTGCCTACCAAAGGAGAAACAAAGGCAGAAGCAGTAGTGAAGGCACACCATGACGTTTCACCTGTTGGGCACAGATTCCCAAGGCTGCCCCACGCACTGAGCCCCAGCACGCAGCCAGGTGGCCTGTGCAACCCTGCCGTTTTAGTCATCCGCACTTTTGGCTATATGTGTTTTAGACGTCAACGATGACTCACCTCTCCACTCAACTGAAAGAGGACATTTCACTGAGCCCAAACAAATGAGAAAGAGAAGAATCCAGATGAGGAAAGCTAAAGGCTGACCAATCCAAATCCCATAAGCTACACAGAGGAAGCGAACAGACATTAACTGTTGGAATATACTTGGACGTTCCTGAAGCACCACATGGCATACTGATGAAGACCACAGGTAAAAACGAAGAGGAAGAGAAATGCAAAAGTGCAACACAGTGAGGATATGTTTGGAAGTCCTCTTAAACTTCTAAATTACTATTTCTCGGGTGGGGAAGTAGGATGAAAAAACCGTAATAAAAGTTAGGCAAGAAGCAGCTCTTCTAGGGGTGGGAGGGCTACATGGTTGTTTCCCAACCTCGAATCACAATGAAAGCAATTAGATTGGGGCAAGGAAGGGAGAGGGGCTTTGACTCTGTCAAATACTTCCTTCTGAAGTGTTTTAACTTTCCCTCAGAAATATCACTAAAGCTCTACAGCCACCAAGAGACCAGCCAAATGCTGATGAGATATAAAGCTAGGCAAAGTCTTTGTTGCTTTAATAGAAATAGAAATTGTGTTTGAGTATGGTAGTTAACAGAAGAGTATTACTTAAAACACAATAGAAGGAGGGAGAAACAAAGGGCATGGTGAGTGGATGAGTATCTTCAGAGATGAAAATCCACTGGGTGTCATAAAGCATGCCTGGAAATTAAAAGTTCTGGAAAACAATAATAAGAGCTGGAAAGACAGAAAGGTGATAAAGTAGAAATTCCAGGTAGCAGAAACAGAGAGAGCGCTTTTACACCACTAGAGATAAGATTGTTGGAAAGAAAAATGTGCTACAAGAAGAGGATAACTAGAAAAAAGAAAGAGAAGGTCATGGATAGAGATGGGAACAAGACTACTCAGGATTTTAAAAATAAGGCTGTCAGACATGAAATGAAGCCCCTGAGTATTCAGCACAGCTACCTTATTTCTGTGTCACAGCTGAGCCATCTATAGGAAATATCGTATCACTGGTATTTAAACAAATAAAAAGGACAGAGAGTCCAATGTAAAAAGAAAGAACAGGAAATCTTTATTGCAGAATGAGGAGCCTCTTCTTAACTCTCACTCCTCTTTATTTCTTCCCCTTCTATTTTGGCAGCTGCTGTGGGGTAAGCCCTGCTCCTGTGACAGGGATAACACCAAAAAGGAAAACACTCCAGCTACCACATTTCTGCAGAGCGTCCTTGCAGGGCTCCTTACAAATGCCAGGCTATTTTATGTACTCATGTCAGGGCAAAATTCAAGCTCAGAAATACAAACCAAAATTGTTTAAGAGGTGTTTAAGATACTCCCTAAGAGTGAGATAATCATTCATGAGAATGGATGCAATCCTTACAAGTAATCAGCTCTTGCCAAAGACTAAATTAAATTAGAGGGACAGTGTTGAAGCCTGCGTCCTGTTAAGAATATACAAGAGGAAAAGGTTTCATACATATTTTGCATACATTTTTCCACTGTCTAATTGGGCTGGAGGAGTGAGATAACTCATAGCCTATTGTTCTGGCAAGCCACAAGTGTAAAGAGAGAAGGGAATTGTTAACAAGCTAATATTAGTCCAGTAACATGACTCGATCATTTTATTTCCATCTGTTGGGTGGATGTCACAAATTCTCATGTAAGAAATTTGCTCTTCCTTTCGCCACAAAGATTAGCTACAACCTGTGATACCAGTACCTTGCTGGAAGGAATAGTACAGGAGCTTCACTGCTGTGTTATTATCTGGGATCTATTATGTTTTACATTTTTCAAAAATCTTTAAGCTAGATCTTTGACATTCAACTGCCTATAAAGACATACACCACCCGATGAGAAGCTTTGATGTGCATTTTGAGGATTAAATAATCTAGATGGAAGGCAATGTGTTTCCAGCCAAGAAGAAAACTATGGAGGAAATTTTGCCTCCTGCCGTTTAGCACTGCTGGCAGTCAATACCTTTTAGCCTACCCTCTAAATTTGATTTCATACATATTTACAGACTATTTTTCCTCTTACTACTAATTCTTTTGAGACCAAATTAAGAACAAAGATAGCAGGAACAGGCTTCATCAAATAAAAATGTAAATATGCTGCATCTCATTTTTGGATGAAGAAAGTTTATTTAAATATTTTCTCGAATGGAATATCTTTGCAGTATCATTATTGCTTGCTACTGGAAAAATAATAGCCTTACAAGTCAGAGTAACCCATTGAGGCTTAAGCAAATTTATGCATATAAATAATGTAGTTTACTTTTAAAAAAACAACCTAGAATTTTCTGCATTTTCAGACAAGGAAAGAATACTAATAATAAAACAATTATAACAGATACTAAAGGAAAGATAATCTTACTTCCTATATTCAAGGTGCATTATCAGGTAGCTCAATAGTTTTAACTGTGAAAGAAACACTGAAGTAATTACAAAACAACATTTTTTTTTTCCACATTTTTGAAAGCAAACTGAAAAATCTAAAGCTAAAACTGAGAATGATGGTGCTTCTACAAAGTGAGATTAATTCATAACATATTCCCAATTTTCATTTTCTTAAAGGAGGTCTAAAACACATTAATTTTTTTTTAATTAGCAGCCACCCTTTTCTGTCTGATCCACTTCACAAGTAAATAGGCAAATATGGTAGATACAGGGTACTGCCTTGATGAAGCCAATGAAGTTACAGCAGTGACTTCGGTGGAATCAAAATCTTACCAGAGATGTTTGATCGCTTTTACTTCCCAATTTAAATACAATGAAAAAAATAAATATACCTTGTCTAACTGAATGCTCTGATATTTTCTCCTCAGTTATTACCTCTTCCCACAACCAAATAAGTATTCTAAAAGGATTCTGAAAAATGATTAGCAATAATTGTTGCTATAAACAATAAAAGTCTTTCCATTCCATCATCTTCATTTTTCAAAAGATATAAAACATATTTTCATCTATAATGACAGGCTTCAGTAAAGTTCAGTATAAAAAGTAAAGTTATGTACAAAGCGAGAAAAGAGTAACTAGACATGTTTTCTACATGTTTGTCCGGCATTGCGTCCATCATAAGTAATTTTGACCTCTAGATTTCTCTTAATTTTAAGGTTCTTCCATCCCATTCTACCTAAAAACCACATACAAGCTTTCTTGTGGGTTTTGTAGGACCAAAGTAGCACAGGAACTTGTGATTCTAGCTTTAAAACACTGTTAAGCATCTTATTGCATCAGCTGCTTCCCTACATATCCTACCAGGCACTAGCTACATCTGCTGTACTTACAGAAAAATAGTCAGAACGAGCTTGGTAAGGCTCTAAACATCATGTGGGTGCTGTTAAGGGGTCTCTGCAGGCCAATCTCTGATTTAGATTAGACACCTAGGGATGTTCTGGTAACCAGTTGCCTATGCACACTGTTTCTGAAGAAGGTGGCGTCCACAGTGCCATGAGGGACATGCAGGAGAAATGAAAGGTTGCAACGAGAGGCCCACTGGGTTTTCCAGGTTGCATCAAACTTTAGCTTCCTCTGCACTCCCCAGCTTCTAAGCAGAGCGTGCAAACCAAACTCACTGAGCTAAGGACGTCAGGATTTACGTGGGAATCCATATATTATCCTCGCCTGCAGGTATTTCTTCACAGAAGAATATATTAGGGCCTGCTACCTTGAATTTTCTTTTGAGAAACTGAATCACAGTTCTACTACTTCTAAAGTGTCATGTATTCACAAGCACAATATTAAACTGGTATGTGTTTGTTATATAGTATATAGATATCCTTTGTTGATGTCTCATGATATTTCTATATGGGGCAAGATAAAATCTACTTGAAAGAAGACAAATATGTTAACTGTTTTTCTCAAGAAAACTCACGCAGAGAGGAAGGAGAGATTAATCTTTTTGTAAGTGCTGGCAACATTTCAGAGACGTATATACAAGGAATTGTGACAAGTTTAATGGTGACATTATGTAGAATAGTGAGGAAACGAAACACGAACTTAAAGAGCCAAACTTCCCCATTAAGTCTCTGTCTACATCAATCAGTAAACTGCCTGATGTTTAAATACAACCCCCTAAGGTGGTAGGCACATTCGTTATCTGTAGGCTTATTCCTGCAGGTCTGCAGTAGGAGACCCAAACACTCTTAGTTCAGGTTTGTCCCCTATGGTTTTACTTATTTTCTCTGTTTCTTCAGGAAAAGAATCTGCAGCTCGCTCTCTGCAACCGCAGTGCCTACTGTTTGCCCCTACAGGTTGTAGGGCAATAGTGAAATGGGCCCTGGGAATGCATCTCTGCTTGGTTTTGTTGGCAACTGTCATACAAACAGCTTGACATTTCTTTATCTGCCGAACTCCAGATGCACAAAAATATTAACAGCACACAAATCTTCAGGAAATTTTCAAATTTTCCTGGAGACTAGGAACACACATTTTGAAGGTTTGTGGTGTAATAATAATAAGCTAAATCTAGAAAATGAAAAAATATTATGTTCTGATAATAATAAAAAAAAGAGACTAGAAAGATTTAAGGTTGACCTTTAAAAGAAAATATTTCTTGCTAAATGTTTTTCTTTAAAGGTCTGGCATCTGATTTCTGCAGATAAAATGTGTTCATGACAGTAAGTGTTTTCTTAGAATTATATCATATAATTTGTGAGAATTAAAAAAACCACAAACTTTTTCCCATCTGCAAGATTATATTCAAGAGAGATGTTTAGCAAATACTCCTGTAAGGACTGTATAAATCAGAATTATACAAATGAATGTTTTCACAATCTCAGAGGCTTCACCACTGTAATTAAAAGGTGAATTTTTCACTTTTATTTTGTTATTCTTGTCTCCTGGGTCTGATTTATAACTTTTGTTACACAATTATATTCATTTATTTCTTTGTGCTATGTTGTATGTTATTTCAAAAGTAACATCTAGGGTGTCCTTGCTTTAAAATGTAGATTTAGCCTCTCTGGATGAAACTTGGTGGAACATCTGTGTTTGAAAGTATGAAAAATTACCACATTTTCTGAGTGAACCAGGCTGAGTGCTCACATTATACTGTCTCTAAGAGAAAATTAAAGTGCTGCTGATAGCTGAGGGACTGGATGGCTCAAGGGAATCGTAGTGTGACACAGTCTTTCATCTGATGAAAACCAGCATGAATTTAGCCCATGCTGATAATGACCAAAAGTCATTATCATTTGTTCAGTAATTTATTTAAAATGAGTTAGGGGTCCAGCTCACGTCTTGGTGGTGAGGAGTCCAAATTAGAACGGAGCAAATAATGAAGAAATGTCTCTGCAAAAATGATTTGATATTTTTAAAATAGTATGCTTAAACTTCTTTGTGTTTATTACCTTCTTAGTATTTCAACAAACAAGTCTAGGAGGAGGGATGTTTGTGAATTTAAAAGACGTATCTGCAAATTCTCATGGAAAGCAAATCCTGAATTTATGAAGACAAGTATTTGCACTGGAAAAAAGATCTATTGTTTAGGATTCTGTTTATTCAACTAAATACATTAAAATATGTTCTGAGTGGTCTCTGTGCCTGGTCAAAACTAACAAACAGCTTCTATTTTGTGAATCAGATGCTAACAAATGAAGTGTTTTCAAAAAAGCTACAGAATCACAGTTATTTACAAACAATACTCAGCAAAGAAAACCATCTCACAAGTTAAACAGAGTTAAACAAAAAAAAAAGACTCCATAAAAATACATGATGTCTTATTAACTTAATATTTGGGGTAAACTGAGGCCTGTTGGAAGTGAGAATGGAAAATTTAAGTCTTTGCAGAAGTGGAACAAAGACTGGTGTGTGAAGTCATTCTGGCAATGTGGCCAGGGGATAAAAATCACAGACTGGTCTACGAGACTACAAAATCTAGCAGAAGCATTTACTGGGCTCATGTTCCCAAAAAGGGGTGTATTAATACATATGGATATCTTGCAAAAGTACCTCCAGTGAAGGTATCTCGTGTATGCTAGCAAAATATGTAAGTGTAGAGTAATATTTTGGTAAAAGGCTGATCTAAAAAAAAAAGCAAAAAAATCTGCAAAGCTACAAAACTCTCAGCAGGACTATGAGAAAGAAGGACTATATAATTTCGTACTGCCATTTAACATATGCCTTTACAACGTCTAAGCATCTCCATCATACGTGGGTATCTCTTTGCCTGACTAGGACAGAGGGTTGAAGACTGCACTGCATGTAGGCAATTTATTCTCATGTTGGGATATTTCGTGAAAGCAAGATCTGGCTGTATATTGGGATCTGGTAAGCAGGGGTATGGATGAGAGATTCACAGATTCACAGAATCATTGAGGTTGGCAGGGACCTCTGGACATCATCTTGTCCAACCCTGCTGCTCAAAGCAGGCTCAACCCGAGCACGTTGCTCAGGGCCACGTCCATTCAAGTTTTGAATACTTTCAAGGATGGATACTCCTAAATCTCTCTGGGCAACCTTCTCCAATATTTGATGAACCTCACAGTAAAAAATGGTTTTCTTATGTTTTGTATGGAACTTCCTGTATTTCAGTTTGTGCCCATTGCCTCTTGGTTTTTCACTGGGCACCACTGGGAAGAGCTTGGCTTCACTGACTCCCATCAGGTATTTATACACATTCATAAGACACCTCCCTCCCAGGCCTTCTCTTCTCCAGGCTAAACAACCTCAGGTGTCTCAGCCTCTCCTCATATCACACATGTTCCAGACTGTAAATCGTCTTCCTAGCCCTTTGCTGAGTTCTCTCCAGTATGCCCATATCTCTCTTGTACTGGGGAGGCCAGAACTGGACACAGCACTCCAGACATGTCTCACCACGACTGAGTAGAGGGGAAGGATCGCCTCCCTCAACATGCTGGCAAGGTGCTGCCTAATGCAGCCCAGGAGGCTGTCAACCTTTTCTACCACAAGAGCACGTTGCTGGCTAATGGTCAACTTGGCGTCAACCAGGACCCCCAGGGCTTTGCTACAAAGCTCCTTTCCAGCTGGTCAGACCCAGCCTGTACTGGGCATGGAGAGATTCCTTCCTAGGTGCAGGACTTTGCATTTACCTTTTTTTAATTTCGTGAGGTTTCTGTTGGTCCATTTCTTCAGGCTGTCGAGGACTCTCTAAATGACAGCGCAACCTCCTGGTGTATCAGCTGCTCCTCTCAATTTCGTATTGTCTGCAATGAAATTTTGGATTCTCTGCAACAGATCTCCCAATTTCAAAAAGAATGCAATCAAAACAGCGTGAAACTAGTCACAGAAAATGGAGAATCAGCTTTTGAAACCTGAGTGACTTTTGCTGCAAGCAGGAAAAAAGGAGAACTATGTGGGTATAACTACAGAGCTGAGCTGATGGCCTTGCATGCGTAAACCTATAAAACAGAGTCAAATTCCACTCCTATTTTAATAACAAAGACATTATGGCCTATGGTCTCAGCCTTTAAAGGCAGACAAGGAAGAAGGTTGCAAAGACAATAAACAACAGTGCTTTGTTTCCCTTGTGTTTCTCTTGGCTGAGCTCCTGCTTCCCTGGGAACAACAGGACTCTGCGACACGCCAAATACACTTGAACAGTGACAAAATCATAGGCAAAGGGGAGCACTTCCAGCAATTATATTTCCGTATGACTAACAGTATGGCACAAGCCCCGTGAAGGTCTGGACAGACTCTTCTTTTAGAGAGCAGATTCTGCTCACTGAGAAACACCATATTTAACTAGAATAAATGGTATTACTCCTGATTTACATCAGCAAGTCTGAGAGAAGAAAAACACCTGGAAGAGCTCACCATGAGAGGAGCCATAAGCTTATTTGTATTGTTGCTAAACAGAATGTCAGCAACGACATTTCCAATCTGTAATATGTATTGTTCACTATGTTCATCTTCATGCCATAGGGAAAAATGATGCTTAAGGCAGAATGATTACACCACACTAGCCTTGAGCTAAAATGACATCATAAATAAACAGTGCAAGAAATAGTAATAACGACAGCAATCAAGACAGATACAAAAAAACCAAAACCAAAGTAGAACTGTGGCAAAGTAATGTATCTTCAAACTTCTAAAATAAAACTAGCTAGGACATTTAAAGATCCATTTAGAATAATAAAGAGAAAAAATGGCAAACTAAAATCTATTATAATGCTTGAAATTGTCCTTTTAACCTTTATTTAAATTAGCAAAAGTTGCATGTTCATACCCGATGGCAAAATATAGTCCTTTTCTAGCAAAACATGGAAGTTTGGTATTAATACAGAGTATGTAATATTAAAAAACTCATCTATTATAAAATCTAAGGCATGACTATATTGCCAAGTATTGAGCTTAGCAAAGAAATATTAATTCTGCTTAAATTGGTCCAAACCCCAATAAAGCTATCCAATGAAAATTTGGGTGAATTGTCCATTTGCAGACCAGTAGCTACAATAAAGGAGACAACGTATTCACTTGTTGAAAGTAATATCCATTTAAGTTCTGAACACAAGCATCCTCTAACAATAAACCAAATGAGCTCTCAATATAAAATATGTCTTCCTTCTCTGAAAATCTGTATAGCGAATAGAGCCCGAGGGAACTTTTAACAAAATGTTATAAAACTGAAAACTGACATTAATAGGAAGTACTGATATATCCTTAGTGACAATGAGTTCAATTCTCCTGCCACTGCATAATGGAAACACCAATTGGCTCCAATTTTCTTCGATTGGATTTGCTCCGATCAGTGACAGAAGAACGAGGCCCAGTCCTGCTGAGACATCATTATGAGAGACAGATTTAGCAGAAAGTATTGGCTACAGCTGAAATATGTGACTCTTTAACGTTACTCAGGATTTGGTTGAAATCCGTGGGGGTGGATAGGACACAGTAAATGTGGTCAATGCATTCCTTAGCGTCAGCGACTAGTTCACTTCACGAGCTCCATTGGTGAGGTAAAGCACATGGCATGTCTGCCTTCCCACTGCATACACCAACCTCAAGTCTCCCTCTGTGCAAATTTATCCTGGCCCTTTATTCTCAAAAAATCCTCTAGCGTCTCCCACCTCCTTAATTATTGTTGTGCCTTTCACACATCTTTCTTTTCCGTTTGCCTAATACACCTCATTTTCTTTCCCATCCTTGCCTCACATCTCAGCCTCTTTCTCCCTTCACCAATCTCCATCAGATCTCCTTTACTCCCCACACAGCAGGGGGGCCGAGGTGGGAGAGCTCTCCCAGAACGTCCACCCAAAGCAGCCCCAAGTCCAGACTCTGCCAAAAGAATCTGTCCGCTCTATTACTCCATCTTTTCACAGAATTTTCTACAGTATGCCTGAATTTAGAAGGGAATGAAGAGGTACTGCAGTCCTCCTTGTGAAAGCAAGGAAGGGGACATGCAATCTGTCCCCTTACCGTGATGTTCTGACCATGACCAGATATACTGCACCAAAAGAAGGTGCAAGAAGGAATTTACACTGCACTAGAAATATGTGATTAATTTTATACTTAATCCAACTTAATGTTACAATTGATTTTTTTCTTCAATTCAGGATTGAAAGCCTATTATAATACTACTTATCAATAGAATGTTAATTCACACTTTGAATTAAGTGGCTAAAATGGGGATTTAATTTAGATTTACTAAGACAGCAATTGCATGTTAATTAAATAGCAATTGATTATTAAAATATTTTTACTGAGGTTTAACAGCTCCACTATATAAGAAGATTTGCTAAATTACTGTACAAATTGTGTCTTTAGATGTACTGCAGTGAATTCAGTGACGTTGCACAGATGCAGATGTAAACAAAGATTGGCTAAATAGTTGTTTTCTCTTGAGTTAGTGTTTATTTAACATAGAGTAACTCACTGAGTCTAAATCAAGTGCTTAGCTACAGATATTTAGGGTAGTTAAAGTGTTAAGGAATAGTGTGGATTATGTCATATGTTTTGAAGCTGTAAAACGTGACAGTAAACATCTAACAGCATTTATTAATTGCCAAAATAATCTTCAGTTCAGAAAGATATCAAAGACTGTTGATACCTCTGTACATAAGTCTGGCACCAGACATATAAGGTATAAATTAATGTGATATATAGCAATCCAGGCTATCATGGCCATAACACACTCAGGTTAACAACAATGTGGGAATCTGAACTGGAGAGCGAGGACTGAACTGGACTCAGCTACCCATCAGCAAAGCGTGGTGAGGTAAGAACTCTCTCATGCTGTTGCGTGGTGTCCAGGCACACAACACCAAGCAGGTGCTGTGATCAACTTTTTTTCCACTTGATGCCGAAAGCCGGGCGCAGGACATGCATGAGCATAGGCTGGGTTCTCCCTCTGCAGCTGAGGCAGCCCAAAGGGGGATGCTATAATTTGCTTGCAGAATATTCACTACTAATTAACATAATCAATGGAGATCTTTGCCAAATTAGAAGGGCAGGATAAAACACCACAGTTGCATTAGTAGTGCCCTGTCAGAATCTAATTCTGTATGGGTAGATGTTTTTCTGCATTTTTCCATCACTGTTTAAGAGGTTGGCACCTTCAAGGAGGAGAAAAACAAACATTTTAAAGCCTTACCTAGCCACACAGTAAGAGCATAACTGTGATTTTTTTTATCACTTTTATCCAGCCTTAGATTCTTACCCAGTTCTTCCCTCTCAAGATAGCTCTTCTTTTGAAACAACAACAAAATGTACTGATTTTTCCAGTGTGCATGTGGGTAAAATTCCCCTTTCTCATTACGATCCCTTGGACCTTTTTTTTTTTTTTTTAAAATGTTATTCTAACCTAATTCTAATTCTAACATTCAGCTTTTTATTCCTGATTTCAATGCTTATATTACCCCTGTTCACCCCGTTTTATCTGCTGCCTTTCAGCAGTTCCAACTCTTCCTGGTCTATAGAGCACCAACACAAATTTCAGCAAGAGTGCTCATTGCCACTTTTGCTTTCCATCCTTCATGAACCAGAAATATTCTTCCAGAGTGTATTCTTCCAGTCCTTGGACCTATCCCAAGTCTTGTGATATCAGATAAATCACCATTTTCTTTGCTGCGAAGACTTGTATTTCTTATTTTGTATGAAAATGCCATTATCAGAAAAAGGTGTTTGGCACTTAGATCCACTATTTTTTCTCCCCTACACACTCACATAAACATAAGCTCATGGATAGCAGAGTCACGGAGTAATTCTCTGGATGTCGTCTCCCCTCTTCCACCTCATCTAGTACAAACCCCCATTAAGGGGGGGAAAGCTAAATCACACTGTCACACCCAAGCCAAAGCTGCCAAAGCTGGATTTTAAGTCAATATCCTTTCTTTCATCAAACACTGTATCTGTGTCAGACAGAGATACCTTTATCCTTTCTCTTTCATGGCAAAGTGCCCATGACCAAGGAACTCAAAACCTTCCTGTCAGCATCAGCCTCTGCCTAAATTTTTATTCACAGCTGAGTTGACTGACAAATAAATCCCCTGGTCTCCCCACAGAGCCTGAGGAATCGCTCAGGGTCACACCAAACGCTGCCACCAGGCATGCCCAGGGTCTGGTAACGGTGGGGGGTTTGTTCGTGGTTTCCTGAGTTACCAGATCCAGCTCATATTCCTCCTCTTTTTCATGCCATCCCGAAGCAGGTCCTGCCTGAAACACAACCCTCTCCCTTCTCTTTCAATCCTCCAACTAAACCTACAAGTGAAACTCTCCTGCAACGTAAGTTCATAATCTTAGAATAAATGTTATTTTGCATCCAGTAGCTAATCTTCCAAAAGTAAAGTTGCAAAATTCTGAAACCACATTAAACAAAAACATACACTTTGATGGTGCGTCTGAACTTCTTGTGCTATTACAAACCAGATACAAGGGATTCAATGACTTACTCTCCATACAAGTACTTAATTTACCTTTTTGGGGAGGGGGTAGAGGGAGAGCTCAAGCGCAGCTGTACAATGTTATGTCATGATTTTCATTACTACTCCTACCTACTGGACACACACTGCTCGGACTCCCTAGGAAATAGGTATTTAAAATATAAAACCACTACAAGTTGATGTTACTTTTACCTCTATTTCTCGTTCCTTTGCATTCACACTTGTGTGACTGATTTGTGTGTGAAATGGTTTCCAAGTTTTCAAGCAAAAAGCAGTTAAGAAACAAAATATTTATACTCTTCTAACTTGTGCTTCCTGCCTAGCTAGATCCAATACAGATGCAAAGTCACTGGTCTGCAAGAGCCTTCCACAGATCTATAATAAAATAATTAAATTAGTGAGTTGTGTTTAGATCAGAGATTCTTGGCTGCCAGCTCCTAAGAACTCGGGGAATTCAGAACCGCAGAAGGATCATTTGGAGTCCATTTGGCAGAAACGTCAGAAACTTGCTGCTCCTGGGAACATCCTTTTCCAATAACATTTATAGCTCTAGATGGAAGTAAAAAGCACCATATGTTAAGAGTTTCCTGCAAAGCTTCCTGGTAAGAGAGGAAATAAATTCAACTTGTCACATCTGCTCGTGGGCCAGTCAAGTAGGATTTTATCACAGCTTTAAGTGGTTTACAAAACTGTCCTGTTATCGACTGAAGGGGGCTTTACTTTTCAAGGGTGGTTTTTTTTTTTTTCCAATAGGCATGTTTATATAATCTCAATCATTAAATGATTTATTTGTCAGTGGAATTCAGTAACATGTATTATTATTTATCTCTAAACAACAAAGATTACTCAGTTATTCAGCTAACAGTAACAATTCAGTTGGGAGCCAATTTGCATGGTTCAGCTGAATAAAGCTAAGCAGTCCCATTCTGCCCTTCCTTTTTTTGACCCCAGCTCTGTATATTGTATCAAATTTTCCATTACAAAGTACATTTAATTAGACAAAAGTCAGGCTTCTACCATCTTCAGAAATCCTAGGTCCTAAGCGCTGTAAATGCAATGCAAACAGCCGGCTTCAAATTCCCAGGGAGTCAGGGATCCCAAAGAAAATGTTATGAACCAATACATATTGTCTCTGCAGTTGCTCAAGAAATCATTACTCCCTTTACAGAAAGCAGAAATTTGTTATGTGAAGTGCAAAGATAGCACAAAACAAGGCAACAGTATTCTGGGGCAGGAATTTTTGCAAAATTCACAGCGCTGTGAAATTAGGCATAGCCAAACTCCACAAGCTACACAGGCATTTTTTGGCATCTTGTCCTGTTCTCATTGAAGTCAGGGGGAATTTTGCCACTGACTAAACAAAGAGGAGGATTGGGCCCAAACTATGCAGCTATTTGCCAAAATAATCAAGTTACAGGAAATTGCTCCTCAAAAGGTAGACGTGTTTCAAAATTCCAGATGCCCACGTGGAGCTGATCTAATTTACACACACTGGGCCATATACTGTTCTCTGCCTCTGCGCACACTTCGCTTTGATGTTAATGGGAATCTGATGCTGCTTCAGGGCAGTACAGTACGCGTCCCTTGGAGCCCATTCATTCCACTCTATCAGTAAAGAGTGAGCACAAAAGAGAGTGGAAGTAACACATCACATTACATCCAATATTCATGCAATTATTGAAGAACACTGTATGTATTACATTTGCAAACTGTCCATAATAATTTAATTCTCTCCTCAATTTATAATATGTTAATTAGGCATGAAATTAAATGCTTTTTAACATACAACTGATTATGCTATAATGTATCCAACAAAGATTGATTACTGAAT
This sequence comes from Fregata magnificens, assembly GCA_013389945.1. Classification (NCBI taxonomy): domain Eukaryota; kingdom Metazoa; phylum Chordata; class Aves; order Suliformes; family Fregatidae; genus Fregata; species Fregata magnificens. The sequence continues at coordinate 39,158 of WAAD01019842.1, forward strand.
AATAAATCAACATTTGCATAAATATTTATATAATTTATTTTTAAAAATTCCATACTATATAAACAGATAACATGGGAAAACATCAAGTACCATGACAGAAATTGTACTTTGCCTTGTAGAGATCTTTTTTCTTGAGACTTGTCAAGGCTTTGCTATACGTTAGGGAAACAAACTGTACTCCATACAATAAGGAGTACTGCAGTCCTCCTTTAAATGTTATCAGAACTTCATAATAACATAGCATGTTATTCTTAACATGCACCAAGAAACAGAAAACTTGCCAGAAAAGAAGAAAATTGCACTTTAATTACAGTATGACGTATATTAGCTTTACCCAGTGTGGAATTTTCATAAAAAGCTGATGTTTTATTTGGGATCCATCCTTGCTCTTGCTCATATCAATGGCAAAACCTCTCCTTTCTGACCTTGTACCTATCATTATCATATCTGACCCTCACAAATCTTACTGCAATTATTTCAACCTAGGTTTCTCTGTCACAAAATGACAGTTGTACTCATTACATTAACAGGGAGTTAAGGGTGGATAGTTTGTGTTTACAAGAGACCAAGGAAAACTCTCAAATATGAGCAGAAATCTACAGAAACTCCACTAGCAGAGGCTGCCGAGAACTTGTTCAGCAGATTTCCCAGCGATTCTGGTGGCAGTCTGCCTGCCTGATAGCAAAACTCAGTTTTTATGGACTACTTGTTCTTGAGGGACTTTCTACCAGCAGCAGCTCGGATACGTTCTCCTTCCTCCACACAGTGCCTGCTCCAAAGTTGACTGAAGTAAATGGAAAGGCTCCCCAAGACCTCATGAGCTTTGGATCAGCTTCACATTTTGCAGGATCTTCTCATAAACCAAAGATTGTTTACAGGCTAATCCCAACATTGGACCCTGTCCTGCCCACACGGAGTGGGAAGGGAGACTCAAATTTTGAGTTCAGCAGGAAAGAACAGACAAAGTGCATGGAACTGGATAAATGCCTCTACCTTGGCTAACTTTGTTTATGCTTCTTGTTGGCCTATTTAGAAGTGTCAAAGTTATTTAAAAATAACATGCTTCTTCAAAAACTGCAGCCAAAACAATGAAGTAAGTTGTTTTGGACATACTAACTTGCTGCTTACAAGCCAGGAGCAAGAAAGGGTTTGGGAGAAATCACATTGGCTAGAACACAGAATCCTCTTGTAAAAAGAAAACTGAACTTCATGCCCGATTTCAGACGACCGATTAAAAACAAATTTCAGTGATACAAAGAGGAAAAAGTTTAATGAGAAAACTATTATGAGAAAAGAAAACTGCAACTGTTTTTTTTCCATATCTGCTTAAAAGTCACCAGCTAGCCAGCAGCAAGTGCCAAGGAGACATATTCCACACAGGGAACAAGACTGAAATAGAGCCCAGCTTTGGTTCATTGCTGCAAGCTGCTGTGCACCTCTTGAGAAACACTCGGCTCTACATAGAAACCAGTGGGAGTTTTAGTGACTCAGACTGTTACAGCATCAGATTTTTGGATATTAATGGGGGTTATGTTTAAAACGTCTGTTTTCTTGCCCAGAAATCCAGTGATGAATTTGATCTTCAGTAAGTTTTCAGGAAGCACTCATCATTAGTGGAAGGACATGGTATAGTGTCAGCTTTTACGGCAAGTTTGGAGATGATACTTCCCCTGGCTGCTGCAACTGTACCTCTGAGAAAGGAGGTGGGAGTCCCTGCATGGCTGAGAGCTCATGGGAGAGGGGGGCCTGAAGGGCTGCCCAAGAGCTCCTCCTGGAGTCCTCCCAGGGACCACCCAGGAAATGCCACGAAGCTGAGTCTTCCAGGTGGTTTCTACACCCAAAGTATATTTTTTCTTCGTCTCTTCTACTTCTTCATACTCCTCTTTCTCATTCTTAATTACTTTATTTTTGTTTTCAAGGTACTGTGTAAAAAGATTTTGTTTCTAAGAAGTGATGCTCTCTTTATGACTATTCCAACACAAGTGGAGTCCATGTCTGCTAAACCACACTCCACCTCTTATTATTGTTGTTCTGTGTTTGGCACCAGCTTCAAACCCCATTTCCTAAAATGCACAGAACTCCGCAAGCTGCAATCCCTCAGGTACAAACTGCTTATGCTACTCAATACACTGAATTCTTAGAGCTTCTTTCTGTGATCTCAAAATGCTTAGAAATATCAGTATTTCTTATGCACACAGAAAACCTGGGGGCACAAGTACGTGAAATGACTTAGAGTATACACACAGTCAGTGACAAAGCTACACACTGCTCACCCATCTGGCAATCCACTGGATCATCTAACTGAAGTAACCAGATCAATCTTTCCTTCCTCACAAAATTTGACTAATCACCTCATTCTTTCTGTTCAGTTTCAAATTGCTGTATATCTTCCTCTTTAAAGATTTTTTTGCAACTATTGGAAACTGTTCTTACCCCATTCCCTTCTCCACCCCAACATTTGATCTAGCAGTCCCTCAGCCAGGTATGAAAAGGACAGTGCGCTGCCCTCCATGCCTCGACTGCCGTGTTCCACACTTCTAGCACTTGCGCTCTCCTGCATCCACTTTTTACTACCATATTTCTTACACGCATCACACTGTGAAAGTGATACAGGATGTTACATGAGGTGTACTGAAATGCTTTATTATTAAATATTTTAAATTAATCATGTGTGATAGTTAATTATTCATTCAAACAAACCATGAAAAATAGGGACTGCAGCAATTTCCTCTTTCCAATATCAGATTGCTACTAAATATATGGCACAATAAAACACTCAAATTAAAACTTCCTGATGTGACACCAAATTACTAAATATCCAAACTGCTGAAAAATTAGAAGTATAACCCTTCCACAACTTATTTATTATATTCATGTCCTACTTAAAACTGCATCTTATTTGGAAGAAAAGAATATTCATGATCTCTCTTCTACAGATTGGAAAGGAAGTTTCTTGATTTGCCTGAAACTTGTGAACAGCAACAGAAGCAAACCTTAAGGAAGGCACATCGTGTGCAAGCAGTTGGTGGTGTATGGTGAAATTACATAATTACATAGCAGAGTGTAACACCTTGAAGCCAGTCTTTCCCACCTGAACAACTTCTTTTTTATTATTCCTAATTATTTAGAGTGCCCTTCACCAACAGTGGGTAGGAGCAGAAGTTCACTGCCCCAAAGAGCTTGAAAATGAAAATCTTATTACATCCTCCTTGAGACAAGACCAGTGTCAGTGGAACTAGTCCTTGTAATAAGCAACAAGCAAGATAGGAAGAATTTGCAGGAAAGAAGCCTGGAAGAACAAAGGAAAAACAAAACACATAAGGAAGAAGTCTCTAAAAAGAGATGAAGGGTAAGGTGCAAAGGAGAAGTTCAGCTAAACTGAAATACAGTACATACCCTCTTAACTCTCCAATGCTATCTTACATTTACGCACTCACACCTCTCAGGCTCAGACTGAGTAGCCCCTCTCCTGCCCCTCCCTAACAACAACCAAAGCTATAAAAAATGCCAGAAAGATAAAATCAGGGTAGAAAAGATGAAAGAACCCAAATCCCAATCTTATTTTTATTTATGATTTTGTTGTAATTTTGTCATAAGCACTCTGCAGTGTAAGTTTACCTCCTATATAATTCCCAAACCCTTCACAATATGTAAACATAAGACTTTTGACTGAACTTAATGATTCTATTTTGAACTGCCTGGGTTCTGGCAGAGATACCATTATAGTATATATTCCTGAAGACTCAGTGTAACGATCAAAGCACTCTCAAAGCACAGCGATCAATGAAGAGCTGTTTGTCTGTCAATCCTTCAAGAGAAGCAGGAGTGCCCGGTTCAGCAGAACAGCAGGAGAGCACGCTACTGTCTGAGGGAATCGTGGCTTGGTCATGGTCTCTCCAAGGTAATAATATTTTGTCAGTATTATTTCTTTTCTTACTATAAAAAGCGATCTGTCTTCTGTGAACCCATTTGTTAGATCGCAATTTACAGGTTTAACCTTTCATTAGTCTCTATCCACTTTCATTAAAGCCACTAATTTGACAAGTGAATGACTTCTTTTTGAGAGGTTTGTCCTTTGCTTTCCAAAGAGATTTTTTTCACCTCGCCTATCAGCATGGCCCAGGCACTGGATGTCATTACTGCCTTCTCTGCTGGCAGAAAGAGGTTGGAACAGGAGAGTGCCTAGGTAAAGGTTTGCAGAGGTGCAAAGAGATTACATACACAGACGAGTTTTAATACTGGTCATCTTTTTACCACGCTCATCCATCCTCTGTTTTTCCTTCCTCCCTTTCCCCTCCAGTAAAAGCCCATGCTCACCCCTCTCTTCATGTTACTGAGATACTCCCAACAGCATCTTTGAATCTCTTCCCCTTGCATGTCCTTCTTCTATACTTTCTCCTGCTTTGATTCTCCTTTCTTTTGTTTCACCTTCTCTCTAGTCAGGTCTCCTATTATTTGTTTCATCTTTTGTTGCTCTCTTCCCTCTATACAGGTGCTCTTTTTGTGTGCTGCTGATTTAACTTACTTTCTTTTCCCGAATCTTGAAAAAAAAAAAAACCAACAAAAAAATTCTTGGAAAACTCTTTCTTCTCCCCCCCCCCCCCCCCCCCAAGCAGCTTTTCCAATCTTTCTCTAAAGCACAGCAACACAAGCAAATTACAGCATTTTGTTAATTTAATCCAGCACCTCCTCAGTGTTTTTCTTTTCCTGACCATCCTGCTCCCTCCTGCTTTTCCTCAAGCAAGGATAGACAACTTTTGCTGCTCAGGGTCAGAGAGAGGGGAAAAGATCATGAGCACGTTCTTCTGAAGATCTCATGATGCTTGCTGGAGCCATTTGCTAATTTTTATATCTGTTATCTATTTGATTGTTGCTGCCATTACAAGAGCCTTCTCCTTTAAGCCTCCAAATGAGTCAGATTACAGCCTTTCACTGTTCTCTATCATTTTATGGCTCTCTAGTCTTTTTTATAGTAATAATCTGGAAATATATTCTGCATAGTATTATTTGTAAGCTTCCCTCTCCCCATCCCTTTCAGGTTTTTAAGTGTTCTTTAACTTTTTAACTGTCAAAGCTTGGGACACTGTATTTGAAAAATACTACTCAGCATCTCTACACTAGAAGACCTGTGAGAGACAAGGAAATACAGAGCCTCCTGAAAGTGTTCCTGTTCCCTGATGAGCAGCACGTAGAACGACTGAGAGTCATTAGGTTTCTTCAGCCATTACGATATGGGTGAAAGTTGGCCAATACATAAGAATTGTTTGGAAATAGCCAGCATAAGTGGGGTCAGAGAGGGAATGGGTTCCATTCTGTGCAGTAAGGTTTGTTCCCATGTAGCCTCTGCTTCATACCTGCCAGAATCAATGAGCTGCGACAGGTTGTTTCATCTCAGGTCAGAAAGACTTGTGCATGTGGGGAGCAGTGCATGAAGAAAAATTGGTAGAGAGTCCTGAGGTTATTATACAGATGAGGCATAAGCAATTGGAAAAAGGAATGAAATGCAAACTGCCATGACAAAAGGAAAAGAGTAGAAAACATAAAATAAGAACAACATGCAGCGTACCAGGCCAGACAATCACAAGGGATGGAAAGAAAAAGAGGAGAGAAGTGGGGGGTAAGACATTTTAGCTCCTATCCACACAGTAAATCTCCTCAGATTACTCAAAATACGTGAAATTATACATAATTCTCCTCAAAGCTGTTGACAGTAAAGCTACTTCTACTGCTACGATGTGGTTTGCTCTTTACAGACATCAGCATGTAGCAATAGTTTTTGTCTATGATTCATAAAAGCACAGCGTAACGTATATATGTATACAGCAACCTTATCCAAAAAAACATAAGCACTTCCTAAGAACAAACACTCAAATCCCCAGTTAGAGGCCACACATTCTTTTCTCTAATTACATATATGGTTCTTTCAGCTGAAAGTGTTAAGTCTTAGACAAAGCAGCACAGAAAATCAAAAGCAAAGCCAGGAACAGAGATAAGTGTCCTGCTTTCAAAGCCTGGCTCTGAGCACCATTCACCCTTTTTCAAAAAAGACATTTTGAAGAAAAGACTGAAGCTGTAGCAGACACTAACACAAGTGGACAAGCAGCATCAGAGAAGTCCTGAAATGCAACTGGGATGGGAGACAAGACAAAAAAAGATAATTCTTTGCTCTTTACTTGATAATTATTGGATGTAATTTTTCTAAACACTACAGGTACAGGCACTTTGAATCTTAACTGTGTGGTTCTCCACCTGGGAAAGTTAAGTTTCCCAGACAGACAAGCCCTAATTGACAAGCGATCTCAGGCTGTTGAGATACCAGAACAGCAGCCTTACAACAAAATGCTACACAGACTCATGTGAAGAATACCAGGAAGTTGCTTCATTTAATATCCAACAACCCCTTTTCCTCACCAGATTTTGTAGATCAGTATTTTAACAAGCTGATTTGGAGAATTCAGCTGCAGTCTGATTAGATTCACTTTCTACACACATAAACAACCCAACAAGTTGAGCACGGTGCTCTGCATTTGAGTAAAGACAAGATTCCTGCCTTGAGCAGATTAAACTTCAGATAATCCTAAGTGACTGAATCATCAGTAAGAACAATCTTCAACTAAATTAGTAAAGGGACTTTATGGTTTACACTGCCATTGCTCTCTTTTCTAAGGTGAATAAGGTTTTATTTTATTTTTAAATGATCAATTAAGGGAAAGTTATCTGGTGACAAGAATCCTTCTAATTAGTAAGTTTTCACAGTATTAAATACTTTAAGTTAAATCAACCAGCATTTAGCAAACTGCTGCTTCCCCCTCTTCCCCATTCCACGTACACACTTTTTTTCCTTCTAAAAGCCCTCCACTGAATTAGCTGTTAGGTGCTAATTGCAAATGATTAAGCACTCACCAGTCTTACACTTCTTACTTTAATATTAATGAGATGTATTAGCATGGAACATGGCTTGTATTAATATTATAAATGAAAGACTGCATGGATCACTGCCTACTGTTTTGCATTACAAGGAGCATGCAGCTAAAGAAAAAAGTCCAATTTAGACCAGAAAAAGCCTAATACACCGTATATTTCTGTTGACAACAAAGAGGTAAAAGGACTGAAGAAAATAAAGTTAAACATTATCTATTTATATAAACAGCATACCATTTTTTCCATAATCACCAGCAGCAAACTTATATAAAAAGATAAATTTCTCTGAAATAACTGGAACATATGAAGCTAAAGTTAAATTTAAATTACTCCATTAAGCAGAGCCATGCTGCAGAGAAACACCTTTTCTGCCTTGCTCTAAAGAGATAATCTGAAGTTCTTCTTTTTTCTGTGTATATCGGGTTCAAGGACCATACTCCTTTCAAACATCTTACTTGTGCTTTCCTATTCATAGGATGCCAAAGTGTACATAGCGGGTTTTTTAGGTATGTACATATGTAATGATTTCTCCTTCCTCCAAGGTAGCTTTCCCATTTCTTCAGCCACCATGGACATGTAAAGCATAGGTCTGTTAGCATGTACAACTTAACTAGCTTGCTTTGTATTCATTATACTAAATAAGTTGTGTGCTAAAATTGAATCCAATCTGTTAGAAATGAAAAACATCGTTTTCATTCTTCACTGTTTTAGGCAAGTATAAATGGACATAATATGTTTAGATGATAGGCAAATGAAAGCTCTCCACACACGAACTGTGTCAATTCTAAAGACAAACACCTTCTACAAAGTCTATGCATTTTCTGGGGCGCCTAAAGAGTGTCCTTCAAGATGAACTTTTTAATGCTAGTTATTGGAGAAGTATGGAAAGTGTGATGTGCACACTTCAAAATAAATGACAGGTTTCCCTCATCGGGAAAATACAATACTTTTTTAGCTTTTCTCTTGAAGTTGGTTATGAGAAAAAGCTTGTGGAAGGAAGGGAAATGATTTATACAGTATTCTTATAAATAAGTTGGATCAGTACAAATGTGACTTTAGAAAGAGAAAGCCTGAGAGCAGAAATACGAAACCAGCAGCAGAATCCTGGGATAGTTTTGTCATCGTAAGAGTAGCAGGAGTGCGTGGCAACAATCGAGAAAGGACTGATATCAAGCTCCAGGTTATAACGTCCCATAAACAGACGTTACTGCTGTTGACATTGGTGAAAGGCATCCACAAACAGCAAAAGAAGAATGTAGCCCAGAGGACACTCTCAGAGAGTGAGCAGCTCAGCCACATCACATCATGTGACACAGGACAGTACCACTCATCAACCAACTCCCATGGGTGACTGGTGCTCCACTAGCCCCTACTTATTTAAAAACTATGCCTGGGTCAAGAAGCATCAGCACAGAAGCACAGTGGAGGCAAAAAAAGCACACACAGAAGCAGCAGCCACAGGCACAACAGAGCCAAGGAGCGATGCACGAGAAGGTCCCTCCCGGGCAAACCACCACCACTTTGCTACCTCCTCTAAACTGCCTTCTACTGTTGCTCTTGTGGCACTTCAAATTCAGTACTGATCCCGCAGTATGACCCATTTACGTGTACCTCAGCACGTAAGCTGAGTCCTGTCAACTTCAATCCCCAGCGCAGGACCGGGCGCAGGCCAGCAGAGAGAGGACCGGTTTAGTACAGAAACAAGAGCTGACTGCAGCTGCACAATATCGTGTGCTGCCCTAGGTAACGGACACATCGCCCCCTTGTAGCTAGTTACTTGTTTTGGTTGTTTTGTTTATTTGAATCTTCTACATCTATTTCTGTTTCCTATTACTTGTTTATTTTGACTTTAAAACATGGTGTGTGGGAATGAGTAGGTTGGGATCTCGTAGCTGTGAATCTCAGCTACAGGTTGGGTTCACTGAATTTGCTTTGCACAGATGTTACAGTCAAAGACACATTTGTGCAACATTGCAATTAGAAAAATATTCCTTTTTCAACAATAAAAATATTTTAATTATTTCTTTAATCATTACTAGATTTCATAGGGGATTATGAAAATTGTGCCCCTAATTAGTCTAACGAGTATTTTGGTTTTATTTTGTTTTCTATAGTATGTCATTACAGAAAAGCAACAACATTGGCACAGTGTAACTTCACCATTTAATGATTTCTGCTGTCATCGTCCTGAAGCACCTTTTGCATAGGGAGGCTGCTTTACCAATATTTCTTATTCCCTACCATCCATCTGACAGAGAGACAGGAGCTGACTGAATTACCCGTTGTCACAGAGTGATGCTGTGGCAGATTCAAGAGTTAACCCAGTTCACCTGAATCCTACTGACTCTCACTCTTCTGTCACAGAAGTTGACATACACTTGTTCATCTAGGAGGGATGGAGACATACCTTACACATGTATCAGTCATCCAGATTTTTCTGAGATGGAGGTTGATGAAAATTATCCACCGCCCTGTGAAAAGATGAATAAAGCGTTTCAGCTTTGGCTGCTTCATTAGTCCAGGAATGCAATATTAGTAGGGCTACATTTATGGATATAAATATCCAAAGGAGGAACCTTAGGAAAAATAGAGTCATCGAGTTATTAAAAACACTATCAGATTACATGGATTCTGATACAAGACTGGTATCAAATTAAGGTTGTCCTCCAAACCTTGAATTCCAGCTCTTAAATTATTGAATTTACAACCTTAAATAATGCCTGAGATTTTCAATGTATAGCTTTGTTTTGACTGCATATACATAGAACCGTCATAGAAATTCAGCGTTTGCCCATGTTTATCACACACTGTCACAGAAGTTTCTCAGCCTTCTGTTCTTAGAATTGGAAATAAAACTATTGCTAAGAATACAATTTTCAATAGAAACTACTTTCTACAGGAATACTAAGACTTCCTTGGAGTAAACACTGCCATTTCTGCCCTTGAATCAATGAAACTGAGCAGTCATTTCAAGTCAACTCCATGTCTGATTCTTATTCAGCTTGGCTTTAATTTCTAATGCAGGACAGGAAAACACAACAGCAGGTTCCCATCTCCGGTGAGGGCTGTCCTCTGGGAATTATGTGCTTCTCGCTAGCAGTGGCTGAATTCTCTTTGCAGCTGCAAGACAACCATTTATTCCACAGTGCCTTACGTTACAAAAGCGATGACCAGACAACCCAGATGCCGTCTTCCTGGGTGCCATGCTTCATCCGTACAAGATTCTGCCACAGCTCTTTCATATCTTTCATTTACATTCTCTGCTGCACCGCAATGATTTGGGATAATTGACAGTGGAATTCTGCTAACATGAACTTTAGAATTGAATTTTTTTAGATTACTGAATGTTCCTGTTGCACATTGGTGACTGCCCATGCAAGTATTTATGCTTCAGATATGCTCCTGAGGCTTTTTCTTGACAATGAGTGTTTGGAAAGAAGGCAAAACAAAGGAAAAATGACAATAAGCAGTAACCACAAGAATTCTTGTGGTAGTAACAGAACCAGAGGAAGCAGTAGGTTGGTATTTGGCTACACAGACACTCAGTTCAAGGATTGTGCTGTTACTCTGTATTAAATTTCAGTTTCTGCTGAACTTTCACAGGAGATTTCCACTGGTTTTCCTTTTTGAAAGAAGGGGTAAATTAGCCACTAGATGGTAAAGGAGCTGGAGTGGTGTATGGCTTTACCAAGTAGGATCACTACATCCACCTCTACGAATATGTCTCCATGGTGTAAGGCACTTGCCTGAACGTACGTCATAGTACGGCAAAAAATCCTGCTACTGGCCTTCTAATCCATGGCATGCCAGTCTCAGCAAATATGTGTTTCAATTACTCTACTCTTATACAGCAATGACTTGATGAAGAATTAGGATATCATTCTTGTTACAACAGTTCACTTTCAACAGTTAGAGGGGGTTTTATCATTTCCTTTGTAATTGTGTACTAATGCTGAAATGCATCTCCTCCCTCTGTATATTTCATTCGTTTTTCAGGGTAGTGAGCAATATTGAAAGGTCTAAAATCCCCCTTTCACAGTACCAGCTACCTCACCCAAGGGAGCAATGGTTGTTTTAGTTAATGCACGTCATGCTAATCTCAGGAAATTTTCATTCAATGTTGTAAACTGTGCAGCTTCACAAATTTCCCATACAAATTCCAGTTCTTCAGTTTTCAGTATACAAACTGCATGTCCTGCACTACACGACTCTGGACAGCAGGACAGTGGGAAAAGAGAGACGTTTGCCTTCACTGCTGATTGCACTGCAGTGGAATCACCATCTTCTTTGCTGCCTTAGCCCTGCTGACTTCTCCAAACAGGTGGAGAAGTGGGAACAGAGTTTCTGCAATGTTTGGTCTCTACAAATATATGGTGACTTGATCTTACACAGATCTGAACTGCCAAGCCCCAGATCAGGAAAACATTTCAAGCCTTGTTTAGCTTTAAACCGATAAATTACCTAACTGAAGTCCACTAAATTACTTTGGTGCCTAAAGTTAAGCACAATAAAGCATCTAAGCGTGCACTGGGACAAACTGCTCTGCACTTTTGAAGCTCGTACTCTTAACTGAATAAGTCTTAACTGAGCGTCACACTTAAGAGTTGTGGAATGAGAGTCTTACCCGCTTTACTTCCTTTTGTCTTCAGTCCTTAACAACAAGTACGTTATTCAGTCACCTCTCATTGCACCATATCAGGTCTGCAAGCACTACAGCTGCAAAGAGGCAAAGTGCTAAAAATGAGGCAGGCTGATCATATGACACCAAAAATATACAAGAATTTGGGTAAGGAGGTAGGGGAAAAAAAAAAAAAAAAAGGCGGAATGAAAGCATGTGCTTACAATCCCTGGACAAGAACTGCTCTCTCAAAGACAATGTACTGTACATATGTTATTTATATGCCACCATTTTAATGGCTCTTCAATGAAAAACATCTTGTTACCATAGTAACTGCCACACTGCATGCTATCTCTGAGACTACTACATCATCATACCAGACACACACAGCGTTTCATACTGATAAGTCATGGGCATGTCTGGTATTTTAAGAAAAAACAACGCATACATATTTTCTGTACCTTAACCCATTATTCTGCATGCACACTATTGATGTGAATTTCTCAATATGAGAAAGGAAAATTGTGTTCTTGTTCTTTCTCTTATTGTTTTGGCAGATAGCAACATGTGCTCATAGTGGCAACTCACAATAGCAGGAAAAACTTTATTTTCAATTATTATTTTACCTCTCCAAGCATCCACAAGCTATTTACAAGTTGAAGGAGAATTTATTGAATTGTTTCATCTCAATTTAAAGGTGCCTACTTAATCTGTTTTGGCATTTCTGTAACACTGATTTTTTCAGGATACTTTCCAGGGAGTTACGTTTCTTTGCAGCAGACATTCCCCACTGCAATCCATGGGCAAAGACTCTCACTGTGAGGTTCAGGCAGAGGTCCGTCTCCATCCTTCACTCCATTATTTGTATATTTTAAGATATTGTACATCTTACCTAAGCCACTGAACAAGTAATGTCTGTTCCCCCATTGCTTCCATATTTCTATCCAATGCTATTCTTTGTCTGTCATAACAATCTTAAAGATTTAAAACTACACAAAAAGTGGACTGAATTTTCCTTTTGGGAAAACCATAAAAATGCTTTGCCATGAGCCTAAGGAAATGTTGGGTGTCTGTACGTAGTCGCCACCGCAGGTAGAAATTCAGAATAAACTATGCAAGAATGTCTGCACGCTGCATACAATAACAACTCTGAAACCTGTGAACTAACATCCATTCAGTGGTATAGCTGAAGAAAACACAGGTAAAGAGTCTGCTGTTTCTAATTTGATCAGTATAACATCTTCAGATGTTTCGTTCACTTTAAGCTGGCAAGTTTATTCATTTTGAATGCATTACCACATAATAACTTTTTTTTTTTTTTTAATCAAAGGAGAATTAACCCTGGAGCCTACTTGTGGCAAATAAAATATTAGTATTGTTGGCTACATTTACGATACAATTAGCAGAAACACCAAGCTGTTAAACTTATATCATTACAATGTTGTTACACATAGTAGCAGATACCGCAGCAGGACATAGCTTAAAGATTTCTTGAGACAGGGAGGAAGACTAGGAACGATCATTGTCAGACTTAGGGCTCCTGCTCTGCAGTGCAACGTATGGGTGATAAAGAGATATGACCATTTTTCACTGCAAAAACCCTTGCTCACAGGACAACAAGGACACCAAAATACAAGCCAGCTTCTTGCCACGCCTCAATGTTAAAAGCCCCCAAAGGCTCCTAATTTAGGGGCAGATGAAAGTCAAGTGAGTTTACTATATAGTCCGGGAAATGACCTAGAAGACACTTATATGGAGAAACGATGAGAAGTTCCACCGCTGGAGGACTGCTGCTAGGTCAGCACCACATCCTCCCTATGGCTCTGCCTCATAACCCAGGCTCAGCAAGAAAACAATATTTTCGATCATGTGACTTATAATCATACCGGTAACCAGCATTTTTCCCTAAGTTATAGAAAACATACTTAACTAATATATTAAAAATGTGACTCATCTGGAGAGATAT
>WAAD01019877.1:0-11218 GCA_013389945.1 Fregata magnificens
TTCCAACCTTAATGATTCTACGATTCTATGATAGTTACAATGATATCAGTACTTACTGTCCAAATTTTCCAATTATTGCTAATTACCATTAAAACAATTAAAACTGTTATATAGACTTTCTACCATCTCCCCCTCTTCTCTGTTGTGATGTTCACCTATGTGCCTGTGGTCTGTGGTTGAGGGTCTTTTTTTTCCTCAGATGGGATGGTGCAGGTATTTCAGTGTCCAGGTTCTTCACCAGGTGACATACTGGTGTTGGTAGTGGGGTGTTTCTTGGGACAGCTTGATGCTATTCATGCGTTTTTCCAAGCAGCTCACTGCTAGCACATCTTTCTGATTGGTCTACAAATTCAGTAATGTAATGTTAACAGGCTAGCAAAATCCGTGAACATAAATGGTATAATGCTTTGGGGTAATGACTGCAGTTCCACAAAACTAATCTAAAGCTGAAAACAAGCTAAACATTAAACTGCTGGACAGTTCTGCCATTGCAGCTAAAACAAATTAGACTATAGTCAACTGACTATTGGCAATGGCCTGACACAGCTACAACCAAACTGAAAAAGTTCAAGACCAGACAAGCCCCTGCCATGTTTCTCAAACCTTTAAGCCTTTTATTGCCATGACAATACAAGGGCTGTGGCCTGTGAACAGCAATGGCCATGCTGTATTGACTGTGCTATGGGGCTACGATAGAAGGAAGGCTCATTTCTGCAATGCCAAGCAGCGTGACGCCATCCCGGCAATTCTTTCCATATGTATCCCATGGCTTCCTACTGTGTGGCCAGAGGAGTGGAGTAGCGTCGTCAGCTTGAGAATGAGCACAGAAACACAATCGTGTTTTCTTTTAAATTAACAAGAACTCCAAGCTCAGCCAAGTCACCCAGGAGACCAAACCTATGTAATTTTATAGTACAAGGCTTTGTGTTTTCTGCTGGGACAAAAGCACTGGGGACATAAATCAGGAAAGATCCCCTTGTTTTCACTCTTTGCTGGTGTGAAAGCTACATTTCCCCCTAACCCCTAAGGGCTAGTGCTTATACTAGGATGACAGAGAAGATTTGTTTTAAAGCTTTTGTAAACTGAGAGAAAACTTTTCCCAAATCTCTCCGCACAGCAAATAGAAGGTTCAAACAATAAGGAATTAAAAACCCAAAATGCATTTGGCTTTTCTGACTTATTTTTAGCTATGCCAGACTGTCAAAATGACATTGTGTTACTGTACAACATCACATGAATCCACTTTGTTAGTAGAGCCACTTCACTTTAAACATTTCAAAATAATTTTCTATGCAGTTTTCTTCTCTGATAAGAATTTGCTATGAGAGGATCAGGCACAGATGTGTTTCTTGTAGTGCTTCAGAATTAAATTGTGGGCACTAACTCTAGCGGAGGCTAGGACAGGGAGGCTGTTCCTGGAAGACCACGTTCCTGCTTGATGTCCATGGTTTGAGGGGGGTGGTGATACTGAAGAGGGCAGGAAAATGTCTTAAGGATAGCAAAATATACTTTATTTCATTAAAGATTTTAACCCTTCCAACTGTTCAGCTTATTCAGGGAACAGTGTAAGTGTTGTCTGTCAGTTCACCCCCGAGCAACAGAGATCTGTTAATGCAGGGACCCTCAGTCTACCAGCACAGGAGGGGGCAGTGGTTTGGACTGCAAGCTAGGCAAAAATCATATTGGTGAAGTGTATGATTTTTAACAGAATCAGTAAGCCAACTCCTATGCACCAATGTGCTCAAATAAAGGATGCTCCACAGCTGAAAATCTGTAAGATAGGCCCTGTTCACAGCTGGCTGTGGGTTTGTGCAGTGGCCCTGGGCCATAGCTATGTGGGTGGCAAGGTTCAGAGCAGCCCCCAAATGTGGGGCTTGTGTATGGGCAGCCTTCTCTGGGCCCCAGTCTGGTAAAGCTTTCCCTCCCAGGCCCCAATTTAAAACCACAAACAAACAAGAGCAGCAATAACAACAACAGCAACAACAACAAAAAACAGGGATGAAAGCTGGGTGCAGATAACCATCTTCAAACATCCAAATGGAAGGTGTGACTTCCAAGCTGATGGCAACTCTCCAAATGCAATCTAAGGAGCTGAAGCTGGCTTTAGGCTCAGGTGCTCCGGCACCTGGGAAAAACCAGTACTTAAACGGCCACCTGGGAGCTGAACTTTGGGCAGCCCCTCTGTTTATTTAAATCTTGACCCAAACGACTTGTTAATATGTAATTGCCAGGCTGATATGCATTTCATTTATTTGCTTGCTAATATTACAGCAGACTAACACAGGCTCCCAAACCTCCCCTCTGTGCCTGTGTCCCCGGCACCTGTGGTGCCTCCACACTTTCCTGGTGAGGCCGGGAGAGGGCACATCTCCATAAGAGATTTCACTGCTGCTTAGCAGTGACAATTAGGATTTTCCTTTCCAGCTCATTCTGCTCACTCAGGACTTTGATTTTTTCACTACGGGGGTTTTGCCTTTCTTTCTTCACCTACTTGCTCTTCAAGATGATTTTGCAGGCTAGCTAGAGACTGCCAGCTGCCCTGCTTTGTTACTTGGAGGTAGGAGGTGTGGGTTTGTTGAATAAATACTGTTTAGACTCAAAACTGTTAAGACAGAGCCACAAAAGAGTCCATAGGACTCTCATCTGTTACTTCCCTGGGGGTTCCTTCGGGATGATGTGCCATTATTACTGTGATGCTTTCTATGAAAAAAAAAACCTGAACAAGACAGATTTTTCTAATCTTGAGAGTAGATTGGGTCTCCCATCTGTCTTTTGTTTTTGATATATGAGACATTATAGAAGCAATAAAATGTAGCAAGCATTCATTTAATCCATATTGAGGAGCAAATTTCTGTGATTTGACAGAAACTAAAACCATTTAGCTTATCTTAACAGAGCAAAGTAAGGTAAGGTTGAAAACACGAAAACTTGCCTATTTAAGGATTTTATAAATAGACCATAATCTAGTTTTCAGTGGCACTGTGATACTCTAGAAGAGGAGCCCACAGCCTAAGTTTTGAATGACAAGCTGCACACCGTTCACCACTAGCTAATTAACACTGCTGGCAAATCTCAAACAGTTCCTAAAAGAACCAAAATATCTACCCACTGAACATGTATTTAAAAATATCCTGGGACAGAGTGACTTCATGCAGTAATTCCTGTATAAGTAACAATAGTCTCTTCATTGTTCACACTTCAATTGTTTTCTGCTTTTTTTTTTTCAAATCCCTAATTTCTGCATCCTCTTTTGAGCTGTGAGTAGCACGCAACCGGAGAAGAATGCTGGATTTAAGGTGAACCCCTGAAAACTGATGGTTCTCTGAAACTACTGCTGGTTTTTAATGGCTGTCCTTTAAGCCTTGCATAAGCGAAGCTCTGCATTATATCAGGCCAGCAGGGCTTTTCAGAAAGCAGCTGATGAGAAAGGAGGGTTAAGCTTACAAAACTTCATATTTGAGCAGGAATCAACAAGGCTTGGAAGCAGTTTGCAAACACACAAGCTCTTCCTAGTTGCTGCTATTAGAAGTCTTTTCTTAAAGCATCTCCTCCCCAACCCCAATAAATACAGAGGGCTGGGTTGGCTTAGCTGTGAAAGTCCCTGTTCATAATGCTGCTGTTAAATTTCAGTCTGCTTATTTTATCTAGCCCGGTGTCTCATTAGCCCCCTTGCTGGAGTACTAACCCAGCCTCTTAGGCACGGTGAAAGCTGGGTAGCTGGAGCCAGGGCTCAGGGACACAACTTGCAAACCACTTTTCTTATTTGGATGGGTTTTTGACTGCAGTGCTAGTTAGTCCCAAAGGCTTTATTCAGCAGAAATAAGCCATACTGAATAACTCACCCAAAGATGGTGGGACCAGATTCCTTTCGGGGCACTTTTCCTTGACAAAACATTGGCCAGTCAGGTTTAAACTGCTGATTGTCTTTATTAGCTGTCCTGAGTAGAAAAAAATCTAGGTGGTTATTTGGCAATGGAGAGTCCTCACTAACCACTTCGAAGCTCCTGTTGTTAACATTAGTGGGTCAGCCAGAAGGAAAGCATGTGGACGAATGTGTGGCACGAGACTGTCAGTCCTCACAGTCTGAGCAGCCGATCCACCCACTGCCTATACTCTGCTCACCCCAGGCCCATACCCCACGGACACAGTGCTGTCATGTCTCTGTTGCTGTGATATCCCGTGTGCCAGAGGCTGGGCAACACCTACTACCACAAGGCAAGCAAGGGAAGAGCCACCTCCTATGAGTTTCCGTCCCTTAATAGCACATGCTCCTGTCACTGCCCCGCACCTTGCACCCCATGTTGCCTGGCCCACAATACCTGAGCTTTAGCTAGAGGAGCCCTCAACAGAGAGAGGCTTGTGTGGTTGCAAAAGTCCCCTGCAGGGGAACTGCAAGCAGGACTTGTAGTTACTAGAAAAGTCCATGGAGGCTCTCTCTCCCTCTGAATGCCACTGGTGCCAGACTCCTGCAGTGGTGGTGGTGAGTTCATTTGTTCGGTCCCTGCTCCATCGGGGAGCTGCTGTTGTGTTCTTCCCCAGTCTGGCTGCCTTTTCTGCCCACACGCTCACTTATGTGTTGCTGCAGAATTCAAACAGAAGACTAGGCAGTGTCTTACGTTTGCAATCCTGGCTGTGCTGCCCCCGTTACATCACTCCATGTGGGGACATTCACCAGCCCAAAGTCTGACTCTGAGCCCCAGACAGAGATTCTAACAAACTGGGGCCCATCACACGTAGTGCTGATCTCCATGCTGGCACCTCCTCCCTGGGATGTCAGTCCCAGCTGTGAAGGACCGAGACCACCACTCACTTGTTTGAGTGGCTCCGGTTGCAGAAGCAGAGTTCCCACCATGGGGCGTTGCAGCTCACAGCTCACCTCTCTGACCACTCTGTGCCCCTCACACTTGTGTTTTGCCCACCACAGACTTTGCAAAGGCTCTTCTGAGCAAGTAGGAGTTGGGAAAAGCCAGAGCAGTGGAGAGCCAAAGTCATGTGCAAAAATAACAGGCACTTGGAGCTGCTTGGAGTAGTGAGTGTGCTTCAGATGGCCCACAGTCCTCCCCCACCTCACTGAGCCTTCTCTACTGCCACCTTGGTCTTTGCTGAATCCATGGTCCCCAGCTGTGAAACTCCAGGTACAGATCAGACCAGGATGACTGAATTGCTGATGGCACTTACTGACTAAATATTAGGCACAAGGAATCACCTCTTCCTTAAACCAAGATGGATGGTGCAACTGAATGCAGTAACATGCATGGGAAATCAACACTGAAACTGTAAAATTCAATCTGAAATTCATAATTTTGTAGAAATAGATTTTTCCCAAACTATCATTTTTGTTCTCTCCTCTGCCCTGGCTACTGCAGCAGTGGCGGAGGTATAAAAACTTGCACAGTGTGTGTGTGTGTGTATCCTGTGTCCCTTTCCAAAAACTTGTCAGATTTTTTCTTGGACAGATTTTTTACCCACTGTTATGGATTTCCACTGAAAACTAGGATATTTAACTGCCTCATGTTTACATGGTCAGATCAGTAACATTCACTGAAATGGTGTTGGGCCAGGTCATGCATGGTCCTTTTGAAATGGTCAATCTTATCTGATCCTAGGATGTGTACAGAAGAGAAAACCATGGGCGTGGTGCCTCATTACCGGACTCGACATCGGCACAGAAGTCAGATAATACAGTACAAACATTACTCTGCATAAAAAGTCAGCTTCAATAGTTATTTTAAATATAGTCTGGCTTCTGGCCGAACATGACTCCTTGGCATTTAAAAGAATTTTTTTTTTTAAAAAGATTAACTTCAGGGGTAAACAATCACAGCCGTTGACCAGTCACAAATCTGGCCAGATGTCAAAACATAATCCTGCTGTGTCAGGGTAAAGGCAAGGAGCTGTTATGGAGCTTGCCTCCTATCGTGCCTCCCTCTTCCCACAGCTGGGGTGTTAGCGATGGACCAGGTCTCCCCTCTGCTGTCTAGGTGTTTTGTGGGCCCTCAGTGACCGGGTGAGCACGGGCTTCCTGGCTACCAAGAGCTGTGGCCTCCTCAGGCCCTTGTCACCACCATCATTCCTGTCTGGGGACTGCCTCTGTCCCTGGTGTAAGTCCACACTGTGTTTGGGATGCTGGACGTGCTTCTGCCTTGCACTGCACAGTGCGGACCCAACTCTTCTTTAGCTTCACCACCATTGCAGCGGTCCTTTGCTGCCTTTTACCCAGATGTGGACTATTTGCTTTGATGGTGCACTAGTCCAAACTTCATGCACACCCACTGGGAAACAGCTGTTCTTGGATGTGGTGGTGGAGGGTGGGTGTTCCCAGTGAGTCTTTCCTCAACCATGCCCCTGACGCAAAGAAACCTGGTCTCCTGCCAGGACCAGCTCTGGTCACAGTATCTGCAGGAGCTGCCTTCCTGTAGGAGGTGGTCTGCCAAGGTGCACAGAGCCATCCGGGTGCTTCCTGGGTGACAGAGGGTGGACACCTACCTGGGGTCAGAGGTCCGGCGCAGTCGCAGAGCGGCTGCAAGATTTGCAACATGCAACTGTGACGTCCTTTGGATTACTCTGCCCTTGCAGAGAGTTACTGGTCCAAGCTAAAGAAACACCTTGGCACTTGCTGGTCTCAAATTGGGCACCTACAGGGATAAAACACAACTTCGAACAGAAGGTTGCATCAGGCTGAGAGGAAAAGCCTTTGGGTCAGCAAGGAATGGGGCCACGGGGCCCCAAATAATTCAAGGCTACGTGGCTCTGTCATTCAGATGAGGCAGATCCAGTTCCACAGTGAGAGGAGGAAATACTATTTTAAAAGTTTGTTAAACAACATAGTGTTTGTAAATTTGATCAGGAAACACAGGAAGATAGCACCCCAACAAGACACAGAGCAGAGTCTTTCAACGCAGCAGAGAGCAGCATTAACAAGACTGAGGCAGAGTTGTTATCTAATCCAGATAGCTCAGAAAAAACCCAACACAAATAGCTTAAATGCCAGAAAAAACATATTGTTTCCCAGAATTTTTTTTTACATCTTCGTTATCCAGCTAAGCAAGTAGCTGCCACCACACAGGGCAGGAGACAGATACTGAATCTGCTGGAGTCAGTAAGCTACCCAGCACTGGCTGGCTCCCACGAGACCAGCGCCTCAACTTCAGCATCTCGCTGTGAACTGGCACGAAGCTAGCACTGCCTTGGTTGTTCCCGATGCTTTTCCTGCTCTGAGATTTTATTGACTGCTAATCCAAAACGCATCTCCTAGTTTCTGCTTCCTCTTTTGTTTCTCAAGTGTACTTCAGAATATTTGCAGTAGGAGCCCTAGTAATGCTTAAATTGCTGCCTGTTTTACCCTTAAGAGAATTATCTGTCTGCCCTGGTGACATATGACACATATGATTACATCCTTCTCCTTGAAGATTGTTTTGGTTTGGTTTGGTTTTTTCTGCTCTACTTGGAAGAAGTGAATGTTATCTTTGAAAACAGAGACAATACCATGGTAAGCCTGTCAGTAAACGGCTTCACATAGTTGGGGAGCCTGGACCCCACAGCTGGCTGTTGTATCTGGAGGGAGGAGAACTGAAGTTGGTGTAATTTTCTGAGAAGCGTCCAATCTCTGGAGACTGATAACAGAGCCTGCCGTGCCCTGTACTGGTTAAGGAGGTTATACCACGGCTTTGTGTGTGTTTCTTCTCACGCTCCCTTCCTCAAGGGAGTTTGTATGGGCATTCAGTGTACAAATAACAAAAACCCACTGTGCGGATCGGGTGGCTACTGGGTTTGTGTGTTGGTTTTAAACCACTGTGTTGTTTAGAAAGTCTTTTCACAAGGTTGTGCCTATGCTTCCCCATGCAATCATCCATGCTTCTCACCATCCTTCCTCTCCATTACCTCCCTTTCATTCGCTACAGCTCTCCAGCTGGCTGTCACCAAAGCTCAGGAGAATGAAACCCTGAGCCTGGCTGGGACATCTTGAGGCTACCTTGCCACAGATGATGACATTGATACTGATCAAAATACACACTTGGATAGAGTTACTGCCTGAAAAAAAGTATTTTCACACAGGAGTCACATAAGTGCTTCAAATCCTATACAGATTCTGGTGAAGTCCATTATCTTCCTCTTGGATTTCTGTCTTGCAAAAATCATACTCACTACAGAAAAAAAAAAGAAAGCCAACTTAAATTAGTATTTAGTAAAGACCTAAGAAATACTCTCCCTTATAGACAGTAGGCTTCCTGCATGTTTAAAGCTATTGAATTGTGACTGAAAGGCAAAATCACTAAAGCATTGAATGGGTCATGAAAACTCACAGGATGTTCAGAAGCTCTTCAGAGGTTTGTGTTCCCTGCAGTGGAGTTGCCATCTGCCTTCATTTGCATTAACAATATGGCCTTTAATAAGTGTGCCTCTCACCTGCTGCCTCTGTGATGCACCCCAGTCCTTGGGAGCTGCAGTTTTAGGGGAATCAGTCTGCCTGTATAGGAACTGTGCTGGTTCACACCAGCCAGCCAAGGGCCTGGCTCCATTAAAGCCAGCAAGAATATTTCCCCCTTATTTTAACAAGAAAAGAATCGAGTAGCGTAAGCAAAACCTCTTGTGCGTTCAAGCCTCAGGATGCTATATTGGAAAAGTGATTTTCAGAGACCGAAGAGGGCATTTTCCTGTGGGGGTGGAGTAGAGCTTGTCTTTCGTTCCCTCATTTCTTCATCCCTCTCCTGTTTCTAAATGAACAAGTTCCAAGTCATACTTCAGTCACAAAGTGCCAGATGGGAGTAGTACCTATCTGCACTCTGTTTTCTTGAGAAGTCTTTTGGATGGGTAGAAAGGACACACAGAAGGAACTCAGGGCAGATGGGGTGCCGTTGCCAGCTCTCTTCCTTCATGACTTTCAAAAAAAGGAAAAGGAAAGAAAGAGAAGGAGAGCTTTGCGAGGGAGATTTCATCCAAAACCATGCATAGCTTGTGTTAGCGTTTACAGGAGGGTTGAAGAATTGCATGCAAACCTGGTTTCTTCTTGCACTACTGTGCTACTGGTTTGGCTTCTTTCTTTCAAGAGGGCTTGGTGGAGCCTCCACGTAAAAAGATAAGAGAAAATCCAGCCCTGTTCATTTCCCCCATCACTTGTGCTCTCTTCTGGTAAGAGCTGTCTGACAGAGAAAATGGTGATGGAGAAGCACCCCCGGCTGGCATGGCCAAGAGGTTGCTTTTAAGCTGCTCTCTGCCTTTCAGACTTTTATGGGACTTGAAAAAGATGCAACAAGTGGAGGTACTAAATGGGGAGAAGAGAAATCTGTATTTGTTGGTGTGCTGGACTGCCTGCGTGTGCACGCCTAGTCACGAGCATACTGCAGAAGAAGGGCAATCTGCTAAATGCCTAAATTTTCAAATATCCTGTGTGAAACTTGAATGAAACTTATCTGATTTTCAACAGCATTGAATCGTGCAGTGCATTCATTTACTTCTCGCTACTTTACTGCGTTTAGGTTAACCTGGGTCTTTTGCCCACTTTAACCTAGATGGGTAAATCTTGCTTTCCGTTCAGGCTCATTTCTATTTTCTCGTTCTGGTAACTTAGGTGAGTGCTGTTTGAGGTGTCGGCTCTGAAGCTCTCCTCCTGCTTCCATTGAAACTAGTGGGAATATCGCCAGTGATGGCAGGGGAAGGAAGATCAAACACTGAGTCTTTTGCTGAAGTGAACTTTGAAAATGCTCACTAATTCAATCATTTCACGCACACTGGTTTTTAGCACAGACGTAACTCTCTTCCTTCCTTCCTGGAGAAAAAGAAATGAGGACAACCAGAGTTTCAATTAGATGTATTACAGATAAATTGTCATCTCACAGCAAAACAGTTGTTTGCTGTCTCTCCACTTTGTGTGGTAAGAAATCTTGGAGAAGAATTATACTAAAGCGTAGGAGCCCAAGGAAATGTGCAACACTCACTGCCACGTGTCAGTCAGCAGGGAGATCACTGCAAGCTATCTTTTCCTCTGGGATTTTTTGTATCACAGCCGTCATGTTTTATCAGGCTGCTGGAATTTCTCCAAGCTGCAGTAAAGATGTCTTCCCTTGGACATTTTCTTAGCAGAAGGGAGCATGTTCAAAACATATAGATTTCAGTTGGATGCTCCCTGAGGTTAGCTCCCTATCAGGAGGGAACAAGAAGGCTATTTCCTTCCAGGCTGCTTGACATTTGTTTGTAGCAACCCCAGTGCCTCCCTCTGGAAGTGTAACAAGCAAGGGGTGGTTGCTTCATGAGGAGCTCCCTCACCAAGCACCAGAGTGGTATGCAGTAATGCCAATGGCACTGCCTCGTCACACGGCTTTGAGTCTCCTACAAGCTGGCATTTGAACGTGTTTCACATGCACTGTGCCAGTCCTCGTGTGTGGTTTTGGTTTGTTTTTTTTTTACTTATGGAGATGGGCTTGCCTGTCTGCCTGTTGATTTGTCTCTCCCTGCAGTAACTTTTGATGGGCATTCCAGCCAAGTTTCAGAAAGGGGTAAGAGTCTCGAAGGTAACTGAGGGCTATTAGCTTTGTGAAATTCAGCAGCGCGGTGAGAAGCGATATACGGTGTCCTACTAAGGGAAAAATGGGCAGAATTAAATCGTTATACATTCTGGACTCACATAGCCTAAGAGGAACGGCAGCACATGACAGCTCTGATCTGGTACAGGTGTGATAGGGACATGCAGCAGCTGGAGCTACTGCAGCATCGGCAAAGGGAGTGGGGATCAGGGACATCACTCCATAAGAAAACCTGTAGCTTCTATACTGTATTGTGATGGGTGTCCTAACATGTAACTGATTACCTTGGCTGGATGTGCTCTTCATTGTCTTGGGGATGGGGCATAATAAGAAACTATGTTCTTTGGCAGTTTTGTTTACATTCTGCCCAGCTTCTCGTTTCAGATGCTAGGGCATGAAGTGCGTACGCAGTTTTAAGGATCCAGAGCTGTTATTCAGACTCAGCAGTCTGATAATAATACTCATTCTTTTGCTTCTTTGTCCTCCAGAGGTTTTCAACTGTGTTGCAAAGGCAGGTGAAAGCATACGAAGGTTGGGAACCAAAGATTTTGCTTGCACATACCAGAGGGATGCTGTAAGACAAGCATGTCCTAAGCAGAAGGGAATCATAGAATCATAGAATCATAGAATCATTAAGGTTGGAAAAGACCTCTAAGATCATCAAGTCCAACCATCAACTAACACCACCATGACTCCTA
>WAAD01019877.1:11425-143785 GCA_013389945.1 Fregata magnificens
GAGTACAGGGGCACGATCACTTCCCTACTCCTGCTGGTCACACTATTCCTGATACAAGCCAGGATGCCGTTGGCCTTCTTGGCCACCTGGGCACACTGCCGGCTCATGTTCAGCCGGCTGTCGACCAGCACCCCCAGGTCCTTTTCTGCCGGGCAGCTCTCCAGCCACTCTTCCCCAAGCCTGTAGCGTTGCATGGGGTTGTTGTGACCAAAGTGCAGGACCCAGCACTTGGCCTTGTTAAACCTCATGCAGTTGGCCTCGGCCCATCGATCCAGCCTATCCAGATCCCTCTGCAGGGCCCTCCTTCCCTCCAGCAGATCGACACTCCCGCCCAGCTTGGTGTCATCTGCAAACTTGCTGAGGGTGCACTCAATCCCCTCATCCAGATCATTGATGAAAACATTGAACAAAACCGGCCCCAGAACCGAGCCCTGGGGAAATGGAATGGAATGGCAGACTGAGCGAGCTGAGCCTCTGATTTCTCCTGGTAAAATCAAGGAAAACTTCGCAGTTTACTTTGCTGGAGCCAGTACACAATCCTTGACCCACTGACAATGAGATTGCGGTTTGGATGGGTGCAGCTGCAAGGCAGCCCAGGCCAGGAGACAGCTGTGCAATGCTTGCTGCCCCACCATCTCCCCCTGAGTGCCAGCTAAGGCAGTGAGTGGCCTTTGGTTTCAGTAAAAACAGGAGCAATGCAGTTTTGCACCCGGCTTGATGGATCCAGGTGCACAGATATGTCAACAACTTCCTCAGAGAAAGAAACCACATCACTTCCCACCGAAAAAGGGAAGGCCACAGTCATGGCTAGCAGTGAGGAAAGCTGGCTTTGTGCCTAGGACACCAAACAGGGGGGTGAGATGAGGCCTATTTCCAGGTGCGTTGCTGGGTTGCTGTGTTGGCTTGTCCAAATCACTCTTTGTTCCCTGCTTGGGAAGCAGAGATAGAAGAATACAGCTTTACGCCATGAGGGGATGGCACCTTAGCTCTTGAGTGCTCACTAGGTACTCCAGTGATGAACCCCCTGGGAAATCAGTCTGCAGGTAACTTCTTGTGGTCACCAAGAGCGGCATTGCCAATGGAGGCAGTGCTGCGCCGGCTGAAAAGAAATTGCCCATTCTCCTCCATTCAAGCCCAAAGCCTTTTGTCTAGTATATCACCTCATTTATCGGTATGGCAAGGTAGCATAAAGATTTTTATAAATCAAGATGATTTAGTGACTGTATTTTCCGATGCCATCCCAGTTTTCATACCAAAGGAAATTAGTAATTTTGTGTTAAAAAAAAAGAAACAGCCACCCAAGCTCTAGAAATTTCCTTCAAGCTGAACTTGCTTTCATTTCCTCTCTCGTGGTTCTGTAGCTGCGTAGCCTTGTGTAACGCAAGCCAGCAGTTACACCCTCTTGAAAGAGGGGGTGGAGGGGAACGGTCACCAGTTTTAAAGTTTTGTATCTGTCTTTCTGGAAAATGTGAGGTTCCTGTTA
Source organism: Fregata magnificens (assembly GCA_013389945.1). Lineage (NCBI taxonomy): Eukaryota > Metazoa > Chordata > Aves > Suliformes > Fregatidae > Fregata > Fregata magnificens. Next base: position 12,909 of record WAAD01019877.1, read on the forward strand.
GCTGCAGCAGCTGGTTTAATCAATAAGCTAAATAAACAACATTCATCTGGAAAGAGTTAGCAGCCCCATCACGCAGAGGTGAGTGAAGAACGGTGCGTTTAGTGCTGCTGTGTGAGCTGAAGTGTTCAGCGGAGACTTTGGGAGAACTTCCCTGACCCCATCTGTCTGTGTTGATTGAATAGGAGCTCCCGTTGTTCATTTTCACTCATGCGGACTCCAACTGTTTCAAAGATACAATCTGCTTGTCTCACTCCGTGTTGCACGTACAAGCCTGTGAACACTTGTGTGCAGGCACACTTGCATGCACAGCCATACACGTCCACAAGTATATACTCAGTTCTCCATGCACTCATGGACACACGCAGGCACGTTTTCTCTCTCAGTATTAATGTAGATCCTATGCACATATGTTCAGTGATCGCTCTTGGCTTATGCTGGAAGCAGTCAGGTTAGCCTCAGCTGGAGACAGCCATGCTATGGGTGGGATGGCTCTATGTGTCCAGCATCTTCCCTAGTAATTGGCCGAGAGAACATCAAATAATGCTAATAAGGAGTGAGGGCCACGTCCCCTCATCTGGGCTGGAAGTGGGAGGAAGAACCTGTCCTCAAAAGCTTGCCCAGGCAGAGAAACTTGCTATAAGGTCTGTCAGGTGTTAATAACACATGGCTTTTTTTTCTTCTAAAAAAGCTGATAAGGCATGAATGATCATGAATTTCACAGAGCAAATGTCTCATTGACAGCTTAACCTTTGCTATGCTTGGCTGACCCAACAGTGCACCATGTGTCCTCCCCACAAAAACCCCTACCTATCTATTTTACCTGTCCTTGAGCTACTTGGCTATAAATTAGGAGAGGAATTCACCTCTAGATACGAAAGTGCCTGGCTCTGCATAGTGCTGCAAAAGGCATTTGTATCCCATCTCCAACACATGGAACAGAGGTGGAGCAGGTGTAGTAAGAAGGGACGCAGAGCGGAGGATGGCATGTCTAAGCAGGCGGTGCTGGGATCCACCATTCCTGAGCATTGCAGGGACTCCAAGTATGAGAAGATACAAGGTCAGCCCAGCTCAGCCAAAGGGTTTCCTTTCCTTGTCTTGGCTTCCTGCTCCACTTGCTCCCCGCCATGCCATCCTTCCTCTCCTTTGCACTCACCCGGACAGGTGAGTGAGTCGCTTAACTGGGTCATGAACTTGGGGGAAAAAAAGCTTGCTTCTTTGCTGTCTTCTGCTGTACTGGTGAATTTGAATGTGATGACTGCCTCACCAGCTCAGCTCAGCTGAGTGCCAGGGATACCTGAAGTGCAGCAACCAGAGCGAATGGCCTGGGGCAGGGAGGGAGAAGGACGATGGCAGAGGAGGGCTGGGACCCACTCTCTTAGGTGGAGGGGAACTGCTGAGGTTGCTCACGCCGAGCTGTGCAGCTCTGCTCAGGTATTGCCATGATGTGCTCCCAGAGCAGGATGGTTTCATTACTAAAAACTGGGAAGATACAGAAGGGGAATCTTTTGCACCAGACAAAAGCTAAAACAGCCCTGAGAGGTATCAAAGAGGAACCCAGTCCTTCTGTTTTATCCTTAAACAAACCCACTAAAGTTAACCCTAATGGCAGGAGGATGAGGCTAATCTTGGCAAGACTATCTCAAAGTAAAGCTAACGCACCTAGAATAGCTTTGATGGGGTTTCACTTTTGGCTAGCCCATATGGCCTGGTTATATTTAAGTCAATGGCACATCTTTTAGCACTGAAGAAAACCTCTTGTTAGCTTCAGCTGTCTCCTTTCTATGTCTCTTGAAAAACATGCTGTTGTGTCCCATGACTGTAACTCCTTGTGACACACACCAGGCTAATATTTTTAGTATAATTTAAACAGAACATTTTTTAAATTCAATTAATAAATTAAATCTAGTAAACCCAACTTATGTCCTCCAGGAGAAAACAAACCTCTATTTATTGTACAAGTATCAGGGCTATTTCCCAAATGTTAAATAAAACCTAAAGGGATTATCACATAACTTTTGCCAAGAATTATAGACCCCATATTAATGAAAGGCAAAAATAGCCATCCCAGAAGAGAAAGAGAGAGCAAAATGGGAGTGAAAGCCAAATAGTTTCATGGTTTTGTAACAAGCAAGGTAGTGATCTCAAGTCTGCAGCATTTCCATGTATGAGACTTCCTTGGGAAGTCAGCAGGACTATTTGTGTAAGTAAAGACTTGCCCATTCGGAGAAAATAACTGGAATAGCAAGTGTCACATTAGGTCTCCCACATAGGCTATCCTGGAGTAACTGCTTTGGGTGGGGACTCTTGCTGAATAGAAATGATTTTACCCCAGAATAGTGACTTCTCTCTGGAAATGCACTAATTCTTTTACAACAGTATCTGTTCTGCCATTGTCATTTTTGTTAGTTTCCCTGGGCAGCCAGGCCCAGCCTTTGCCATGTGAGCCCTGTGCTACCTAGGATTGGAGCTGCCATTCTGGGCTCAAGCATTTTTTCCACTTGGTGCAGACAAAGGCAAGTTTTCTACCATTATTTTGGGGATTGCTTTCATAATGATGCAAGCTTTTGTTAATTTTTTTTTGTCCATGAATTTTCAGTAGTCCTTCCTGAGCTGTTTTTTTTTTTCTTTTTTTTTTCTAATTATTTCCAGACATTGATCGGAGATACTCCTTTCCTTTCACTTTTGCAATTATTATATACGCAAACAGCTTTGACTCCACTCACATTTGATGTCTCTGCAGCACTGTTTTTGCAGACATTGAAACAAGAGCTGAGGCCCCTCTGTTCCCGCAGTGAGCTCCACGAGGCGAGGACCTGCCCTAGCTCCCCCCCAGAGCTCCATGGACTATCTCCAGCTTGCAAAGGTTTCTTGAAGGAAAGACTTGGGCATGTCAGGCTGCCTCCCATCTCTTTGGGGTCCAGCAGATGAGTTATGGGCTTCCTCATCAGCAGGTTCAGGCCTGTTTTTCAGTACCAGTCAAGCCGAGGCTTGAAACGGCACGTGAACCAAGATCCTCAGCCAAAAGCTTTGGAGAAGAATATTCAACAATCATATACAATACAATTTCAGTGCCAATAAATGCACCACATGTGAACGGATGTAAATATGAGTCAGAAAAACTGTCCAAATAAATGTCATCATTAGCTTCTGCTATCAGTAGAGGGTTCTCTAAGCATTCAGGTGTAATGCGAAGTCCTTGGGAAATAATAATTCGAACAAACCAGTAAGTCAACAAAAGTCATACCAGATACTTGGATTGCATATCTGGGTATACCTTCATTAACTTTGCTACATATTTATACTAGCTGAGATTTTTTTTTTTTCATGTGGAGCAAATAAATTTATAGGAAAATAATAAGTAGTATGCAGACAAGTTCACCAGGAGATGATGAGTAAAGACCATTTGCAATCTTAGCTAAAAGTGAATCAGAAAAATATTATGAACAGAAGGGTCATTGAAAGTCTGCACATTTGACAAACCTCTCTGCAGCAGGATTTGTTTTGTTTTCAGTTCATGCCCAGGGGCTGAAAATCAAACACAAACGTCAAAGGTTCACCTAGTTCTTCAGTCTGCTTTTTTGTTTTGTTTTGTTTTTCAAATGCTAAAAAAAAAGACAGAAAGAGGGAATAGTTGTCAGAAAATACTCTGTGAGCATACACAACCCTTTTCAGTCATATATTTTTCTTTCAGACATCTGAAGATTTTCTTCCTGGTAGGATGTCATTAGTGTATAATTAAGGTGCCAGATCTGTGACATTTTCCTGTATGCTTAATGGGGTGAGTTCTTGAGGTTTCTTGGGAGTTTTTTTCCCCAAATGAAGGTCAAACAGTTAACTAGTCATTCCTTTCCTCCTTCTATTTATACACCATGCAAGGAGCAGGATGTAGTAACATTCTCTTGTGGTTCACTATAAGGAAAATATTCCATTTCTCTTTGGAGACAATCCTCAACAGGCCCCCACAGCAGTACTTCATTTATGGCTTTCTGAGGGTAACCTCTCTGTGTGTCCTCCGTACCAGGCACAGCAGCAGAGGAAACCACTGTCTGCTGGTAAAATCCTTCCTCCCCTTCTCTCCTACCGCATACCTCTGCTTCCTGCCACACTATATCATAATTAATTTGAATATTAAAGCTCTTCCTCAAAACAAATGCTGTACTTTCTCCTGAAATCCATGACCTGACCCTAAGGACTGCAGTGGTGTGTGAGTCCTGTCCAGGAATTTAAGCCAAGAGCTTACCTGTCCGCAACGGTATCTAAACAGGAATGATACCGGCTTCGCAAGGGCACCCGAAATTTTTCACATTTCTGTTAGAGACCTAGCAGGACTGTGTCCATGCCGTGGCCCTTCTCTAAGTACCTCTGTGCCCAGGGCACGTAAACAAAAGAGCCCTGAAGACCTCCATAAAGGCTTGTCATTCACAGGGTGCCTGGGGGGAGCAGGCGATGCTGCCGAGCAATCCAGCTGGAAAAGCAATTACGGCTGCCTTCCCCAGCAAAGGAGCTCACAGGCTGACCCCCAGCCCCTCTTCAGCTGCAGACAAAAAGGGGAGAAAAGAAACTCTCTAAGTCCCAAATACCTTTTCACAGGGTGAGGAGGAAATGTCCTACGGGTTTTGTTTTTCCTTTCAGGCTGTCAGCGTCCCGTCCTTTTGAAATCTTTGTGTTGGAGCGGCTGGTCTCCACCTCCACTCAGCACTGCACAGGGGGCTTTTCTCTGGGAAGAACTAGGAGGAGGAAGAAGTAGAAAACATCACTGATTTTTAGAGAGAGACAACTTCCCCCGGGAACAGGCGGGTGCCTCTTGAGATCACAGATTTCAGGCTACCCAGCACTTGAAGCTCTTCTGCTCTTTCCCTTCCAAGATGCTCCTTGAGGTCTGTGTCCATTCCTTCCCCTTTATCTAAAGCCCGAGGTGTTGCAAACAAGATCAGCACTGACAGATGACATCCTTCTGGCTGGGAATCTGGGGTGGCAGCAAGGAGTCAGGACGGAGCTAGCTGTGTCCGAAGAAGAAGCAATTTGCTCTTGTTGAATTCTTGATGAATTTCTTGTGAACAGTACGGCCTGCAGGTACCTTGACCCTGTTTTGGGGAAGGCTTTTTTGAGTTGGAGAGAAGATCTCCATCTTGTTGCTGGGCACTTATCTCTCAGCAGATCAACTTAATTAATGGTCTCACCCCTTTGGTCAAATTCTGCCCTGTGTAGCTTCGGAAAACTGGCAAACCTGTCTGCTTCAGTCCCTGAAGTCCTTCCCACACAGGCTCTGTCCTTTAGCCTTGGTCCTTATGGAGTAAGAGAAACCCTTTTGGCTCCTGAGGGGAAACAGGAGGGGAGCAATGAAAGCTGAAAAGGATAGACCCCTCTGAAAATCATGCTGTTGTTATTTAGAGGCACAAACACTGGCTTATAAAATTCATGCTGTACACCTAAGTTTCATAACATTGACTTCTTCATATGTAAAACATGCCAAATCCTATATGACATAAGAAGGATTTTCAGTGGCAACACAGCTGCTGGGTGAGGCTTAATCATTTCACACAGCTTCTTGTGGGTACCATGATGATGACACGTTCAGCAGGGGAGGATCTGGCTGACCATCATCAGTTACCTCCTCTGGAGGAGACTGTTTTATGACCAAACACAATGTCTGAGGAAGATGAGCCAGCATAGCAAGGAGTGCTCAGTGGCATCTGGCAGGTAATATGAGCTGTGACTGTGGTTTGCTCTTTTTGAAGAAAATGAGCAAGCAATCCAGGAGGGGAAGCACACAAGTCAAGGATACATTTTTGCAGATGATCTATTGCCTTCCTCATGAATGACGTGGAAACAGATTGTAATTTCCAAGATGAGGAATTATTTTAAAAGATGATCTTCTTTGAAATGTCTCTAAAAGTAGGAACGTTTCAATTAAAAGAATTCCAGGAGGAAACAGCAACGCAGTTCTCCTGTGTACACATAGACAGTGCCAGTAATGGTTATATTATTTCTGTTTTCAAATACAGAATTGTAGACTGCCATCTTGAACAGGCAAGGAGAAAGCTAATCAAAGCATGGGCTTGAAGACATAAAAATCTAACAGGCTGCTATTGCCCCTGCAGAACGCACTTCCTTTTCCCACCGGGGCACCTCAGAGCTTGCCAAGAGGGAATGGCAATTTCCCAGCTAAGGGCAACTGTCACCCTTTGTTGGGTGACAGTATGACTTGTAAACTCTCTAGTCTGGCCAATATCCACACGTTATTTCAGCATTTCCTTTGGTTGAACTGCTGAGATCTATCCTAATGCCTCTAGAAGGATCAATGCACCTGGTTTTGGGGGGGTGGTATCCCGACACAGCAGCAAACACTCTAGCAATATCACTCCATTGCTACACAGCATCTGGCTTTTGATCCTAGTTACATAGTACTGACACTTAAACCATCTTGCCGCGTTGGAACTTTTTACATTGTGTGATGAGAATAGCAGCTTGTGAGCCAGGAGATGGGCCGAAGGAGGGAGAACGGGGAGCCCCTTTGAAAAAAAAAAATCATAACTGCTTATAAAGGCAGTAAAAAGGAGAGTCTGCATGGAGAGCAGCAAAGGGGAAGGTGAGCTTTGATTCCTCTCTGAGGGCTAGGACTGGAGTTTAGCACAATCTGCTCCAGAGTGTCCTTTCACTAGTCGGAGAGAGGCTAAAGTTAAAAGGCATTTGCTGGTTATGCAGCAATGTGCTTTGCAGTGTCCCTAGCAGCTGTGTTCCAGCTGTGCCTCCCAGGGCAAGGGGTGCTGTGACCCACCCAGGACCCCCACTCTGGAGCAGGCACAGACAGGCCCACACCTGCACCCCTCTGACTTCACTGCATAGCCACATTCACAGGTAGCCACCTGCCCAACTTGCCATATTTAGCCACAGCCAAAACTCAGGCACCCATGTACATTCCAGAAACTTGGTTTCAGCTTTTCTGTCCTTGTAACTTCAGATGCCCAGCTAACGAACCCGTGCTGCAGGCACATTTTCCGTGTGCTCAGCAACCCTCTTTAGTTCATAGAAACAGAGTGTGATGCTCATGGTTCAGCATTTTCCTGTGGTAGCAGCCCGAAAATTGACATCCAAGTATCAGCCTTGCAATTGCTAAAGTTAAAGATATTAGAATAGAACTGCCTTTCAGATCCATCAATTTAAAATAATTATGGGTTCATTTAGGAAATCATTCAGTGGAGCACTGTGGATTGACTGGAGCAGTCATACTGGCTTGAACTTGTTGACTTGACCTTTCAGTCAGACAACAAAGAGCTTATGTAGAAGTAGCTAGTTATTGTGCTCATCAGGAAAAATGATTTCTCCCTTACAAGTGCATATGTATTTGTCTGTGTAGAGCTCGAGAGAAGATTTAAAACAGCTGTCCACTTGCAAGCTTGATGAGCATATTCATAAGGAAAATGGTGCACAAAATACCCAAACTAGCCCCAAACAGCTACTGGCTATTCCAGTTGAAATTACTATAGTAAGCCTAGCATCACAAATATCCTTCTTAATAAAATTACCCTCTAAGTCTGAAGAGGAGCAAGAAGATCTAGAGCATTTGTGTGTGAATGTGCAAAATACCAGTTTTTAACCAGCTCTAATCTTTAGCTGACATGGTTGTAAAGTAAATGTTGAAATGGGCTCAGAGAAACCCACTAGAAAATCTGTCAACAAGGCTTGTCTGAATCTGGAAACAGCCCCGCAACGAGTCTGAGTCCTGGGCCTAAATCTTGCATTTCAATGTATGTGGCAATTAACTCTGGAACCTAACAAGGAAAATGCAAATATTGGCACTTTTCACTATTTACCTGCTTCTCATTTTAGTCGAAATATCCAATGTACAGACTCATTCCAGATATATTCTCATGCTTTCACAGTGAAAAAATCTCAGTCTTTCTCTCCCTGCTAGGCTAAACATTCAGCTCCGCTCTGTGTAGCTATTTTCCATACAATATCCAGCAGCATGTTGAATACAAAGCATGATGTGGGAACATTCAATTAATACAATTAAGTAAGACACAGAATCATGTTTCATGCTAATCATTTCCATAATCCAACAAAAGCCGGCCTCATTTTTAATTTATCTGGAGCTGCCACTGAGTTTCCAGTCTGCTGCACCAGAGCCATCCAAAATCTAGGTCAGGCTTGCCAAGTCCCCTTCTGCATGAAACAAGCTGTGTTCTTCCTCAGGGGGTGAGTGTGCACATCCTCACTGTCTCTCCCGCCGCCAGTGTATGGCCAGTCTCCTGTGGCTCTTCCTGCTGGCTGGTGGCTGCTTTGCTGTCCTTTAGGGCTGAGGGAAGGCTCCTTGATGCCTTGGGTGAGAAAACGAGTGGAAGGTTACCTCCCCGTGGTGCACTGGCTGTGTTTTGGTTGCATCAGGCCCGTGAGCGTGGCCAACTGTCTCCAGACCCAAGGCTGGTGGTACTGTGCATTGGAGGTGGGTCCAGGTGACGTGGTGGCAGTGACTCCAGTGCTTCCAGTTTGGCACTGGGCACAAGCACCGTGTCCATGGTGGGAAAGGGAAAGGGCCATGGTAAGCAATCCTCCCAAAGGCTTGAGCACGGGCTAAAATTATAAAACCATATGGTCTAAAGTGGTTACTGGGAGCAGGGCAAGTTGTCGTGGGGGTGAGAGCTCCTCTCCAGCCTCGCTGCTGTTAGCAAGGAGAGACTGGGAGCTGGAGAAGAACGGGCCAAGGGTGGGCAAGCACACCGGGGGGGCAGCTGTGTTTTGGACAGAGTTGGTGGGAGTAAGCTCAGAGGCCGGGGAAGCAGCCAAGAAAGAAAGAGGCTACAATACCCAAAGGTATTACGTACAGGGTGTGAGATTTGCCTTTAGTCACTGTGACAGGCAGCTTGGGCTTCTGTCAAGCTTTGGAGGGGACAAGGAAATCCACGGTTATGCCAGGTGGTCAGAAGATCCTGTGTTAATTTATCAGAACGAATACGTGGTCTGAAGTTTCGGTTGCTCCGTCAAGAGTGACCGCACACGCCTTGGACAAAGCGCTGTTCAGACCGCTAAGCTGCGTACAGGAAACCAACTCAGGCAGTTTCGCTGGTTCCAGGAGTCATTTCCCAGGCTTGAAAAAGGGAGGTTCACTCACATTTTAATCCCTTTTCATGGAGTGAGGCGTCTCCTATATCTGATGCAAACTGTAATAACTCCCTTGTGAATGACATCATGTCCAGAGATACCTGTTTCCCAAGACAGGGTGTTATTAGGATAGATTTTCCTCACTGGTTGTGTAACACAAATTAAACCAGTGATGACATGATAAGCATGGATGCCCTGAAACTGGTGTCAGCTCTAAGGCCTCAGCCCCATGTCTTCCTAAAAGCTACATCAAGATGTTGGAGGCTTCGAAATTCCGTCAAGTACAGATATGATGTTGAGGAGTTGCAAAACCCAGGTAAGACATTTAGCTATAAGGAATAATTAGAGATCGCTCTCACATGGCTGGGGAACTTTACAAACCACCCTGAAATTTGTTACCTTTGTTGGGGGTTATCTTTCCTCTTCTGACCCTTTTCTTGTCTCTGACTTACAAAAGTATTTGAGAAATGAGGACAGGAAAAAATTTCATATGCAATTGTGAAATAATATATAATCCGACACTAAATAAAGGGCCTGTATTGATACTGCCATTGCAGAGGTATGTGTTAGCTAGAGGCAGTAACTCAACAGGCATGTGTGATTTCCCACCGTTGACCACCGAAGGGGAAAAGCAAACATTTTGTGAAGCTTCATTCTGCTGTAGATAAATCCAGCATTAGACACATGTGCAATAGCCCAGTGTGTCCAACAGACCATCTGCCAACATATCTTATGGACTTTCATGCATCCATATCAAACTCCTACTTAAGACTGCCCCAGGGCTCATGCCCTTCCCAAGACTATGGGCAGCTTGATATGGCTTTGTAGGCTGTGAATCCCTGCTCTAGAAATTGCAGCTTTAGGTAGTGCAGAACTGGACATAAGCTGCATTAACTGTGCAACAGTCAAGTGCAATGTCAATGAGCCTCATACATTATATTTGCCGTCAAGGGCAGCGCGGTGGACACAATCCAATGATCTAGGGCGTGTATTGCACGCTCCCAAGCTAGCATTCAAATTGAAATCCTAAACTTTGTCCTTTGTTGGTTTTTTGGTTGTTAGGTTATATTAATTGTAAAGAGGAAGTCTTTTCTAGTCCTAAGCAGCAAGTGTAATTACTATTTTTGGTCATCCCAAATGCTTAAACTGGCTAGAAGGTAGGATGTCTGAGCTATGGATTTTTTTTTAATGTTGGCTTTGACCCAAAACGAGGTCAAATTCAGAAATATTAGCAATTTTCCACAATCTGTGGAATTCCAAGAAAGTTTAATTTGAAAGCAATAGTCCCAAACAAAGTCTGCCCAGCAGCTCACAGTCCTATGAGATGAAATGAAAAACTTCAGGCACCAAGGTTTTTCAGAGAGCTCAGGAGAATCTCAGCTTAGCCGGACCCACAGAGGTACGAATGCCTGCAGCTCTGGTACTGACGATGTTACGATTTTCCTGGTAGTCACTGTGGATTTCCAGGCTGCAAGCCCACAAGGACGCCAGCTCCAGGGCAATGTGCTGTGAACCTAACTCAGGTTCTTCCCTGTGTCCTGTGCACTGGGCGGGATAATAAACTCACTGAAGCTGCTTGTTTTGGACAAAATATTCCTTATTCAGCGAGTCGGCAACATCAGACTCTTTCCATTTTGAGCTTGTGCTGTTGAGCTGGAAAGCTCAGTGCATCTGCACAGGTTGGGAGAGGCCAATGTGACAGACAGCTCTGAAGATGGTGCAGAAGGGAAAAAGAGTGAAAATAAAGAGGGATGGGAGTTCAGGGGAAGTCCCAAGTTGAATAAGCAACTGATCTGACAGAATCCATGTAGCAGTTGGCTTGCTACACACGTCCCATGTAGTCTGATGTGACATTGGAAGAAATACTGAGATTTTTCTTCTGCTAGCACTGTTCTGGTCTGTTCATCACCTTCAGCTTTTGGTCTGGATTGTTCAGGTTTGTCGAAAGAGAAACTGCCCACGTGTTGTCTCCTTTGCTGCCGAAAGCAGGACTCCGTGCAGCCTTGGAAATGCAGTAGCACTTCTGAGGCAGCATGCTCAAGGGCCTCTGCTTCTAGACTTTCTAGCTGATGATTAAATGGGGGTGAACCACACTGGAAGCAGTTTCCAATATGGAGTTGCTACTAATTAGCGACACATTTTTCATCTGATGTGCAGTGATCATAGAGAAGCTTCAGAAAGTCTGAGAGTCCTTAGACTTACTCTGGAAATGAATCAGGGCTGTAATGGTAACTAGGTTCATAACTGAAGGCAAGTTTTTATTTTTAAACTCACTGCAAGTTCTTTCAAAAGTTTCTGGAAAAGACATAATCCCATCTCTTGGATCATCCAGAGCAGGTGAATAAACGAATGATGAGCCTTCACAGCCTTCTTCGCAACATTTCTAGGTGTTGGAACATTGATTGTAAAGTTCTCCATTGACGGTCTTGACTGGCTAGAGGCTACAAATGCATCCTTAGGAGTTGCTTTTCATTACTTAGCATGCCTTGTAGCAGATATCCATTTATAGAGCATCAAAAAGGACGAAAAATGCTGTGGGTTATTACTGTCCCTGAATACCCTTCATTTATAGGACATTTGAATCATTTTTTGCAGTGGCAAGAGCAATGGTGAGTCTAACATGAACATCAGAAGCAAAGCACACACTGTAAATGTGAAAGTTGACTGCTTCTTTGCCAAAAAGCTTTCCCAGAATTTTGTTGACATCACAAAATTTTATGCACGCATACATATATGTCGACATTTATATAGGAGTGTGTGCATGCGTGTGTGCATATACGCCTCTATTGCTGCAATCCTATGCCTAATAAATCACTATGGCTCTATAAAACCCCAATTACTAATGTGTTTAAAATAAAATATGAATGTATATTTATAACGATGTGTAATATTTTATATAACACTCAAGAACAGATGTCCAGGGAGCAGCAAAATTTTAATTAAGGTTTTTCATTGCTTTTCCTAAGAAGTCAAATCAAAGTCCCACTGAAAGACAGGAGTGAGACATTAAAAAAAACCCCACACAGTGACAAATGTTTACATGTATTTTATAACTCACTCTGTAAAGGACGTTTGTGGCTCATCTAGTGTAAAAAAGCCAAGACTATCTGGAATGAGGCTTTTTTCTATGTATGTTTCTGTAATGATCATGCCATGAGTAGCATGAAAAAAACCTTCAGTGTCCTGAACTTCTCTTAGCGTTTGTCACATAATTTATCAGCACTTTATAAAGAGGTATTTAGAGCAGCGAAAGCTACCTCAGACAGCACCAGCAAGCTGTGTGTTGCTGAAGCCACCAGTGCTGGGCTAGAAACCCAGCGGCCCAGGGTAACGCCATCTGGAAGGGTGAGGCCACACTCCAGGCAGAGGTGCAACAACTGCCGATAAAGACAGATCCAAATGAGCTTTAAAGTAGCAAGCGTGGGTGCTGGTAAGAGTGTGGCTGTGACACCATGGAACACGACATGGCTTGGACAGCTGGGCAATTGCCCAGTGCTATAGGCAGGATTTGCAGTGATGCTGTGTCTGCACTCTAGCGGAAGCTGGGATAGTTGGTTTAAAGCAGACTAGAAAAACATGGACGTAACTGCAGAAATTTGTTTGACCTCTGGGCTGACACATTTTTAAGTGTGTCTCTCAGCAACTATAACTCTTCTGGCTGAGGACCTCACAAGTTTTATTGGATTTAAGCCCATCTTTGGAAAAAAGAAAGTCTCATACCTGCTTCACAAAGGAGTACCCAAAGCAAAAAAGATTCAGGTAGTTGCCCGACATCCCAGAGGATGTCCTTGAGTGCACTGGGCACAGGCTAATGCCTTCACCACAGTGCCAGCTTCTTGCCCCCATGAGCTTACCACATCGGAGCAGAGGTGGGAGACAGTGGATTCCTCTTGCACATGAAAAGGAAGATTTTCCTGAGTTTAAAGGAATTACCAAGCTGCTCTTAGAGGCTGGAATCATGGTGTTTCCCAGAGATCAAACCTCCCCAGCACATGGTGGTGGAGGCCATGCTTGGGGTCCTTTCTGCATATTAGGACAACTCCCCTATCACTCTTGCTTGAAAATATGTGTCGAGGAGGTTATCTCCAGACTCTTGGTACCTTCTCCCCCACCCCATACTCAGAGTCTGGGAGCTCGCCTGGTTTCATGTGGCTGGGGAAGCCCTGTGGGACTGACACCGGAGACAGGACGCAGCAAAAGACAAACAACTGGACTGTTTCAGCATGCCTTTTCCTTGTATATTGAAGGAGATCCAGCCTGCCTCTGAGCCAGGCTCCCCAGGAGAGTCATCAGCCTGCTCAGGATGGAGTGGTATAGCACAGGAATCATTTGTCTGCTGTCCTCTTAATGTGATGACTACTGCATACTATCAGGAAACCATGCACTAGGTGATGTAAGTGCCTTCCCGTGCAGGATCTGTTTCTTCACAGCCTGTCTTCTCTTGGGCTGAACAGCGCTGAGGTGGGTCAGATGCCACTGAGCTGGGCTGGCTCTGCAACTTGTCAGCCCTGATGGAAAAGCATAAAGCAGATAACCTGGCAGGCATCCCCATCTAATCTGCCCCGGTGGAAAAAGGATAATATTCTTCACTCTGCTGCGTTCACTTGAAGGCTTTTTTTATGTAAACATTGATTTTGCCTGACTAATGTAAGTGGACTAATTAGAGTCTGTTTCTGAATAGGTGTAGAATTGCTGGTCATTCTAGGCTACTCATAAAGCAGCACTGTGTTAAAATATTCTGCTTGATTCATTTCATTCAGTATCTCAAAGGAAACTTCACAGAAAAAAATGCTGTGAAATCAGTAGTAAGAAGTTCACTCTTGATTCTAATTACTCTCCATGGTTATATTTAAGCATTATTACATATGATTAAGTGCACAATCAGTAGACAGACCTGTTTTTATACATTGCACTTAATAGTCAGAGAAGGCTGCTGTGATGCATACCTCACAACGTAAGTAATGTGATGGAAATCAATTAACAGGTGAAAAAACACACTGGTACATGAAACACTTTCTAAAAAGGGCACTCAGTTCTTCCTTGGGATCTCACTCATTAAACAACAAAAGGAAACCCACACAGATGAAGGCTGAACCATTCATTTGGAAGTTTTTAATTTCTTCCCTGAGGGAAGCTAAAGAATATTTTTAAAGTATATACTATCTACAGTGTTATAAATCCCTCTTTTTTTGGCCTAAAACATTTGTTTCTAGGGCACATCCTATATGGTAAATGCTCTGCAGATAGGCGCTTACTAATGCAAGGGAAGTCAACCTCACAGAACTCGTCTGGGACGGGGAAGGTGGTTTCTCCCATTTTACAGGTAGGAACCCTGTTGGACAAAGAAGTTGAAGACTTCACTCAAGGTCATGCTGGAAATCTGTAGTGCAGGCAGGAGCAGAGCACCAGTTCCCAAAGCGGAGATTCAGTGGAAGTTTAAAGTGCAAACTACATAATTCAGAAGCGTGAGCCGGGAAAACACTGACAGATCTGCTAAGGTGTGTGAGGCACCATAGGATTATGAAGATGTGCTGTGGGACATACTCGTCAAGGCTTTGGCTCTCTCTGGCCTGTCTCAAGGTCCCTGAAAACCAGCAAACTGCCACCTTTAAGCACACCGCAGTGCCCTAAGGGTATGAACAGCATCCACTTCCAGCACAACCAGTGCTGCAGCTGTGGTTTCCAGGATGGCTGCACCTCAGCAGCAACCTCGTGGGGCTCAGAGGGGGCATCTGTGTTGTGGACCTTTTCATTGAGATGAGAAAATATGAGCCCAGAGAATAAAGGAAACAGGACAGTCCTGTCACCGTACTGGAACCAAGGTTTTGAATGCAGAGATCATCGTCTGCATAGCTCTGGGCAAAGCAAGCTTTTCTGCAAACTCTTGCTTTTAAGAGGGGCCTAAAGTCTTTCTTTTTTGTTTTTCCTTTTTTAACTTCTGCAGTGTTTACACCTGTTCTATGAAGTTGGCTGCTTTATCAAATGGGCAACTTCCAGATTTGTGCACAACCCGCTTCCTTTCCAAACTCCCCTCCACTACTTTCCCTCCTCGCTAACCTGGCATGTTAAGTTTCTGAGACAAGAGTGCATCTAACTCATCACACTGCCAAGCAAGCCTTTTTCTTAAGTATTAAGAAGTTGAAAAGCACCACCTGACACGCTATAGATGTCGTCTCTTCCAGACCACTTTCCTCTTTTTATTATTTTCTTATTGCTCCTTCTTTTCTTTTTTTTAGTACATGTTCTGCTCTGAGAGTTGCAGTCATTCTTGGTCGGTGCTGTTTGTGTACCTGGAAATCAGCTCTACGGCATGTTTGCAACCAGCCTTCACTTCCAAGATGCGTGCATTACACTGTGCACGTGTTGTAGTCAATTCGAACATGAACTATGGCGTTTTGTCTGGATTTCCCATACATTTGGTGTCTTGGCAGGTTATCTGTGAAAATTATTATCTTTCAGGCAGAGTTATTAGATCTGACAATATACCAGAAATGAGTGACATCAGACATCATGAGGATTGAGAGACACAGTAACACCACATCCATGGTGACCAGATGTGTCTGCAAGGAATACGTATGGCCTTGCCTAGTTATCACCTCAGGCTTTGAAGAAACTGTTGGTGCTGACGTGTTTGATGTTTGTAGAGAGAGAGGCTTATAATTTCTCTGGCAGAAACAGGCCACGTTCATTCAGTGGGAAAAAAAGTGGCATTTCCCCATGCCTAGAAATGTGAATGCTTGAAGAAAAGTGCATTCAACCAGACCTGCACACAAGCCAGCGTCCATTGACTCTCATCTTGGGGGGGAACACAAGACGATCTAAGACAAAATCCCCGCTTCCCCACTCGGATGCTCCGTGCAGTCATTTCTGCGTCTTTTCCTCTGGGCCTTGCTGCTAGTTCCCCTCTGTCCAAAACATACGTTTCATACTTGCGTGGCTACAACTTTTCAAGTGCATGACACGTAACCAAAAAAAAGAAAAAAAAAAAAAAAAAAAAAAAAANAAGAAAAAATTGACGGCAGATGGTCTAATAGGACAAAGCTGAATTTGAGGATTAACCAGACCATAATAAAAGCTGTCATTACAGGTTGTCATCATTGGTGAGTTATTTATTAGCTCTAAACAAACAGTGTTCCCTTCAGATACCAAATGTCAAATGTTTTAATATGTAGAAACCAAGTCTTCCTCTTCCAGCTGCTCCCATTTTGTCCTGCCAGCTGTACTGTCTCATCTTCTAAGACCTGCCAAAGAGCCTAACATTAACATACCTTATTATGCACATTATTTTGCCAAAAGAGGCCATATGAGGCCAAATCATTCTGATAATAAGCCCGGCTGTCATTAAATACTATTATGCATGCTACTGTTGGTCCTAAAACCATTGCGGAATATTAATGAGGGCATCCTTGGCATTTGCTGTAAGTATTCTGGAGTAAATGAGTTTGGCACTTACTAGATCTGTCCACAGTCCGAAGGGATCTGTTACTATATTGGTCACTTCTGTAACTCAGGAAAAAAATATGAGGTGGCTGGTATGCAAAAGATTTCCAATTCTGGGAAGATTTCTTTCTCCTTTAAAAACCATGCAGCTAAAGGAATAATGGTTTGGGGGTTTGATTTGGATCCTTAGCAGTAAAGAAAGAGAGGACAAAGGAGGGAATTGCCTGAGGATAATGCAAATGTTTTATCCCTTTTTTGAAAACCTTTTTTAAGGTCAACTTGAAATGAAAATGTCATTGTGAAATGAGAAGCTGAAAATGCCATTGTGAAAATAGAAGCTGAAACATTTTAAATTCTCGTAATGCTTTTTTTTTTTAACTGAAACAATGTATGATAGTTTGACCTGAAGTTGTGAATAGCTTTGGTTAACCTAGAACTACATTTTTCTGCAATTTTATTGCTTGGAAAAAAATAGTTGCCTGCTCTAAGTGTTCTAACTTTTGGGGAGAGTACTTGACATTTATCTCAATGTTTTAAAGTTCCTTTGACCCAAGGTTTCCGCTATTATTGGAATCTTTTGGGGTTTTTTTCTTAAGTTATTTATACTTTAAAAAATCAATTGTTTTTCCTTTTCCTGTCCATTTTCTGCAAGTCTTTTGACAATTTTTATGTAGCATGATTTCAACACAGCAGTAACATGCAAAAATGGTGGGAAAAAAGTGGCATAAGCTCTCTGTTGTAACATGACCATAAATTCAAGCCTTATATCTGTTACGGGTGGCCCCTTCTCAGATATCTAAAGGTTAAAGCCTCACTTGCTGTGATTAACTAGTCAGAATCTCAGCCAGCTGCACACTCTTTACCAGGGACCAGCAAAAGCAGAGGCAGAAAGTTATTGCGGTCATTTTTTTTACCATGCCACAGAGAGGGAGTAAAAAAGAACACCCAAAAGGGAAATATTTTGGACTCATAACATCTGGCTGGGAAGAGATTACACGTCTGTTGGAAAGACAGTTTCTGCCCCTGGAGGTGCAAAATCTTATTGTTTTAAGAATGTAGCATTTGCTTTTTCTCCGCACAGGAAAAGTCTAAAAAATATGCGGGAAAGAAAGATAGAGGGTCTGTCCACCTGGGCACTCCATCTCACAGGCATCAGAGGGTTTTGCTCTGACCCTGCAGTGACCTGGGAGCTGCGTTGCAGGCGACAGGCTGCCCTTCCAGGCTGCAAGGATGGCGGGGGCTTCTCAGGGAAGCTTGCCGGGGCACAGCATGCTGCTGCGTGGCATTCCTGACATGTCTGTGTACAGCTGGTCCAGGGTCCATCACTCAGGGTAGCCTGGAAGGTGGAGCTCCCTGATAGCACTGGGCAGGGACCTTGAAGGGGAGCATGGGTTGGGAGCAAACGATATGATTTGGCAGACTGGGGCAAATTTCTGTGCCTCGTCTGGCATGCCACCACTCAAAGTTCAGCTCAAATGCCAAGAAAAGAGACCCTGAGCAACATACGTATTCCTCCTACCTGCACTCAATTACTATTCTTTTTTGACAGCAGCTGGTTTTGGTGTATTTGGTTCAGATATCTCAGCTTTCAGCACTTGAGCAGCCAGTACTATGGAAAGTAATTTAATGTATTTTCCCTGACCTTTTTGTCAAGCTGTCACTTTAAGTAATTTATTTCAGTTCCTGCAGAGACTGCCGATCCCGGAAGCTATGCCTGGGGCTGTTTCTGGACTATAATATTGACCTACCGTGCAGGATTGGGCAAATCACATTATCTCTCTGCATTTCACAATCATCTCCTATATATTCAAGGGCACTGTGAATGGGAGAAGACTCCCAGGGATATAGGATCGAGCCACAAAGGGGCTTTTAAGAGTCTCAGTGACCATGCAACTCCCTCCTGCCATGATACTGGAGTACCAAATGGCCCTGCAAAACATCTGCTTGCCATTGATCTGGTTTGGCAATGCTGAGGGTCTTAATCATACTTTACTGCAAGTCTTCCCACATGTGTGCCTATATGCTCGGTATAAGTGTGGTTATTCATATATTTCTGTAGCAGAAAAAGTAAAATCTAGTGTTTTTCTTTTCTCCTTTAAACCCCTCTGCAGTCTGGTCTCCATTCAGAGCTCAGGGCCTGCTTTGACAGAAGGTAGTGCTTTTTAATTAAGTTTTTCCTGCATTTATTTCACCATTGCCTGCATCGCCTGGGAAAGCTGTGATGCGTCCACGAAGCACGTGACCACAGGGCAATGGGAGGGTGGAGGGGTGGAGAGGGAGTTTTATGAGCTGAGCCTGTGGGAGGTCCACGCTGGTGGGAGAAGGAGCTTTCCAAGCACAATACCCACGGGTGGCAATGGGAGAAGGGCAAGTGACCCGCTCTTCCCCCTCCGAGACGCTGGCTACTCCAGGGACCTGCGGCTGCACTGCGTGGCAGGGTGGCTATGGTCTGTGGACAGGGCAGTCTGCAGGGCCACACAGGGCAGAGCTGGCACTGTAAGTAACACCCACAGAATGTCCTTCCTCTGGCAGACACCCAGATGTGAAGCTTTGCCCAGCTGAGGCTCATCTGCTTTTTAGCTCCTTTGTGGCCCCTTGCTGCCACAGATGGGCTTCTCCAGTGTTCAGAGGAGCTTGGCTGCAGGTGGCTCAGGTGGACACGCAATAGCTGTACAGCAGTGTTGGTGCAGCTCTTGTTTTGGAAGGGCTGTGACCTCCCAGCTGCTCTGTGGGGCAAGGAGATGTGGTGAAAGCTCCGACTTGCGGGAGGTGCTGTGGGAGCCAAGCACAGGGGTGTATCATGCAGTCCCTGCAAGGCTGGGGCTGCCGGTGCGGCTAAGGAGCTGTGACTAGGTGAGCAGCCTGCCGTCCTGGCGTTCCCTGCCGTTGGCCCTGTAGGGAGCAGCTTTCACCCAGAGCCTCCAGGGTCATCCTGCTGGTGCCCTCCTGGGCAGCCCAGAAAATCAGACCCGAGCTTCTGTGCCTCCCCACTCCCTGGATAGGGAGATCCCTGGGAAGGATGTGACACCACTTTTTGCAGGTAGTCGCTGTCTCTTCAAGCTTCGAAGCACATTAGTGATGCAGCAGCTCTCTGTGCAGGTGTACCACCAGTACCTGGGTGGATATATTCAGTAGGGCTCTCCCACACATGTGCAGCTTTGCAGACTATCCAAATGGAGATAAATGCATTTGTCAGAGCAGCAATTTCTTCCCCAGCTGCTGGTGGGCCCAGAAGAGGCTGAAAAAACAGCCAGGGAGAAGAAGGCAGGAGAAGGGAAGTGGGAGGCAGATGCCAGGACTGCAGAGCTAACTCCAGAGGAAACTGTTTTGGAGGAGCAGTAGTGTCTGGGCTTGGGAAGTGGACCAGAAAGGTCAGAAGAGAGGAGCGCTGGGTGTCCGGGGTGATCGCAGCAGCTGGAGTGAGAAAGCTGCTTTCCTAGAGCTTTGTGGGGAGCTCACTCCCAAAAGGCAGGGGCAGAGCACCCACAGGACAGCCCCCATTCCCTCAGAGAAACACTGAAGGCGCTTTAGGAAAATGATGTGGCAGTATGTTAAGTGTCCTGTGAAAATCCCCTAAAGGTCAATGTTTTGCAAAGGTGAGAACGAGCGTCTCAATTTAAGACTATAAGAGAAAAGAATGAGTCATGCTGTCTCCTATTCTTGTCATACCGTTGTCCATTCACTAGTTAATTTTTTATTTTCTTTTTTTTAATTGCATTCTTCTTTCATAACATCTTGGATTGTGATGTAGGTATTACAGCCATACCGTGAGATGCTTACTTTAACATGCACAAAAAAATGAGCTGTTGCTCATATAATATGCAAAATTGGCTGTTTAGGTCTAGAAATTTCATTTCAATCAACAATTTCAGCTGAAAAGGTTGAAAATATAATCTTTTTTTTCCAATTCAGCTATAAAGCTTATAAAAACTTGAAACTGACTCACCATTTTGGTTGACATTTGAAATTTTGTTTAAAAAGACAGCATTTTCATGACCATGTTTGTGAAAAAATACATTTTTCAATTAATTTTTTTTTATATGCCAGTGTGACTGGCAGGTCATTTCTTTCTTTCTCAGTAGTTAATAAAACTGAAAGGAGTAATGAACAACGTAAAAACTGTTATAAAAACTTGCTTTTTGCTTCCATGTTTTAATAATGACAATCAACCAATTTACTGAAAAATTTTCAGCTTGCATCCCTTGGATTCCTTGATCTTTGATACATTTTTATGAGCCAGGCCTCAAAACAAAGTCATCCAGAGGAAGCTGGAGAATTCCTCTTGACTTATTTCAAAATTAGCCGGAAAGATCAGATCAGAGCATCTCTCAGAGATGGCAGTGTTGCACGTACACAGACGTCGGTATGGTGTAAAGCAGCATTCTTTTTATTAATCCAGTCCTTCTGCTCAAAGAGAAAATTTGGGTGTGAGCTTCTTCGGGACCATTTTCAGAAGCTGAGCTGATGGCATTAGAATTGTGTGAGAAGCTGGAAAACATAAGGGTAAGAATTTTGCTTCAGCTGTTTAGCTAGCCTCCAGTCTAAAAAAATCCCGCCATAAACCAGACACCTGCATTTTTTTCGACAAACAAATGGCTATAGATTATAACATACCTTACCAATGCATAGGACATGTGCTATTCCCCAGCTGGTGTAAAATCTGTACCCCAGCTTTCAGAAAAGGATTTGTGAAAAGCCCATGTTAAAATAAAACCAACGACTTCTTAGGTAACATTTTCTGCCACCAAAAAGAAATAAACACAGAGCACATGCCTAAAATCAGAGTCAGAAAAAAGAGCCAAAGTATTTTTAGATTGTCTGGGTTCCCAGCCTAAGTAAGGGAATGACTTTAATTAAATTTAGCCAGCCTCAGCCGTTCTTTCTGTGGTTGACTTCAGTTGTACATCTCACATCTTTGAACAGCTCTTCTCAATTGCACACAGGCAGCTTTGTTTATAGTGTAGGGAAGGATCAAATGGTTTCCATTTGCGGGGGGAAGGGAGAGCAAAGGAAGGCATTTTCTTCTTCATGATCCTTGGCTACAGAGGAAGCGTTATAACTTCACAAGAGAGGATACAATATGCTCAGCATATGTCAGTTTTCCCTCCCAGTAAGAGAGATGAATCACCTGTTTTCTCTAGAAGTTTAAATCCTCTCTGTTCATTAGGAATAGGGAGCAGCTTTCTTATTATAATGCATATTAGTAATAATCCAAGCAAGAATAATAGCATATGGAGTTGATGCTTCAGATTGGCCACTGATGGTGGCAGAAGGGATTTTGAGGAAAGGCCTGCTTTTCATGAATAATGCAAAGTACAGTCTTTGCAGTTCCAGTAATTCAAGGCCCAGGGTAGGAAGCCTGGTTCATTCTGCATGGGGTCTACACTTCCTCCCTGAAGGCACTAACAATGTGGCTGGCAGCGCACTGCAGGCTCTGGAAGAGGAACTCTGTCACCTCAGAGAAACAGTCTGGCTCAAAAGCGCATGAAATTAAGGCCCGGAGAGGAGTAAGACAGGCAACACATCTTCCAGGGAAGTGGGCTTTAAAAAACACCTACAGCAAAATACGTATGTGTGGACTTCAGTCCATCCCTGTTCGAGAAGGCATTTCAATACAGCGTCACAGCAACAATTCATGGGCTTAAGTCCTTGCTAAAAGCCAAGTTTCTGTCAGAAACTCCCGAGAACAAGTCTGGTTTGCAAATCAGGCTGCAAAGTTAAGGGAAACAGAGCTGCGTAACCTCAAGAAGGGCTATGGAGGCTCCACTGTAAATCTGATATTTGCAATTATTTCTGTGATGAAAACACCCACCAGCCTTAGCTGGGACCTATTTGTGCTAGGGACACTGTGCGAACAGGAGGTAAGAAGATGCTCCTCGCTCCAGAGAATTTGCAAGATGACTATAAGACAAACCAGTGAAGGGCAGATGGAGCCCAAGGAAACCATGATATCGTGTCAACCAGAAATTAATTGTCTGGTGGATGGTCTGATTCTTTAGGCAATTTGTTGATTCTGACAAACTGCAAATATTTCAGAAGGCTACATACATCATTCTGTGATAGAGTCAGGAATTCCTCTAAGCTCATTTTACTGTTTGCTTTGAACCAACTTCTTTTAAAATTGTCATGTAGATGGGAACATAATCGTTATCTTGCTTGGCAAGAGCAGAAAGAAGGACCACTTTGAAAAGGCCAAATGGTTTACACTGTTTTCACAATCAGCCTTTCTTGGTATATGAATTAATCAGTCACATGGGGGCAAACGTCCCGCCTGTGCAAACAGTCATGCTTGAGCTGAGGTGAAGGAGCGCACATAAACCAGGGTGGGTCAGGCCCCTCAGAGCACAGGTTTGTCATTCATTTTTGTGCGAACAAGAAATAAAAACTAGCCAAAAAGCACCATGTGTACTCAATATCACAGTTTGCTTCTGATCGTGGGGCAGGGCAAGAAGTGGGGAGTTGAGTGCAAAAGAGAAATTGTTGCTCTAAACTCAGATTGAACTGAAATAGTTCAACAAAAGAAAATCAGTAAAGTGCCCTGGGAATTAAAGTATGGAAGGATTTATCTGGGAAGCAAGTAGTTAGAGCAAACTTTAAAGAAAGACCCTTGACTTCTTTAAGTTTGTGATTTAAAATGCCTCTTATTGTCTCTAACCCTCTGCTCCCTGGAAGTACAGATGGTTTGCTGGGGAGGGAGCATATTTTACCAACCCTGTTCTGTCTTCCCTAAACACCTGTGAACAGCCGCTCCTGGCAAGGTGAGCTAGCGGAGAGCCTGTAAGTATGGATGTACAGCTGCCCTTCCGCCCCACCCAAGAAACATGAGTCTGGTGGGTGTCAGGATAGTTCTTCTGATCACACTACTTTCATATATTAAAAGTCTATACACTTGCCCTGATAGCTTTTCTGGTGTTCATTTAATGATCGATTATTCAATGCCTAAGTGTTAATTAGACTGAAAACCTTCCTCAACTCTCACAGTATTTCACTATGTTTAGAAAAAAAGGAAGACAGACACCATTGGTCAATGCGATCTTTATAATCAAGCTCCTACTGATGCATTTATAACCACCTGTAGCACATACCGTTTATGTCAGCAACTTCTTATAGTATCTACGAATCATTTTAATCCTTTGTAAAATATGCGAGGGAGTATCATGTACATAATGTATGACCTAGATTGTTAAAGTGTTAGGAACTGTGTTTCAATAGCTCTAAAATCTTAGGAAATCCATTTCCTACAAGCAGAAGAAAAGAAAACTTTCCACTGACTAATTCCATCGTGTGCCTCTGCCTGTCACTGAAACACTCCTCGTGCTGCCTTGGCCTGAATAGTGTAGGTGGTAAATTTCTCACAGCACCTTGAATCCTGTTTAAAGTTCTTCAGCGGGTATAGAAAAGTTCCTTATTGATTTATGCAAAGCAAACATACTACCTTGTGTCAGAATAATTTGGAGGATTTTTCTCATTTTAAAAATATTTCTTTTCAAAGTTGAAAAGTTTAATTGTAGCCCCAAGCACAACAGTTGTGGAAAAGCCTGAGGCTGAAACTGTACTGCCTTTGGATCCTGGATAGCGTATTTTATATGCATGGTGTTTTCCTTTCACCAAGCTGGAGAGCTAAGGTTATGCAAGTCTTTTTTGGAATTAAATAAAACATTTTGCTTTTACAGCTTGACAGTTTATGGGCATTTAGGTAAATGCATAGGCAGCACTTCAGATTAATACCTTTATTATCAGCTTGAATATTTTGCCTTTGAAAAGTAATCTGGCTGAAAGAGCTGGAAGGGTCTCCTTCGGTGAGGTCTCTCTGGTCACTGACTAGACAGTATTTAAAGAAGTCGTGGAGCTTTTTTCAGTGAGGACAGGATAACCTCACCCCTCTGACTTGTATTTATTCCCTCCATAAAACAGACCCTAATGTTCAGGGCCCTGAACACTGCTAAGCACATAATGGCTGCTCTGTTTGCCTACAAAGTCACCACCCTCTGCACTTCCAATTTGTGCTTTACAAAGTGTCACAGCACAGCCACTCATAAACCCCAGTTTTAGTGAAATTTGGGGTGGGAGGGGGGTAAGACTCAAGTGCCATCAAGCTATTGCTCTTGGGCCATGCCCCGGGGTTCGTTGCAGGGAAGGTACTCCCCAGCAGAGGCAAGGACACCCGACGGGCCCTGGGCGCTGGGGCCGGCGGCACGCCAGGCTGCAGTGGGAAGGCAGTCGCTTGCCCCGTCTGCTGTTTTGTGGGCGATCAGACATCATCTGTAGTCAGTGGTTTCTCCTCTGGGTGAGAGGGTATCAGATTTGGTCCTTTGTGCCGCCACCCCTGCAACGGCTGCCGCTGCAGCCCTCCCCTGTCAGGGTGGCTGGGATGGCCTGAAGAGGCCTCCGCTGCTGCGCTGTGGTGCCTCAGCCCGGCTCCCTCCCCACCAGCCTCCACCGCTGCTGGCTCCATCTGAGCCGAACGTGTAGCCTTGAAACCAACGTGACTTCTTTTGTCTTCATCTGCAGGAAAACCCAGCTTCACCCCTGGGGCGGGCGAGCTTCCACAGGGCCTGTCCGCCCCACGCAGACCCAGAGCTAAGCCAGTTTATCGTCCCCACGTTGGATGCCCACGGCCCCACTGCCACCCCAGCCGGCTCCAAGGCCACGGTGGGCACGTGTGGGGAGGAGCGGGGAAAGACCCCCTGGGCACTCCCTCCCCTCTGCCCTCCTTACTGCTGGGACAACCCCCTGGCACCTGGGACTGGGGGTCCCATGGGTGCCTGACCAGCCTTCCCCTGAGCACCCCATGGGGCGAAAGATGTGGGGCCAGCAAAGCCACTGGGCCCAGTCTGCCATTGCCTGCCACAGCAGAGGTCACCTGCCAGCTACGTTCAGGGACGGGGACCAGGTTCACGGGCTTGCCCCTTTCTTTCCCCATGGCCAGGCACTCGGTCTTGGGGGCAGGCACAGGAAGAGGCAGCACAGGGGCAAGGCCATCAAAAGATGGCGTGTTGCTGGATGGGTTGGTTGTGTGCTGCCTGCGTGCAGATTTTCTACCTCCCCGAGCTGGAGTCAAGGTATGGCCAGCCAGAGCGGCCGGAGAGGCAGCTCCATGGCACCCGGGGCTGTGCAGCTGCCTGGCTCCCAAAGAGTGGAGAGGAGCTCATTTCTACCCAGGCAGGGGCACACAACTTGCACAGTGACTTCAAAGGTGTGTGCCCAGTGAGCTGGAGGCATCGTTACACATTGCGTCACATCCCTGAAAGACCTAATAACAGCAACTGGCAATTACGTAGCTTCCTTGGGGCCGTTTGAAATGAAAATTTTGGCTCATGCTAGCTGGATTCATCGTTGATTTATTTCTTTGTTTAATGAAACATTTGCATCTCCCCTGCCAGGGCTCTGGAGCCTGGTCCAGAGCAATGCTCCGTGTTGGCCTCCTGCTCCCCAGGGAAGCCCCTTCCCAGCCGCTCGCAGGGACACAGTGGCAGGCAGGCTGCTGCAGCACCATGCCATGCATGGCTGGTGTCTCTGGACGGGCAGAAAAGGGCTGGGAGTCAAGCAGAATGTGACAATTCTCGGAAATGCCTCCGCTGAAGCTATCGCTGTTCTCCAGGCATTGAATTCATGGATGAAAGGCCGGGAGCAGGTCACTGCCATGCCTGTGCTACAGTCAAAGGCGGCCTGTGTCTGACCTGCTACAAAAACGAATCCAGAGCCAATTTTACACTAACCTGCCAGTCAACTGGCCTTTCCATTTCACAGGAAACCCTCAAATTTGAGTTTTCATTCCAGATCAATAGTCAACTTCGAGTTTCATAGCTGCGATGGAATTTAGGTTGCTTAAAGATCTTTTTCAAGATTAATTTTGAGTCCATCTATGTAGTACAGTCAACACGATTTCTATCTTTTATTAGTGGGAGGAATCTCAGATGTATTCATTTAATGCTGGGCTGTTTGTTTAAAAAGTCACAGTTCGACTTTTTTAGAATTCTTTTATCATGTTTCCTCTTCATGCAAAATTCATGGCATAATATTTTAAACCTCTGCATTGTACCCAGGTGTGTGATTCTCTGCAAATGAGAGCTCATGGATTTTAATGTATAGGTAGTATTTTTGTGTATGGAAAATCAATTGAATTCCCCACAGAAAGTTTCCAGATTTAACATCTATACTTACTGTCTGTGGACATAATACTTTGGGACATTACAGGGACGCGGTCTTAAGTCCTTACTCAGACAGAACTGCCGCTGATTGCAGACTCTGGCTCTAGGCAAGCAAAGAGTATAATACACAGAAACCACATTCTCAAAAATGTGCAAGCAGTTCTATGGGAATTATCAGGATTTACTACGTGCATTTGCTCAAGCTGATACAGGGCTACATTTTCAAACCCGACTTTAAGTGCCAAAATCTTTTGTGTCTACTAATTCACTATGTATGTACACACCAACATTTTATAGTATTGTAGTTTCTCCTGCCTGCTATAAATCTCTTTAGAAGGGATCAAGTTATACACACTGAGAATACACAAAGCATATTGAAATCTTGGCCCCGCTAAAATGAGTGGGAGTCTTGCCTTTGGCTTCTGTAAGTCCAAGATTTTACCCACAAGGTTGTAAGAACAGGAGGATTTATCTAGGCTTAAAAGTGTTTTTCTTCTCCTTACTGGCATTTACAGTTATACTGCACCTTTTTTTTTTTTTTTTAACCATGCTATTGCATTGCTTCAATAGAAAGAAAAGGCAATGCTCTAAAGTGAAAGAGAACGGAGTGCCTAGTCTACTAATGAACTGTAATTATCCTTTTATTCAACAGAAATTGCACTTAGCCCTGAGCCTAATGGGTTGCTGATTCTGAGAAGAAGCAGGATCTGGCCAAATTTTGTACATTAGCACATGCAGAGAGATACCTATGTGTACACACAGACGCACAAAAAAAAGGCTTTCCAGTACCTATCAACTGATTCATCTGACTTTTAGACCAGCAGAACAAAACTAAAATAAAAGTTATGGTAATTTAGCTTTCCCACAAGTTCCTTTCAGTCTGCTCGTTGTGTATTTTTGTCCATTTTTCCCTGTTTTCCATGCAGATGACCAGAGTTGAAAATTCTTTATGTCAGTCCTCACCTTGGGAAGACATTAACTCCTCAGTCACTAGATTAGATGTCTTTGTCATCTGTGTACAGCTACAAAACATCCAGGAAGATCACTCAACATAACTAATCTCTATGTTATGCTCATCCTGAATTCCTGTTACATGTCTAAATAATTGTATTTACTCTAGGAATACATCTTCAACAAAATTCAATTGAAGTATTACGTAATTACGCTGTCTGGGTACAGAAGCCTCTGACTCAAGTTAGTCAGACTTGCAGATTGAATTAGCTGGCTTA
The DNA here is from genome assembly GCA_013389945.1 of Fregata magnificens. Classification (NCBI taxonomy): domain Eukaryota; kingdom Metazoa; phylum Chordata; class Aves; order Suliformes; family Fregatidae; genus Fregata; species Fregata magnificens. The sequence goes on from WAAD01019877.1 coordinate 40,831, forward strand.
TCTTGGATGAGAGGCTAAAACAAGGTCAGGTCTAAATTCTGTCGAGCTCAGGAATCCACTGGCTTCGCCCTGGTGGTAGAGGCAAGCTCACAAAGTGCTATTTGGTCTTTTATGGGCTCAGTTTCCCTGACAGGCCCGAGGGAAACGCAACTTCTTCCCCAGTCACTAGAGAGCTATCGTAGAGCCAACCAGCTCAATGTGGGACCTCGTGACTGTGCTCCTGGGGTCTGGTAAGACCCAGCAGAGACTCATATGCTCATATTGCGTTGGGGATACATAGCCGCACACCAGAGGAAGGCATGGCTTTATTTTGGGGAGTACATAAAACAGATGGAGTCTTGGCTGGCTAAGACCTGTGCTGCTTACGCCAGAGCTAAATCTGGCCCTTCCTGTTTCAGATGTCCACATTCCACTAAATCCCTTGTTCTGTCACCAAAAATCCCTTGCTGCCAGTCCGGATAGGTGCACTGCAGTCACAGTCGTATTCATTTTGTTGCTAGTCCATCTGTACCTATTGCGCTAGACCAAAAGCAGCATTTCTAAGACCACAAGTGGCCTCAGGAGGAATTTTTCTTGGAGGCAATGGCACTATCAGCTCCTTTCAAAGAGATCTCTATAGTCCTCATTCCTCATAAAAGTGTCTGAAAACATTACCAGACAGGGATGATCCGGACGGGTTTTGGAGAAGGTTTTTATCTAGTTCAGACCCTTCGTAAGAGTGTCAGCAGAAAGGCCTTGCTGTGCCAGTGAAGATCAGACCTTTTTCCTCCCTGTGGGAGAATGCTTTCTGTAACAGATAAGACACAAGTCACACATCAACAAAGCGATGTGCTTCCTATTTTATTCCCTTTGTCCTCGAATTAACTCTCGCAGACAGGCTGCAACTACTTTAAAGGCTAGCCACTGCAGGACTGGGACTTCCCAAGGCTGCGTGCTCTGAAATGGAAGGAACTATTCATTTGCTTGTGATCAGCCCAGCCTAAATGGGAACTTGATTACTTATTGAGTTCTTAAAATAACCCTCTTTATTTGCATTCCCATTGCCTGCAGAGATCATTTGGGCCCATATGCAGCACTGATTGGTTTTAAGTTTCCATTTTGTTTTTAAGAACAAGAGGTCTCACATGCCTAAACCCGTCTCTTTCCTCTCCCTTCTTTCATTAAACCAACTGACAATTGACGTGTTTAACTTTGTCAATTTAAAAAAAAAAAACATAAAGTTCAGAGCAGGTTTGCGTGCGGAAAGACTCTCCTTTCCTCAGAGAGCCAGCTGGACCAAGGCCATGTCAAAAACTTCCTCTAAGAAAGACATAACTAGAAAGGAGAGAGGAATTTTACAATGACCCCTCTGCATTAAAAGCAGCTTCAGAGCGCTGCCGGCTCTGCCAGCTTGCTGAGCTGGACTCTGCAAGGTCACAGCTGTAACGGGCTTGAAACAACTTCCACGGGGGCATTTCGATATGAGTATAGGGCTGGGTGCAGCTGTTGTGAGGATGGAGAGCAGGGGGTACTCAGGAGTTACGTGGCCACTACCACATCACATGGCTGAGAGCCTATGTGTGGTAGCAGACGTGGCTAATGGGACATGGCCCTCCTATTCCGTAAATCTCCCCCTGCTTGATTTCGTACACACCCTTTCTCCCCTGTGAGTGCGTGTAGCAATGATCCGCTGAACTGAGGACGTGAGCCTGGATTTCATCCCTGCTCCAAACATTGTCTGTTGTGCAGCTGCAGCCCACCATGAGGCATTCATGCTGTGCGCAGGTTTTCTCCAGAGACCATCAGAGTCAATGGGAGACTTTCCAGCAATGTCTACGAGCTTTTATTCAGCCACAGGGTGAAAAGAACTTGTGACCTGAGGGTGCTGCAGCACCGTTGTCTCTGCCAGCGACAGCAAAGTCAGCGCAGAAAAATGTACCTCGTTGCCTTACTCCAGTGGGTAACTCACTGCAGAACAGGGAAAGAGGAGGCCACAGCTTTGTGCAGGACATCTAAACAGTGCGTTTTGTGCGTTAGCTGGGTCTTAAAGCACAGCCGTGTCCAAAGCTTCATGCTGGTTTCCAGCCAGCTAAGCAAAGAACAAATCCTTCTGAATGACCTCCTCAGACTGGTATTTGAATCACACTGGAAAATAAATGCCAGTTTAAATTTGCAGGGGAAAATGAAAATAAAAGTGTGATGTAATGTATGTGCTGACTGGACTTCTTCCTCCTTGAGTTTTCACCACAGGAGTCAGCAGCCCAGTGCAACACACAGCCTAGCAGGGCCTGGAGAGTCTGTAGGCTGCATGTGCTATAGGAGCTAGCTTGGCAAAAGCAGTAGCATATGGAGACTGATTTTCTTGGCTGCCCCTCCACTGTATTCAGCTCAACGCTTGATTATGGTTGTTCTACCTTTAGTGTGTTATTGTTTCATGATGCTCCCTGTCACAGCCTATTTTGGACCTCAGTGTGTAGGCTCTCTATGTAGCATCTGTGCTCCTTCAGCAGAGAGCCCATGCTTATTCTCCTCTGACTCACTTTCCAAGCCTCATTGCTTGTGAGCGGCAAACGAGGTGGAATCCCAGATTTCTTGGCTGGTTTAAATGGGTGATGTCCTGCTAGGCGGCAGAATCCTAGCAACTTTGGGATGAAGCAACATGAAGCAGGATACACAGTGTGCTCTTAGCTGTGGCGTGTGGGAACAGCTGATACCACCGTCCCCAGGATGGGATTTAGTCACCCACACTGGGTACAAAGCACTCAGAGAAATCCACTGTAAACAACCACCGAGGCTTAAAGATAATGAAAGCATGGAGCTTTAGCACTTGAGGGAGGGTATGTCCTTGTCTCTCCCACAGTAAAAAAGGGCAGAGCAGGGAGTCAGCTGGCCACCTTCCCTCCAAGGTACAGGACTGTGGCAACCAGGGAGACCCAGAGGTGTTGAAGGCTCTGCTGGCAGCTACACAGCCCTTGTTGCCAGATGAAAAGGAGATAGAGTCCTGTGGTGACCAGGAACAGCATGGTGCTGAAAGCTCTGATTTTAGGAGGGCCAGGGTCACCGCAGGACTTAAGGGTCCCAACTGCTTCAAATTGCGTCAGGCTGGAATTTAGCAAACAAATATGACAGAACAAAATATGCACATTTTCAAAGTATTAAGTGGTATCCTCAGTGCAGGACTTGGCTTTGCTTTTACTTGCCAGCACAGCTTTGTTTTATAGGGCTCTGAGGCATGGGTGTGGGTTGCTTTTGAGGGTCCAGCTTCCCTGGTGGTTGAAATGTTAAAAATCTTCCAGTCTGCAAGCAGCAGTCCCACTCCTCCAGTTCATGACGCATTCCTTTTTTCTTCTCCATCGGTGTGTAGCTAGACATCTGGCTGAGCAGAGGGTAAATTTCCACATCAGGACTACACAAAAGCCTGTCATTACATGCCCGTGGAGATGACACAAGAGCATCATTGCTATTCCAACACAGTGTCAGTGCAAACGCACAGGGACAGTGCTGTGGACAGGGAGCCTGCTTAAAGCACACAAGAAGACATTTTCAGGGCCCTGGAAGGTTGAGATGTTTGAACTCTTGGAGAGTCAGGCACTGTTGCATAAAAAAGAGCATGGGAAGAGCAAGAGACCGGGGCAAAAAATCCAGTTACTATTATTTCTGGTTATACAGGAGTGAGAGGAGCTGGTCTGCCTTGCTTCTACAGAAGCATGCTCAGATCCAGAGCAGAGGAAGGGACTTTGAGGCCCCCAAGCGAGAGATAATGTGGCAGGTGCAGCAAAGATTTCCCTTGCAGGGCTTCGGCCAGGCCCTGCTGAGGCTAATACATGCTTGTTTGCCCTGGGGTTTCATGGGAGTTTCAGTCGCTGAACTGTAGAAACCAGTAAAGTCTGGTTCAGCCTCAGGTAGCTGGCTTTCAACTCACTGATGTTTTGCGGTGATACCATTTCTTCTCCAGATCGGCTTCCAGGATTGCATTGCTGTTGCTGCTGAAAATGTTATTTTCCCCAAAACTAACAGCAGGGGTCAGAAAGGATTTCTTAACATCCAAAACAAGATCCTTAGTTAACTCAAGAAAACCCATCCATTTAAAAATCCCAGTTAATCTTATCTTTTCAAACAAAACTAGATATTGTGAGTGTGAACCTGTTCCTTCATATTAGCTGGAGACAACACTGAGACAATCTATTGTCTTTGATAGGTAGAAACTAAGTCAAAACTACCCAAAAGCTGTTCTCCCTCCATCTGGGAGAACCCAAACGAGAAATCTGTTTAGATGTCTGAATGGTGCATCCCCAGTGATTTCTTTTTTCCGATGGAGAACTGTTCCTACTCAGACTGGAAATTCCTTATATGAAGAGGAAAGTACTTTTCAGGTTTTTTTTTAAACCCACAGCTTCTCTGTATTTCCCACTTCAGCTTGTAACCAATTTACAACTGAAAGGGCTGAGAGCTAAACCCCAGGTAATTCAACAAGCAATTAAAAACAACTCAATTCCATGTGCTAAATGACTTGCAAAAGCGGGTTACTGTAGCTCCACTGAGTAGTGCATGTAGATTTTTATGCCCAGGGGAACATCACTGAGGTAATCGCCTCTCCATTCAGAATAAATATGTTTTATTCTTTGCTGCTTAACTTGGTGTTTTTAAAAGAACCATCTCCATTAATGTGAGAAAAGAGATGCTGCTCTTTAGGCAAAAAAGCCTGAAAGTACTTGCTAAACAGGACTAGAGCATCTGCCACTAACATAACTGTTTTGCAGCTGATTTTGGTTTTTTTTTTTCCAGTCTAAGCAGAGTTCACATGCATAATTTCAAGACTCTGTGCACACTCCAGCATCTGCTGGTACTAGACTAAATATCTTATTTTTCATTCACCTAGCTCTGTTAAGCTCCTTTTCACAATTTTTCCACCTAAATCATCATTCACAATCATGACTAACACTAAGTCATTTTTGTCGCCTGCCTATGTTGCCATTTTACAGTTTGCGGGGAGTTTTTAGTCATTCATAATATTGGTTTGACTTGAATGAAATCTTTCTGAATGTGCATGTTTAAGTAACCTCCTTCACTTCCAATTATTGAAAGAACAGATTGAAAGAAATACCTATACGTTACCACGCATCCCCTCCCAAAATGAAAACATATATACAAAGGGATGATGGGGTACAGGGAGGAAAAGAGGAAGGTGAAGACTTGGGTGTCTCTAAAAGGGGAATAGCAGAAAGATGGAAAGAATTCAAAGAGAAGGCAGTAAAAAAACACCAGATGCAGCTTGGCTTAGCACTGGGGATACACTAGCTAGAAACTCCTCTGGGGATATTTTTGATCTGAGAGTTGGCTGAAAGGAGCCTGAAAACTGTAAGCAAAGAAGTTGGCTTCTGCTGTAGGGTTTCTACTCAGTTCAGTGCAACAGGGTTTTGTCCATCTTTTGTAAACAGGTTTCTGTCACAGATCCGCTGTTCCACTATCAGTTTCTCCTCCTAACAGAAACAGCCAAAGGGGCCCTGATTGCAGTTGATGGCTCAGATCAGAAGGGCTAATGATATACTGAGCAAATTCTGGTCTCGTTTCGGGAACTTTCATGGGCTCACTGAGGATAGGGCTGGAAGGAACCTCAAGAGGTCAGTCTCACAGCTTAAATGCAGGATCAGTTGCACTTAACCCCTCCTGACACAAAAACTGACAAAAACTTTACCTGCTGGAGCTTCCCCAGTTTCCCAAGGCAAGCTGGTCCAGAGCTTTGTCCAAAGCTCATTAGAAAGCTTTCCTCACAACTAACCTAAATCTTCCCTTGTGGCCATTAATTCTTCCTCTGTGCCTTGAGCACATGGAAGAGGAGTTTATTCTTTCCTCTGTGCAGCTACCTTTTATGTATTTGAAGATCACTGGCATCTTTCCCTTCATTTTTCTTTTCTTTAGCCTAAACATTTTCATTTCCTTCAACATTTCTTCGCAGGTCTTGTTTCTTAGACCTGGTTCTCATTGCTCTCCTCTGAAACATTCTCCAGCTCACACCCTTCTTGGAGAACGTCTCTAAAACTAGACAGAGCAGACCAACCACCATCTTCACAACGAGACCCAACAGAGTGAAAGGATTATTTTTGCTCTTCTTACACATGGCATTCCTGTCCGTACCTCTCACCATTGGGTGCTTTCTTCTCAGCAGTTTGTCATTGCTGATCCAAGTTCATCCTGTGATCACTAAACCACGCAAACTTTTTCTGCAAAACCGCTCCGCAGCCGGTTGTTCTATCCTGTATTTGTGCGGGTGGTCCCTATGGACACACAGAGCAGTGTGCTTGTCCCTACTGGATCACAATTAATGTTTTTCCAGAGTGGGTCCCCAGCTGGACAAGATTAATCTGAATTCTGTGCCAGTCCTCGAGATGGCTTACAGCCCTACACAGCTTCATAGTATCTGCGTAGTTGTTAGGTTGTCTTTTCTATCATCTCATCAGCCATTAACAAAATTAGTGAGTAGCATTGGCTCCAGGAGAGATCCCCGGGGAACCCAGCTCAGTACAGTCTCCCAGGTTGATAGCGAATGACTGAGAAATATTATTTCACTATCTTCCCCTTCCTTCCTCCTTTTTAGAGCTGCGGGCAGATGACAAGGCCACTGGCTGAGCCCTGGCCTGAAGTTAAGCTAACTGAACAGCACGTGGGAAACTGCTGGACAGGACATGAGAAATTGCCAGACCTGAGAGATAACAATGTGAGAAGCTGACAGAAGTTACAGATAGAACCATAAAGGGGCAGCTGGATTTTGCAGGTGGTTAAGGAGGTGTTAAGCAAGCGATGGCCAGAATTCACAGATAATTGGAGGAAAGCACTGAGGAATCTTTTGGGGAGTAGGACCTTGCAAGGCCAACAGCACATAGGTTACCATATCCAGGAACACCGTATAAGGACAATAGGTACCAGTATCAGAAATACTAAATTTGGTACAGATGTAGCAAAACTGGGCAAAATGAGGAAAAAGTAATTGGGGACGGGTTGTTTATTTGGAAGAAGCGTGGGGTGGAGAAAGGGAGGAACAAAGCGCAGCAAAAAGGAGGATTAATACACGGGAAAAGGGAGAATAAGACATGTGAATCATGCGATCAGGATTGCATGCCAGGCAGTCCTGAGCTTGATTACAGCTCATGCAGGGCAATGTGCCAAACCTGTTGCCCTAATCATGCCACACAAGCCCAACCTGCCTCCGCGGTCAGGAGGATGGGGAGAAGGAGGGCTGCTTTCCCTGGCAAATCCAGGGAACATCCAAAGACGGATCAAGCATTCTGGTGTCACCAGGTACATGTCCATGCCAAGACTGACAGCATCACCATCTTCTCAACAACTTCCAAATACTCCTGCAGAGCTTTTATTTTTAAACTTGATCAGGTATTTGAGCCTGTTTACAGCATGGCTCTACAAATAGTTGTGTCCATGCAGTAAGGCTATAGTGTGCTGCTGCTCAGGAGTGGAAGTAAGAGGCCAGGAAAGGCACCTATTTAAGGCAATATTGTCACTAAAGCCTCCATTCCATCAAACCTTGGCCCGACAATGAAAGAAAATTATTTTACACTATAGCCTTCTCCTAGCCAAGATTCAGACCCTTCTGAGTGAAAAGTTATGTGTTCCTGCCTCTCATTTCCTCTCTCTCCTTTTATTCAGACATTTATTTATCATCCAAAACCAGAAACCTGTGGATTAACTTATTCATTACAGTGTGTTTTTTTCTTCCAGACCTTCCATACGACTAGGAGAGAATATTTGTTAGCTATTCCTTTGTCCCCATTCTATTTATATTTGCATTCTTTCTTTCTGTGATGGCTACTTCACTTCACCCTCTGACATTTTATTAGTCCAAAATGGGAAACTCTGGCCCCACTGACGTCAAGAGGAATTTAGCTATTGATTTCACTGAAAATGCAATTTGAAACAGTGACCCGACAGACTGCGAAAAGCTGTGCCCAGGCTCTCTGCATGCAGGGGGTTGTCACCCTCATCACACATCACTTTCATTTTCCTCTTATCCATCTCTAGGTCCAGCTCAGAAATATTTGTAAGAATCAATAAGAGACTGGAAAGATGTGAGCCTTGATATTAACTATCTGCTTATATAGTTTCTCTGATGTTGGCTTCAGTTACCCATAACTGGGGGTCGTGCTTTGCTGCCAAGTCACTGAGCAACTTCCTCTGTTTAAATAGAATATATAAGCCTTACTCTTTTCCAGAGTTCATGACTCTTTTGTAAAGTGTTTTATGATACAGTTGTTACAGAATCCACCATCACAGCAACAGCTACAGACAAGGCTTCACTGTGGGCCTGGCTTCAAGCCCATTTAATTGAATGGAAGTTTCTCCATCGCTATCAGCAGATACATACATCAAACTGCACCACACATCCCACTGTAATAACGCCGCAGTGTTTTGAGGGACATGTCTAGTCACTGTTTTTCTGGGGAAAAATCAGAGATCATGAAACTAACCCCATGCAGAGGATCCACAAAAGGTTTGTGCACCTTTGAGGCCCTTCAAGTACATTGGGAATGCATTTTCAGAGAGTCTTTGCCCTGGTACTCAGCACAGGAGCCATGTCTTGTCATTATGCATGAATTCACACAAAAGGCCCAAACTTCTTTTCTTTCCCTTCCATCCACCATTTTCAGAGACTCTGTTCATGTGAGATTTAATACTGACTGTTCAGTATTGAAAGGTGAAGCAACATGTGGAGTGTGATACATCCTTTTACCACGGTGTTAGGTCAGGTCAGCTCATTAAGTCATGGCCCTGCAGAAGTAAAGTAAAGCTGGACAATGGACTTCAAAGGACTCAGGACTGCAGGCACTTCTGCACTTTGGGGTAAGCACGGGGACACATCCCCAGCATGTCTGTATCCTAAGTGCGACCATGCCACAGCTTTAGCAGTTGCCTTTCTGTAAACAAAACATTTCATTGTACTTCATGACCAAAGAAATACCATATTTTTGCATGGCATTGGTTTGCATACATGTACCGTTTCTTTTGAGATTATGTTGGGCGGTTGTTTGACTCAGCAAGTGAAGCACCTACTGTGCAAAAGAGCATTTGGGTGAGATGATGCTGTTGGAGGCAGTTAAGGCTAAATCAGCATATTGCATCATATTTAAAATGGTGTCATATTAAAATCACAGTACCTTGCGAGGGATGTTGGAATTCAGAGCAGTTTTTTGATGTCATATTTTTAAGTCTCACAGAATATATTTATTATTAGAGGAAAGCATAATCTTGGTCTCCTGTACTTGAGATGGCTTAGCTGTTGTGTGATTGAATGAGCCAAAGTACATTCATAGTGTTCTTGTGCATTCAGTTTAAGCGGAACACCTACAGGCACTCAGATGAAACTTCTACTGCACTGTAGAGATTACATTTTATAGAAACAACATTAATATGTCTTCATACAAGCAGAGCTTTTTTCCCCATTCCTTTAGGTTCAGATTCATCCTCCAAGAAGGGACCGATGCCAGATGCTGCAGAACAAGGACTGAACAATTTTAGAACATGCTGGACAAGAGAAAAGCTTGTTCCCAGTATTAGTTTGCAGCACTGGTTGGCCTAACTTCTGAAATATGCGGGGGAAGAAGAGGGGAGAGGCTGCACTTTCATAAATTCCCCATAACGTGGATCTGAAATGGAGATTTTTGGTTCCCATATGAATGCAGAGTTATTGTCTCTCCTATTAAAAATGATCATGAAAAAAATTACTGTAAACCAAAGGTTTTAGGTCATTAAAAGGACAGAAAATTCTCTCTGGTGACTGCCAGGGGAAACTGGACTGTGGCTAATGCTGAGCGATCAGTGCCCAGTTACCCTGGTCATCTGCTTTCCTAAAGCTTCTCTGAGTGCTCCTCATATGCAAGGGTCTGGTTTTTCAGTGGTAACTGTTATTGCCTGGGCCTGAGGGAGTTTAGCAAATTAATTCAATTGCTCTATTTTATTTGCTATGTTTCTGTTTTTAAAGCAAAACAGCCTGTATTTCAAAATCCCTTTGTAATGGATAAAAAAGTAAAGAGAGTCCCTCAAAGTCTGTATTAACATGCCAATTCAATTACAGTGTAATTAGCCAGAACTGTTACTTGTTGAAATCCTGTCAACAAAAATAACTCGCCCTTCCCTTTCAGATTACTCCAGCACCTCCATCTTCTTGACAAGGGTTTTGAAAGAGAGACCACCTTCCCCCCGCCCCGACCTTTCAGACTGAAAGCAGGGAAACACAGGTGTGTTAACTATCATAAACCAAGGAATGGTGGAAAATGGTGGGAAAAAAGGAGGACGAAGCTGGCCTGACCAACCCATGGTTGCTCTTCCAGGGTGGGATGGAACCCTTGGGCAGGCTGGACCCTGCTTTCCCTGGTGTAACGCTGCAGGCTGCCGCTGCCTTCCCTGATTTACGCCAGCCCAGACAGAAGGAGGCCCACTCCTGGCAAGCTTTATCTGCAATTCATTTAGAAAAGAGGCAGGTCCTCTCCTCTGACCTAATTGAAAACAGGCAGCCTCCTCCTAATTGTGCGCTCTAACCAGTTCGTGTGCATTAACGGAGGAAATTGGAGAGGAACAGGGTTCTGAGTTGTCATTAATTTCCCGCACTCGAAGGTCCATACATCAGGAATGCTGGCTGTTTATCTATGTATATCATTCGCATTGTTCTGCTCCTCTATACAGAAACTTGACCTCAGGTAAAATACAAGCATCAGGAAATTCTTTCTGCTCTAATTCTAGGCAAGTGTGTAGAAGGATACTGTTTTTCCAAAAGGCGCCTCATAACCTGTTGGTTTTTTTGGTTTTTTTCCTTAAAAACTCATAATGCCAAAAGATGGCTGCAGGGTTAATATTGCTCATAATTTTGCTCCTTTTCCTCAAAAAAACCTGGTTCTGCCCACCTGCAAGGAACCCTGCAAGAAAGAGGTCAGTTTTGGTTAAAATATTGCAAAGCTGAAGAAAGCAGCTGCTCAGGGGCACCACTTTCCTCCGGGCAGGAGGGTGCCAAGGGCACCTGGAGACCCAGCAAAGCGGCGTGGGAAAGCCCTGCGGCCGTGTCCTGCAGCCGGGTCTTGCCGCCTCGAGGAGGAGCAGAGTGTCTCGCAGAGCCTGGAGAGCATCTGGCAAGTTATGAAAATCAGACACCAGTAGCAGGAGAGGGCCTCGCCCCACCAGCAGCCACCCCTTGTCTGGGGAAGGCATCAAGCACGGGTGGCTGCCCCCAAACCCGGGGTGAGCAGGGGGCTCTTGGTGTCTCAGCAAGCAAATATTTCAGTGGTGCTTCTGCCTTTGTACCTGTTGGTGGGACCACCCTGCCCATGTCTTCTGCCCACCACCCAGGGCCTCCTCAGGCAGGGGCTGTGCTAGCCCCATGGGAGCTGTCTCAGAAGAAGTCACCCTGGTGGTCCACATGGAAACACCTTCAAGGAGATGAAGGCTTTATTGTCCTTGCACAGTGAAAACAGTCACAACTTTTCTGCTTTTTTCTTGTTCTCTTTTTCTTATAGTATTTTGCTATACTGTTACTCCTCTCCTTCTTCGTTCAAACTTGGGACATTTGTACCCACTTGAATACGTATCTAAAACGCTCTTTTCAATTTGTCCTATAGCTCCTTTAAAACCAACCCTCTCTCAATTTAAGCCTGCAGGGGGCCTTAAACGTTGCTTTGTTTGAACTTGAACTCTACAGCATTGGATAACTGGCTCCATTCAACCCAAAGCCTTCAGAAATTTTAGGACCGAGACGGTCCTGGTACAGCCAGTCTGGATACGCTGGGGGGGACCTGAGCCCCAGCGGCTCCTGTGCACAGCCCCACGTCGCAGCGTCTGGCATATGGGGTCCATACAGGGTCTGCACATGTCCCTCTGAGCAGCGTGCGAGCCCCCCTGACGCATTTCCCAGTTTTCCACCGTGGAAGGCACCGGAGCTGGGTGCAGCATATGGAGCTAAGCTGTGTTTGTTTATATACCTACGCAATAAAAACTGTGATCTGGAACCCAGCTGTGTCTTTATGATTTCCTCACGCTACTAATGAGAAAGGCTTCTTTAACAGTATGCTATTAATTGTTATCAAGGCTGAAAGAAAAATAAAGTCACAGCTCGTAGATAGGCGTTACATGCACCTGATTTAAAGAGACGACAACACGTCCTGTCCTTCAGACTTAAACTCACAGCTGGAGAAAGATAGGCGGCTTTACTAAATTCCTCCTAGTCACTGCTAGTACGGAAAAGAAAGAAGGCTGAAGAAGGAGAGGTTGGACTGACAGGGAAAGTTTTCTGCAGTAACTGTACCCTGAAATTGTATATGCTGATTTCAATAAGCGAATATCCCGTAGAAAAGTTGATTTTTTTCCAAAGTTATTTTTAAATAACTCTGGTCCAGATCTCTTCTGTCTACAGCCTAAAACCTTCAACAAACAGCCAGCAAGATGAGGATGAGAAATCCCCTCTTCAGTCAGCAGCTTCAGGAGGTTTACATCCTACGAAGTCATATGTGCTCTGAATACAGAGTTACGTTAAAGTAATACAAAAACAGCAATAAAACTTCTAGACAGTATTTCAAGTCTGTGTTTGTATTTTCAGCGTTTCCGTACCTATAGAGGTTTCAGTTCTGGGAACTCTCAGGCAGTCAAATAACTTAAAGTTATTTGAAAGTCACCATAGGACTTGGAATCTTGATTGTATATATCTGGTCATATATTGAATGCGCTTAAGCAGAAATAGAAATTGCTTTTAATTGCAATCAGGCGACTGTACATACCAAAGTCACCTCAATATGCTAAGGAGTATGCTAATGTTCCCCAGCATACGCTGATGCAGTGACACCAAGATGGAGAGAAAGACAGAGAGATTTTGAGTGAGCGGTAAAACACAAAAGATGAAATGCTGAACTTCACTGAAGGCCGCAGAAATTTGAAATCCAGCCTCTTGCCCAGTCTCATCCTACCCCACCATGTAGCAGCCGGGCCCCGGGAACCGTGGCTCCCCTGAAGCTTTCTCCTGGCTCTCTGCTGTAAGGGGTGGTGGGGGGAGTGGCTCGCAGCTACACGAAAGCTCTGCTACAGCAACGGAGGACGTCTTATAGCTCCTCTCATGGGCTTTGCCATAGCGTCTTTTCTAGGATTTTACCCATCAAACAGAGCAGTTTTGCAATGTGCATTCCGAGATAGAGTCTTTCAGAAAATCGCTGCTTATCAGGTGGCATTTCTGGAAGCCAGGGAAACTGGGGGCCTCCCTTCAAGGTCGGCATGGGCCACTGAAGTGGATAACACTTGAATTATTATCTGTGCTCTTTCCAGGTCCGCTAAGGCGTGTGAAAAAGGGAACCTGCCTTTGCTGTTACGGTTAACTGCAGAGTTATTGATGGGAATTTTAAAGCTATTTGTCAGGCGGAGGTTTGGGGAACCAAAAGGGGCAAGGGATTTAAAGCAAGTCTGCTGGGTGCTGGCCAGTCATGTAGACCAAGAATTGAAAGTGGGTGGTCTTGGAAAAGAGCCAGTCGAAATAGGGCCAGGAGATGGTGTCATCCTTGATTCCAACACATTTATATTTTGGCTTTCTAGCAAGGGTTATTTTTTCTCTTTATTCTGCTGTTCAGCACAAATATATCTCTCATTTTCTAAAATCTGTGGGATGACGTGTTCCACCTGCCAGGTGCAACCCGGTTGACCAGAAAAATCACAGAAAATTACTAGAAAGAATAGACCAAGAGCAGGCCCAAGAGGAAGCGTCGCACCTGCTAAGTCGTCCAGCTAGCAAAAATCTTGGCATTAGACTCTCAGAAAGGTGTGCAAAAGAATCTTGAAAATTACAAAATAAAGCAGCTTGACGTCAGTAGGACCTGCCCACGCACAGAGCTTTGAAACCTACCTTAAAATATTTGCGGGACTGGCATAAAGAGGGTGTGAGGTTTCGGTATCATCCCCTTAGCTGCCACCAAAGTTTTAAGCAGAGCAGCGCGACATTTTCCTAGCGCTAGGAGGGATTTTTTGAATTTTAAATTTTTATTTATTCTTCTTCTTTTCAGTAGGGTTTGGGTAAGTGCATATAGATTTTGTAGCACTTTTGAACCACTGCCAAAATCAGATTCCAGCTGAGTTGAGATGTGCCCTGCATCACCATATTGGCATTGCAGGGCCCTTCCCAGGCCATGGAGTCCCAGGTGTGCCTCCCACCTACTGCATTTTGCCCTGGGTTACAAACACATTTTAAAGACTTTCAATTATGGAGCCAAGCTAGGCAACATTGTGGTCCTCATAAGCATGGTCACTTGCTCTGCCCTGCCTGACTTCACTGGGAAATCAGAGTTTCCCATCTCTGGGACTACGATTAACTAACCAAAGGGGCAAGCATTTGGCTCTGACCTCGTGTTTATTCCATAAATGATTTCATTCTTAACATATGTCACCTTGAAAGCCTCAGTGTTTCATTTGTGTTAGAGCATGATGGAAATTTTGATTTGTTCCCATAATTGATGCCACTTCAGTTTCATGTTACTTTACTACTGTCTTCCGATAAAAATTTCATGCTAGACACAGAGGTTAATTGTAGTGGTGATTTGGATTCCTTATTATCCTTTGCAGGAAATTGCACAGTACGTTAACTGTTATCTTTATGTTTTTCAGAAGGGTGCAGCTACAGCTGTACCAGCTACAAATAGGCAGAGCTGTCAAAGGCAGAGGATTTGCAATTAAAGTGTAAATACAATTTAAAGAGAAAAATGTTCTTTTTTCTTTTTAGTTCTTCAGATTCACCATTAAATGACAAGACTAGATACTGAGCATTTCAGAAGTGCTTACTGGATGCTGCTTAGGGCTAAGAAAATAAAAGTGATTTTTCAGTACATCGGCCAAACAAAGCAAATCAGCTCAAAATCCCTCTGGAGTGAACTAAGTTACAAAAGATTTCAAATTCATTTCTTCTGGGAGGAAAAAAAAGTCAAAACCAAAAGAAGGCATTCTTTTCTGCACAAAACAACCCCTTCAACCTGAACAAAATGCTGATTTCTGGACTTGTGGAAGAAAAGCAAACAAAAAGGAAAGATAGGAGATTAAAAACTGCAAGAAGAAATGTCCCCCCTTTTCTCACCATTTCAGGGCTGGAAGGTCTCACTGGGATGTGGGTAAATTTAGTTCTTTTCCTCCCTCTGCTTGAGGAGACTCCCATCTCCCAACCTCCAGGCAGTTTTATGAATCTCTTCCCCAAGTAAATGTATTTCCAGACCAGACAGTTCTAAAGCCACTGATGATTCCAGAAAGACCAAGGCCACATTTTTCAATGAATTTACTATTTGCCAATATATACACATGGCTCTGCCCCAGTCTAGCACAGAGTCTTATCACTCATCCGGTGTGTTAAATGTCTATTTTTAAGTTGCTTTCCCATGCTCTAAACAGTGATAGCAAGTAAGTCCAACCAAACTGGTGCCCGTGAAGCAGGGTTTAAAATTTCTTTCTTTAACCACTGAAGGCTTTCAGTGGGACTGGAGCAGCCAGGTGCAGGTAGAGACCTGGCCACCTCAGGAGCTCATCTGAGAGGGACCAAAGGGGGATCAAGTGTCCTGAGGCCACAAAGCGTGCAGGCTTCCTCACTGTGGTGCTCTGGGAAAAGGAAAACAACTTTCCCCTTTTCTTTCTTTGCATGATGTTTTCATTACACTTGTATAGGATGGAGAGCGAGAGGGAAGGCATTCGGTAGTCACTCTGAACACCAAAATGTCTCCCTGTGGCACGGATTTTCAGACAAAAACATCTTGAAATCGCTGCTGATGGGATGGAGCAGTTGATGCCCAAGCCTGAGCCCAGCGAGCTGGTGCATCCAGCCGTGTGGGGCTGGGGCTGGGCAGTACCACAGGCACTGGGACAAAACCAAACACGCCCTGCAACAACAGCAGGGGATAACCTACCCAGAGAGGACCGTTCCTCTCGGCTGCGCTGGCTAGCAGTTGACCAAGGCGGTGAATCCTAAGTGTTTTACAATCTTTTAAAAAATCTTTTCCAGCATAACAGTGGCTTTTTTCCCATGTCTGACTGTTTTCATAGTAAAACTTCCACCTCAGTCATACTTGTGCCACTGTGTGTGTTAATGGGAAAGTATTTCCTTTTGCTAGCTTTAAAGCTGTGGGATCCTTGTCCAATGGTCTCTTGTTCTTCTGCCACCAAGAGCAATCCTGTCAGGTAGGTGTGTCTTCCTCTGACATGCTATGCCCTCCTTCTGTGTGTGGCACCGCACGTCAGATGGAAGCGATGAGGGACTGAAGCCAGGCTCTGCCCCTAGTGAGGAGAACAGAGCCAAGCACTGTGGAGAAACATGGGCTGGATGGAGGAAACCTTCAATCTCCACCTTCACCTGTCTTGGAGAACTTTTGTCTGCCACCTTGGAAAAGCAAGGTGGAGCCATGGCTACGTCTGCAAAGCAAGATGTTCAGCCCCTGGTGGCACCCAGCAAATGCCAACCAAAGAAAGGACCCAACATTTATGGGCTCCTAGATGCAAAACACAGATGTAAACAGAATCTCCTTTAGCAGAAGAGAAAGCAAAGGCCAGTCTGTGTGAAAAAATAGTTTAAGCGATCAGCAGCTAAACTGGTCTTTAGAGGTTGCTGAGGTATTTATAGAGCTTCTGGAAAGGGATTTGAAAATATGCTACAATTAAGCATTTGAACTGGAATAATGTTATGATAAATGATCATATGGAGGTCCCAAACACCTTAAATAGTCACTCTGTGCTCCTAAAGCAGAATGTTATTGGCTCTGATCTTGATTTAATGTCCACAAAAGGGGCTTTAAAAACAAACGTGGGACAGAGAAGTCAAGCATCAAGTTTTTATTTCAGAATTCAAAAGCCTAATGAGGTAAGGAAGCTACCAAGAGAACTATAAAAAGAAAGGCAAAAGGTTGAACAGTCAACAAACTTAAATAGGAGGTGATTGCAGATGTGCATGATATACAACACAGGGCAACTGCTAACCTTTTTATTTAAATGTTAATCAAATCCTTTCAAAATAGAAGCAAGAAAAAAGGTATAATTCCTTTTCCTGTACTTCATCAGTTTGCAGTGGGAGAGCCCATCAACTGTAAAGAGGCTGGTGGCTGCTGGGTGCTTGCCTTCTGTTCTGGTAATAAGATTTCAATGAAGAGTGCGCTTTTTGCTAAAATAATTGTATTACTATGTCCCTAATACAGATGTAGCTGAACCAGCATAAAGGTATCTTTTACCACCAATATATCAGTCCTTAATGATGGTTACTCAGTAGCCGTAAAATACGTTTTCATCAATATAACTTCAGTCATACTAAGGAGACCATGCCAGTGTCCAGCCATCTCAGGCCTTATCTAAACTGAGAGGGCTTTACTACCACAGAGAAACCTTGCAAAAAGCAGCAAAGATCACTCTGTGAAAACACAGGATGAGAACAATTTTATGGAAGTTTCTCCCAACTGCATTTGGGCCAGATGGCAAAGTAGCAGAAGTTTCTGGCACGTCATGCCCTCGAAAATTTCAAAATGCAGAAAGCAAAGGCAGCCACACTTTTTCTTCACAGATGACAGGCCAGTGGTAACCTGATGCATCTTAAAACAGCCTCAACCTTACATAGATTCTCATGTGCATGTTAGAAGTGATTTCTGCATTACATGGCTTTACAAAACAGCGTTAGCAAAAATACACCAGTCAGAAGTATGCTAGAGCTATCACTTGAGCCTTGGCCTTTTAGGAAATCCTTTCTACCATAGACATGTATTAACTTTCGGAATGACTGGGCGAATTTTGGAAGAGCAAAGAATGCAAAATGCAACTGGCAATGGACAGTTAAATCTTTAACATTTTGGCGCATCTTCACTTGGCGTGGCTGCTCGTCAGTGCTGAAGAAACTATAACAATTTACATCTCCTAAGAGATTTCATAGAAATTCCTTCTTTACTGTACAACTATAAATAACACAACGGTTTGACTTAAACTGTTTTTAGAGGTGGGATAGCTGGCAGGCCTTTTGGAGTCAAATGCAATAGTGACAATGAATGCCACGGTGAGAATGCCAGTGAATTTTCCATGGACAGGCTTTTCTCTCATCTTGTCTGCTGGCTTTTCTGACAAATTCAGGACACTGTTTTTTGAAATGTCTGTCTAGTAATGGTTTTCCTCTCTCCATAATGAAGGCTGGAGCTCAGGCAGGTTTCCCTGTCCTCCAAAGAGCCACTTGGAAAGAGCAAACAAATTGGGGAATCCAAACAATTCCAATAGCAAGGTATGAGCAATCTGTCTTCCCTCAATACACATGGCAAACAAATAGCCTGACATCATCCTCATTCACCACACAAAATCTATAGCAAGTGCAAACACCCTTTTCCTTCCTTTCAGTTCAGCTTTAACTATGCAGAAACTAACCCTAACTCACCATAGGAGAGATGGTCTGTGTATATTTTCTGCTTCCTGTTCTTCTATAAATAAGCTGAGTTTTGCATCATTGTCTATTAAACCAACACTGTTTTCCTTAACATCTTTGACAGACAAACTGGACGGGATGTAACATGTGATCACGGGGTGAGTCTGTGGCACTGTTGTTTACAGTAAGTCCCTAGCTCTACGAGCAAAGTTTTGTTGACTTCAGTGAGCTGAATCCTGGCATGAAGTCTTGAGCTGAGCAAATGGGGATAACAAAGTGTGGATCCTAAGGAGACCTATACCTTAAGAATATTAACGATGCTGTAAGAGTATTAAATCTGAATTCTCCTGACTTCTGTGTATAGAGTCAATCTTTGGTTTAGGATTACATTCGTGGCATTTTTATGCTGTCATTCAGATGCATAAACCAAACATGCCAACACGCACATACAAATGTTAAGAGTATTTTAAGTTCCTCTAAGATTTTGTAAGCATAGGGGATAAAGCTAAATGGAACAATTATTCTAGCATAGTATTATATACAGTAACGTCCTGAATAATTCCAGATGTGTGGTGTCTCAAAGAAGTGAAATCAATCAGTCAAAAGCAATTGGTTCAGTGAAATTATGAACGTGTGTGTGGAAATAATAAGACATGAGGGCCTTTGACCACTTCTGTGATTTTTTAAGAGCTGCTAGAGGTTCTTTGTTTGGGGTGGGTTGTTCAGTTAGCATCCTGGCTTTGCTTAACCAGGCAGGAGACTTTCATATGTGAATTAACATGTCTTTTTGCAAGAAGCTGACATGGCATATTTTCATTTCCCCTTAATATGCCTGTGTATATATATGTACATGTATGTGTGTGTATATATATATCTGTATCAAATAGATATATGCACGTCAAAATGAATTTCACTGTAAAATGCCTTCTTGTACGGAGTCATGACTAGGTTTCAGAGCCTGGCAGGATCTTAATCCAATCTTCAGCACAGCAAAGACAGGATATGCCCTGAGCTGGGGCTCGAAGCAGCTCTGCACTTCTTCCCCCTGGTAGAGAGGGACAAAATTAATGATCTGTGTTTCCTAATGGAATCAGTTAAAAGAGAGTTATGTCCAGCTGAGGCCCTCAGCTCTCAGATGGATGGAAAAGCCGTGAGCTCGGATATGGTTTTGATGTAGCTGCTGCTTTGCTGTTTCTTTTTTCTCTCCTCAAGGCAAAGCAGGGTCCAGGTCCATTGGAGGGCTACTCTTCCCTCCACCCTGGAAAGCTGCTGCACAAGCGGTAATTCACCCCAGCCCACCTGACTGTATATTGTCTCTGTGCAACACCAATCCTCAGGGCACATGGATGCCTCCCTCCCTCCTCTGCCCTCACATCTCTCTGCACGGACAGGGCCTTTATCCCACTCCTTGATCTCTGCAAGGGACATCAGCCCACTCGATGATGCAGCCAAGTGCCAGTGATCACTCAGCACTGCATCATCCCTTGCTCTCCTGCCTTGGTACTTCATCCAGTGCCTCCCTCCAGGAAGAAGCTTACAGCCCCCTGACACTTGGTTTTTGGAGTTTGAAGTCTCTTTTTTGTGGAGTTGGGCTCACACCCTCAGCCTGAGCAGGAAAGTGTCTGAGGAGAGCTCGAGTCCAGATTCAAAATGTATGTCTAGCTCTTGTTTATGTACAGTGAAGGCAAGAGCACAATGGCATCTGTGGATACACATGCGTTCAGACTCCGGGGAAATTCAGGGTTCAGACTTACTGCTGGCCCCTCTTTCCTACTGTGAGCTGAAGGGAAAACCACACGCCCCACGGAGCAGCTCTGGGTCTGGGTCTGGATCTCGCAGCTGGCTGTATTTATAACACGCTTAGGAGTAACTAAATCCTATTCTGTGACTAAAAGATGATCATGACGATAACAGGAACACGCTCAACTTTTCCCAAGCCAAGTTCATGGCTCTGTGTGTTGTGCAGCAGTTGCATGAGAGAAAATACAGTTTATGGGCTGTACGTTTGTTGTCTATCAGGGTAAGACTTCATAAATAATTTTAATAATTTAAATCAACAGAATCACGAGTTTTCCTTTCTAGAGTGAGTAGCTACTTCTTCAGATGGCAATAAACACTCTCTGCACAGTAGACTTTAGTCGTTAGACAAAGGAGACCCTCAGAGAGTGTCATCAGTGTGGGGAAATTCTTCTCGGGTTTAATCACCAAGTTCTTGGTTTTATGGATAACCCTAACGTCAGCCATTAAAAATTAGCTGGTGAATGAAAGTTTTAACCAAGACTGGCTATAAGCATAATAAGGAAAATAATAATAATCAGGACCATGTTCAGCTTCCTGCTGCTGTTGGTGGTTTCCCACCAGGCCTGTTTAATGTCCTTCCCTGCAGTGGGCATGGAGCAACTGGAGGGCAGTGAGCCAGCCACTGGAGGCAGCAGGAGGTGTCCTCTGGCCTTTGGTAGAGCAAGGCACTTGGGAATTCACCTGGACTTCTCAACAAAAAAATCACAGAGCTACAAACAAGGCCTTGGTATAAAATGTTGAAGTGTTTTTTTGGTAAGCAAAGGAGCATAAAGCCACATTGCAAACTCACCAGGTTTGCTCTACATACTTCTAGGGCTCTCTGAGGACAACGCCAACATGATCTCTTGGAAGTCGTGCAATAGCCGTGGCCAAATCTGAACTACCAGCTGGCTGCGGGAAAGCCATGGGAGCGCCTCACCAGCTCTCACCCTCACCTCCCTGCCTCGCACGTGACAGCTGCCCAGCCAAGCTGGCCAGCCCTGCGCAACGTGCGGTGCGGCTCCAGGCCCGTACGCTGTGTCTTGGCTGTATTTTGTGCTGCCAAAAGGCGCTGGAAAGGCTCCAGCCACCTCTCAAGCTCTCTTCCCTGCAAATTACTGCAGTGCGAGGTTAGCGACAACACAGCCAGGTGGACAGTATGTTGCTTCTCGTTTTTTGGAAGACGAGCAAAGGACTTGACTGACTTCCAGCTAGCACTGCAGCACATAAATTATGTTGGTGTGTGGAGTATTTGGCAGGAGGAATCTCCCATAGCAAGAGTACAAACACACTCGCCCGAAGCCCCAGTATTTATCAGAACCAGAGGAGCCGTTCAGTGCACACAGAAGTGCCTGCAAGGCCATCCTCGCTGCAGGAAGCTCAACCTCCAGCCCCGGCAGAAGGGGCAGCCCTGAGAGGGGCTGGGGCAGGGAGAGGTTTATCCTGCCTGATGGTTTCTAGAAAGACTCGTGCGATTTCGGTAGCCTTTAGTCATGGGGGATTATGGTGGACGGGAACAGCACGGGAATGCTGCTTCAGCTGTTTAATAAGGAAGGACATTTTGCTGTGCTTATAAAACTAATCAGAGTGTGTTTGTCTCTGGTTTCTGTAACATTTGTGGGGGAGCTAGGCTCCCGGGTGAGGGATCGGGGACTTTGTGGAATTGCACTCATATCTGCAGCGCTTGGGATGTTTTCTGAGCAAGAGTCACGTCCTGCCAGAAGAGGGTAAGGCGATGGGGAAGTGGTCAGTGGCAGCTTTGTCAGTTGCTGTACCATTCATCGGAGAGATAAGTGGATTTCAGATGCACTGAAAGCTTCCTCTGCATTACCCATCCTGTGACACAGTGTCTGTGCTCGTGACAGCGAGATGATAATGAACGGTTGTGCTTATTCACTGGGTTAGATACCCTCACCTGGGGGTAACTTTTCCCTTCTCTTTAGTGACAAAGTTGGAAAAGTGGAAGCATGTTTGTAAGTGAATGAACAGAAAGGAAAGAAAACTGAAAACAGGAAACCCAGCTCTCCCAACAAGATTTTCAAGATCAAACAAACCATGCTAAAATGTGAAATCGTTCTCTTTTGGTCCCTCCAGGGAGTCCAGTGAGTGAGCCAGGACTTGGGGGGCAGGAGTGGGCACAGGTGACCTGCGAGGCAGCATGAGACAGACCTTGGGAGCTGCAATGGGGCTCCCGTGGGCAGGGGTGTGCATGGGGGTCCCGAGCAAGGCTGCTCGGGGCCACCCGGGACTGTGCATATGATTATGGCTGAGTTGGCTTTTGTAGCAAGGAGAGTCAAAGGCGAGGAGACCAGGGAAGACAGGTTGCAAACATGCGGCCTGAGCCTCCAAAGGGAGGTCTGCATCCTTGAGGAGGCTGAGGCACTGGGACTGGACCTGGGAATGGAGATGGACAGCACATCTCATAGCTCCAGCATGTGCTACAGGAGTCCAAAGGCAGAGATTTTTCCGCCCTGTGCTTAGTCTCTGGCGGCATTGGGCATGCCTCCATGAAGGCTTAAGCAGCTGCCTCTTCACCAGCAGCCCAGGAAGCGGCAGGGGCAGCTTGCGGGGCCAGTGGGGTGGCTGTGGTGGCTGGGGAAAGGCAGCCCACCTTTCCTTACAGCAAGGTCTGCTCCCATTGACGTGCGGGGACTGACCTCCGTGTGGGCATGCTCTGCAGCTGAGTATTTTAATGTGACTGTCACCATCGCCCTGTCTTCCTGACCAGATTAAGTTGTTTTTAAGGCATTTTCAAAGCAGTAACCACAGGATATTTTTAACTGACTTGGGCTTGCAAGAAAAATATAGTCACTTTTATTTACATACAACCTGAAATTACTCAGCCCACGTTCATAGGGCATGTCAAGTGGAATGTGTAATGCCAACATGTCTTGCAATCGTCATGACATACCTATATGTGGTGGAGCATCCATTTTATATAAAAATCCCTGTGCTGAGCACAAAGTGAATGGCTTTTCCACACCTGATGCTTAGAGAGGGAACAGATAAAATCAGCTGCTAAAGAGGCTTCCGTCCGTTTTGCTGCCATAATGTGCTGTCCAAAATAACACCCTCCCTCTGCGTGTAGCAGTTTAACATCTCCTTGTCATGAAGGTGATGCCTTGTACAACACAGAGGCCCTTTGACATGGAGGCTTTGGGAAAGAAACCTTTACCAGCATTAACTATTGATAAACAGGGCTGCCTCCGGCCACGCCCCGGTCATCTGTGCTGGGGCCATCTAAAAGTTTATCACTCTTGGTCTGGCTGTTGCCCCTGTTGCAGGGGTAACCGAGGAGGTGGTGTGCTGTTGGGACTGACAGCAACTTGCATCACTGGTGACTGAGGGGTGGCACACCACCCATCCCACCGCCCCTGCTCTGAGGGGTTTGGCAGGCAAACAGGGCTGCAAGCGGGGGCAGTAAATTAACTCAGCCTGGCTCACAGGAGCT
Source organism: Fregata magnificens (assembly GCA_013389945.1). Classification (NCBI taxonomy): domain Eukaryota; kingdom Metazoa; phylum Chordata; class Aves; order Suliformes; family Fregatidae; genus Fregata; species Fregata magnificens. The sequence goes on from WAAD01019877.1 coordinate 64,428, forward strand.
CAGCCAGACACGTCTCTGCGACTAGACCCCCTCACAGCAATTCATTCCTTATGCTTTTACAGGGAAACCTGCTCTTGTAGGCCAAATGGGAAGAGCAGAGCCCCCGTAGGCTCCACAGGTAAGCACCCTGCAGACTGAGGGTCGTCCTGGGATCGCCTGGCACTTGGGCCATGTTCCTACTCAATGCTAACCATGCTGACTCTGCTGAGGTGGTTTATATCAGTCTTGGGTCTGGCCCTCAGTCTTTACACAAGCCTCCCAGTGATTTTAACCAGGTTACGGCACGTGGCATGTTGCAGGTTTCTCCATTGAGATTTCACATTATTCACTGCTGCCAAATCAGGAAGGCTCCATCCAGTTTAATCATCCAGTTGGCGCTGAGCTGCTCCACAGACAAAACTGTAAATTAAGAGGAACTTGGCCTCTAAAAGTGGGATGGTGCAGTACCAGAATGCCCAGCCTTCATTTATGACTTAAAAAAACCCCACCAATGAATTATAACATGCCATCCTTCCTCCTCCAAGGAAAAAGTTACTATCATAAATAACACAACCCAACCAACACGGAGCAATATTGCATGCTCCTGTCAAGTGCAGAATTAACAGAAGATATCATTATGCCTGTATTATACCTATCAAACTCAGGAAAACATGAGGATCTGAAACAGAAATAATAAACAGCTAGGAGAAATCAGCCAGAGGCACATACAGACATGATGTACCATGGAGGGATTTTTCAGGCTTTGGTGACAGAAGACATTTGGATTCAGAAACATTTGCCGGGGGCCATCACTTGCTGGGAAAGCTGAGACCATAACGCCTTTCAGTTCCCTTTCAAGGCAGCCCGGCGTGCATGTGGCCATGCAAGGTTAACACAAGTTAATGAAACAAGTGGCAGCATTTTATAATCCATGCAATCACTGAAATGATTTTTCTAGCGTATCCTTTGTTGCTGTATTATTGCTATATGGACTCTTTTATTCTAGGGCGGATCTGGACCTACTGCATCATCATTTACGAAGACAGCCTGTTCATCTGATCGTAGGAATTTTTACCGTACGAATGCCGGTTTAATAAATGAATGTTTGTTGACAAAGAAAAAAACCAAGGAGATGGGGAGGAAGAGTGGCTCAGTCTTTCATCCTCTGTGAAGGTTATTGTGGGACAGCGGAGGAGCCCCGGGTGCTGAACTGTGTGACGTGACAGCCTGCAGAGCCTCTGACAAACGGGCTTTGACAAGAGCAATTGACAAAAGCAAGAGCCGGTGCCTGAATTTTAAGGACTCTCTGCTTTTTTTGTTGTTGCTTTCAGGAAGGCTGTTGTCAGACAGCTGTTTGATGCAAAGCAGACTGATACATTACATGGTCCCTGTGGGGATCTGAGGGAGATGAACATAGCATCTAGCCCACCCTCTGGCCGCCCGTCTTCACCACGTCACACGCAAGGTGCCTGGCGGCCCCTACCCAGCCTCCTGCCTCGCTTCAGTGCTGGTGGATCATCTCCCACCTCTGTGGGGCCCGTGAGGAGAGCTATATGCATTACATTAACAAACAGGCCCTGCCTGATTTCCCCACGGTACCTGAGGGGAAATTCCCTCCAAGCATCTGTAAAACTAATTTAGACTTTTCCCCCACATAAATGCTCCTTTTTGCAGGGCCTGCAAAAAATCGACACAACTTCTGGATGCGGAGAAGACAGTTTATCGCGCTAACCAAAATTAACTCCTTGTTACCCTGTTCTTCTCCATTTGTTTGCTGTAGGCTGCAGTACCATCTTCATCGTGGGTATTTGCACAGCACTTAGCATAAATTCCTCACTGGTCCTTGATGAAGTCTTCCAGTCATTCCAGCTACCCACATAATATATTAAAGCAACAAGTAGCTCTCTCACAGGGCTTTAGCTGGGACAGGCACGCATTGTTCATGCCTCTAAAATCCTGTTCTCCTTGTTTCCTTCCAAATATTTAAACAAACAGTATTTTCATTTCAGGCTCTTTAACTCTTTCCCACACCTTGTGGGATCTTCCCAAAGAAAAGCGCCAGGATTCCCAAATCCTGCTGATCCTGGTTAACAGATATGTGCATGTGGAGGACACACACCCAGAGCTTCATCTGTGCCTCAAGAGCTCTATAAAATCCTACCCCTGGCTCTGTTTTCCCAGCAGATATTTATTCCCGTCTCTGTTTTCACGGCAGACTCAAGCAACGAGCTTGGAAGGCAGTCAACACTTGTGAGCTACGCCAGCTTCAGGGTTGCTTTACACACACGGAGCTGCATAGAGGAAAAACTAGTCCTATCCTTTCATTTCAGTGGTTTCACCTTAAAACAGAATTTATAGCTTTGCCTTGAAAAATTAGCAACATAAAACTTCATAGCCAGCTGGTGACTGATACACATTTCAGTCAAAATACTAGAAATGCAGGATGGGAAGGAATTGTCTGGAGCAAGGTGCCCAGATCCTGTCTGGGACAGACAACCAAACCCTACCTGAGAGTTCAGAAAGGCAGGCAGAGAGTTCAACCTTCATGTGGGACTGTGCTCAGCATCTACGAAAAAAATTGACATCAGGAATGAGAAATCCCAAAGCCATCACTGCAGTGTGCCACAGGGAGAAGACAAGAGGAGTCAGGGAGAAAACCAAGCCCTTAGTAAAGCTGGAGAGACAAAGAAAGCCTGGAGGTGCAGTTGGTGAGAAAGGAAGGGAATTGTGGGCTGCAAAGAGGGCTCGGCTGTGCGGCACATCTGTGCATCTAGGCTGTGTCTGGAGGGCCTTGCACAAAGCCTGTCCATCAATTATCGTTAGAGCTAGGGTAAGGTTTTGGGTTGAGAGATGCTGACAGAAAAAGCCTGGAGGTGTAATTAGAGCACAGATGGAAAGGCAAGTGTGGGTTGAAAGGAGAGGTTGACTGTGAGATATTTTTCAGCTTGGGCAAAGCCCTTGTCTAGAGTTTGATCGTCAGTTAGGACTACGTTTGAGAGAGGAAGAAATCAAGGAATTAGGATGGAAAGAGGCTGGCCATGGATATTATGGGTTGCTCAGAGAGCTTGGCTGTGAGATATTTTTCCATAGGGCAATATCTAGATGACCTTGTCTGAAGGTAAAACTTGATGTTACCATTAGGTTGGCCGTTAACGTTATGGTCAAAAGAGGGAGGGGGCCTGGATGTTGAGCTTTCATGTCGATGGAAAAGAGCTGCCCGAGGGAACTGATGGTTGCCAAGAGAGCTTGATTGCAAGATTTTTTTGTTTGGGCTATCTGGGTGACCTGTCCAAAGGTCAGCCTTCATGGAGGGTTACAGTTAGGGTTAAGGTTGAGGGATGGAGGTAGCATGGAAGTACAATCATTGTATGCAACAGGAAAGGTGTCTGCGAGAGAGCTTGGCTATGAGATACTTTTTGTATGAGATATGTCTGGAGGGCCATGTCCAAAGGCTGTCCCTCAAGTAAGGTTAGGGGTAGGGCTAGGGTTGAGGAAGGAAGGCAGCCTGGAGTTGCAGTTGACTTGGGGATGGAAAGGGACTGCTCAGAGGAAGTGTACTGCCAAGAGAACTTGGCTGTGAGTTATTTTCAGTTTGGGCATTGTCTAGGGCACCTTGTCCAAACATTGATCATCAGTTAGTGTTAGGTTTGGGGTTTGGGTTTGGGTTAAGAAAGGGAGATGGCTGGAGTTGCTATTGTCTCGGGGTGGAGAAGGCATCCGCGAAGGGAAGTATGGGATGCCAAGAGAGCTTGGATGCAAGGTATTTTTTTTCATTTGGGCAATGCCTGGGGCTCCTTGTCGACGAGTCAATTGTCAGTTAGCGTTAGGGTTAGGGTTGAGAGAGGGAGAAATCATGGAGTTGCATTTGACATCAGGATGGAAAGGGAAGTGTGGGTTGCTGAGGGAGCTTGGCAGTGAGATATATTTTGTCTGGTTACCCTCTCCAAAGGTCGGCCATCCATTACTGTTCAGGTGAGGTTAGGATTAGGCTTAGGGTTCAGAGTGAGCCCAAGGTTGCTGTTGGAGAGGGGCTTGAAGGGGACTGCCAAAGGGAAGGGTGGGCTGTGGAGAGAGCTTGGCTGTGAAACAGATTTATATGGGATATATCTGCGGGACGTTGTCTAGCAGTCTGCCTTCCACCAGGGCTGTAGCTGAGAGAGAAAGCCTAGTGCTGCTTTTGGAAAGGGGCCACCTGAGGAAAGCCTTGGCCGCAAGTCAAAGGCAAATAGTTCAGGTCCTCCCATTCAGGTGCCCCTTACTTGTCTGCAGCATAGTCCAGACCCCACACTGAGCAACTGGTGCAAACCTGGAGCAATTCTGAACCAGTATGGGTCTACTGTTTTTTGTCCGTATGTGGAGAATAACAGAAAAATGGTAGTGTAAGCTTGAGGTTATTTTTTCTGTTTAACCTCCTCCTAGTGTCCCAAATATAAATTTGTTCCCATGTGTTGCACAGAGCCCTTATCTGGATTGCAGGGCTGGTTTGAAAATAAGCATTGTTTCTCTCCGTTGTGGTTTAACAATGCTTGCTTTAACATGACGCTCTCGGTCATGATGTGGGAGTGAAGGTGTGGGAATTTTATTATCACAGATTGGCCCAACTGCCAAGTTTTAAATAATTCTGTCTAAGATCAGCTCATTCCGCCTGCCTCCTGCTACACCCCATCCCTGCATCCAGCCCCTTTGCAGGGCTATTTGGCTGCTTCTGTCCCCTCTGACAGCTCACGGGAGAGCTCACGGGCTGGGCCTGGCCCGTGGGACATGGTCACGGGGTCCCAGCATAGTACTGCTGCTGAGGACAAGCTTTTCTGGAGGCAGTGCTTAGGGAACCTTGCAAGAAGGTATTTTTCCCAGCTGCAGCCTGAGGGATGGCTTCTTCCCCACCACACTCCCTGGGCCGTGTGGCTTGTGGGGTGCACTTGTGTGCAACAGAACTGGAAGCTTGAGAGTCAGGAGACCTGCTGGGAGAAGTGACTGCTGTATCTCACCAATTCATTGATTAAAATACTACCTACTTAAGCCTTGCTGCCAGCATCCTCTCCATGGGGACAAGTCCCTGAAGCTTAGGGGAGAAAGAGAGGATGCGGCTCATCAAGGACATCACATCTGTTTGCAGCTGTTCTCTGCCCTCTATTATCACCTGCAGAGGAGCGGCACAGGGGACGTTTCAGAGTTCCCTGAGCAGAGCTAGCTTTACCCATCCATCTGGCATCTCCACCTTTTGGAAGGAGGTAATCATCATGTGCAGAGTTCCCAGGCTCCCCTGCAAGCCAGGTTCAAGCATGACACAAAGTCTAAGAGCAGCACTTACACTGTAAAAGTGCCGTGAGGCTGCCAATAGGGTTTTCCTTAGCTGGCTTTACCCCGCTCCACCGCTCCTAATATCCCTGCTTGCCCAGGGTGTGCATTCACCTAAAAAAGTGCCAGTTCACATTTTTGGGTTTTTGGTGGTTTTGGTTTTGGTTTTTTTCCCCATGGAGAGGGAAAACAGTCCCAATCATTAGCACATGCTAACCTTAAATTCATGTCTGTAACACGTTTTGCTGGACTGGGGATAACGTAGACTTTTTCTTAGCTAGTCAGTGGCAGCCTTACATTGGTTAGGAGGATGTAGCAGTCCAGTAGGATCCATTTTACAGACATGCCCCGAGGTTTTAAGTTGTCTTGGCCTTTTACATAATTTGAACAAAACCCACAAAGCTGCTGTATGTCTCCTGCGCTTCAGTTGCTTTAGGGCTGTGTCCTCCTGCGCTGAAATACGTGAGACTGAGGAAACTTGCCAAGACTCTGAGAGGTAGGCAAAATAGGAGAGAAGAGTCATTAAAACGCTTAGCACCTACCACGAATGCAATTTGCGTCTCTGTTGTATTGTAGAAAGACTAGCTAAATTTTCACAATGACAGTCAGAGATAAATAAGATGCGTCTCCATTTTACACATAAAGAAAAGGAAATAAAGATTGTAAACCCCTGGTTTTCATGCCTACGAGGGGCCCAGTGCTCCTGTTAGAGAGAGCAGGAGTTGCTGGGTTTCTGCGTTTGGAAGCACCATAGGAAACACCTGGTGGGATATACGTCCAGCCCAGACCTCGGAGGGAACAATGGCTCGGAGTAAAACTGCTCATGGAGGCATCCCCCCTGTGTTCCCACCCTGCTGTCCTCGCTAGACTACACCAGCTCATCAAGAAATTGCAGGCTGCTCCTCATCATCATGGAAACTCTGTTCTTCAAATGGAAATCAGAAATGCTATTTTCCTGCAAGAGCCAGAATTTAGGCTCGCTTGTGTTTCCCTCATGATCTCTAATGGGAAACAATGACAGAAAAAATTACGCCTGACTCATGCTTTTACTGATTCATGCCTGAGGAGCCCCAGTATCGGGAAGAGCTGTGCAGATAGTCAGGGAGAGCTGTTATTCGGTGAGTTGAGGAACATTTGCGTTTCTCTTCACACAGCCTCTCGGCACTTCAGGGGCTGTGGTGCGGGTAAGCGTCTAACATAAAGTAGTGGGGGGCAACCTACAAGCCCTTCACCCTGAAGTCACACAGCTGCTGTCAGTGAGGAGCGCTTTGGATTTTTCCTGGTATCCGGGAGAAACGGGTGCTTGGCACAATTTGCTGTCATAAGTCAGCAAGCAAGGGCCAGCAAGCTAGTACCATTTTACGTGAAGCTTTCAGGCCTATCACAACGTTTCTGCTCCCAAGTGCAAGAGGGCAGGAAAGTGCCAGGTGCCTAGGACTCCTCGCCCTATGTCCCAAGCAAGAGCAGCCCTGTTCTTGGGGCAGCTCAAAAGCTTGGCAGATACCAGACCTGCCACCAGCAGATACCAACTCACTCGTTGCAAGGAGAGATCGTACCAGACTAGGGGCTCAGGGAGCCTGTGCCCCAGGCTGCTGCTGAAGGAGCCGCAGCCCAAGAGCACGGCGCACCCGGGGCCACCGTGGGGCTCATCATGCAGTCTCATCCTATATTGCACACCTGCTATGTCCAGCTGGGCCCCATACTTTCTTCTTGTTCACGCAGCCCCAAAACAGCACAGCTTGGCCCATGCGTTCACTCTGTCCTTCACAATCCTTGGTAAGCTACACTCCGGGGCCAGAAGAGCTTGTAATCTAAACGGGACAAGAAATACAAACAAGACAGGAGTATGCCCCCTCAGGAGAGAGGGACACGGGGGCGATTTGCACGGGGGGGGGGGGCATTGATTGCAAAGAAAGGTTTTATGGCAGTCATTGGCCTAATAGAACTAAAATAGGACAATTTCTTATTCTGAAATCCGTCAGTGCTGCTTTGGGTGACCTTTGGCAAATCAATTCATCTCTGCCTGTGCCTCTGGCAAATGGGAATAATACAGCCTCGCTGTCTGGAGAACCCTTGGTAATTCTCAGATGAAAGATGCTTTATTGGTACCAGTATCATCCTTTATTGTCATTAGCATGATAACAGATCTATCACCTAGCAACAGAGCAGCAACTCTCCCCGCTCTCATTGTCCGCGTATTTTTCTTCAATTTTGGCTCTCTAGCAGTCTGCTTTTCATTTGGAGAGACTTTACAGCCTGTGACTGTTCTTCTTCCCTTAACGTGGCCTGCTACAGACAAGCACAGCTGCTATGTCCCAAGTCCCCTTCGCCTCCTTTCATCCCCCGCTTTTACCTCTTCCCGGGCCCTGCCGCACATGCAAGTGGCGAGAGAGTACCACCATCAGCTAACACAACAAACAACATTTGCTTCTCTTAGCTAAGGCACCCCAGGAGAAGTCTAGAACTTTAAAATGTAAGTGTAAATTTTAAAATGTAGTTGTTTCTCAGATTAGCACAAATTACAGGGAAAAAATGGTAATCAGGAAACTTTTTAAAATCTTGCAGAAGCAAGCATTTTCACAGATATTCCAGGCATCAATTTTAAGGACAAAGATGCACTTAAGTGACACCAACCACTGAAGATCTGGAGTCCTGCCAAGTCCTGTGGTGCCTTAGATGTGCGACAAGAGCAGTCCTTCCATCCTCAAGTGGATAGACCAACCTAAACCATTAAACCCAGGAAGCGCCATTCTTACTGTTTGTTTAAGCTAGTTTTTATATCATCACTTAGGGGAAACAGTTAAAAAAACTCAAACAAAATCTCCAATGTTTGGGTTGGAACCTGAATCAAGATCAGATCTGTTGGTTCATTACTGTGGCGAGCCGTAAGTTACCTTACCTCCACTGAGTTCAGTGAAGAATCACCGATTGCCTTCAGGTGGGGATTTGAGCTAAAAATACTTTTATTTCTTTTGCTACTTTCTCTTTTTTTGAAGTTCCCACCTCTCTGATTTGAGGGAGGATGATCCTGTAGCCTAAAACATGAAGGTGCACCAGTTCTGCTTGTACTGCAAGATACTTCAAGGACTGGTATCCCACTACCCGTTGGGGGTGAGAGATCTGGTAGATTTGGCTTCTCTCCTTGGGAACGACTGCTATAAAACAGCACTGTCCCTGGGTCATCGGTCTGACACTTCACAGGAGGATAATGCGCCAGTGGGATGTTTATTGCCCAGTAAACCCCATGCTGTTCCCTGCCGTTGTTGCTGCAAGGCAGAGTGATTGCTGGCATTCAATGTGGATGCAGCTCCTTTCTATGGAAAGGGAGGGACGGGAGGGGGTCTGGGTTTCAGATGTTCCTGGGTGCCAGTGCCATTGGAGAAACCCACCCTTTCTGCCTCAGAAGATGCTTATCAGGAGGAGCACAGATGTTTGCTCACGGAGTTGATGCATCCATCATCATTAGGTTTCCTTTTAGAGAAAACCTTGCCAGGACCACTGCTTTTTCTGTAGAGTTTGTGCTTTTGAGTGTATTTTTTTGTGTGTTTCTTTCTTAAAGGTACTCTGGTCTCATGTGTGAAAAGAAATGATGGTTTTGGTGTCTCAATTGGCTGTGAGGATGCCTTTCCCCAGCCTTGGCTTCTGCCAGTCTCTGCGGGTCACTGCTCATAGCAGCTCTTCTGACTCCTGGCAACCTTCTCCCCTTTCTCTGTTCCCAAAGAAGTGAGGGAAAAAGAAACACTAGAAGACAAGTAACATGGAACAAACAAAAACTTCTTCCCTCTGCCCCTTCCCATTGCCCTCTGTTCAAACATGGCAGCTTTGGAAAGGCTCCTTGCTGGAAGACAGGCTATTTTTGTACTGCTTATGCAGCAGCACATTGAGGAATTAAAGGAGGAATAAAGCCGCAGGAGACCAGGCCCGTTGAACGAGAGCCTGAGTGCACTTGACTCAACATTGCTAAAGAAGCAGATTTTACTGGAAGCTGCAGCTTCTCCGAAGATATATACGGAGGTACTCATCCACCTCCCTCAGTCAGCAGAGGCAGGTCGGCTCCTTCCCAGGGCAAACGCAGATCATGCAGTCGTGCTCCTCCATCGGCTGACTCAGAGCAGGAGCCTGCCTCTCCCCATTGACTGGGAAGGAAGCTTCGCTGCCTAATTTAATGAGCTCAGTGCAGTGCAGGAGTGCCTCAGTGCAGGAGTTAGGAACGTCTCCTGCAGCCTGTCCTGGTCAACATCAGCACATGCATCTGAGTGACTGGCCTGATGAGCAACAGAGAAGGCATTAGTCACACTTGATCTTATCTCCCTTTCCATGGCTGTCAGAAGCATGGCTCTCCCTCACTGGAAAGAACACCTCCCTAGGACGCATTTTACAGCCCCATAGCTACTTGGTCCCTGAGAAATAGCTTATACGATAAATGTAGACTAGGGACAAATACGGAGAAGTTGTGCACAAGGATTTTTAGAACCCGAATTAAAAAAAAAAAAAAAAAGAAAAAGCCCTTGGTGCTTGCCAGGGATTTGAGGATAGAGATGACAAACTTAATGATAGCCAGCTGGAGTAGCTGGTTGCATTTTAAAGGGGGAGGGAGAGGGGCATCACTGCATGAAAAAAAGAGTAGCTGCATGAGCAAAGGGAGTAATTAAGACAAGCCTCCCACAGATCAGTCCCATGGCCCGGGTCTGCGGAGCCCATGGAGGACACAGACTTTGACTGAAGCTTTCCCACAGCTGCAGTGGTGACAGCAACTACGTCCTGAGCAGGCACTCCGGTTTCTGTTGCAAACTGAGTGCAGCCTGCAGCCCGTCCTCTGTGGGGGCACAAGCTCCACCTTCTCTATCTCCCTGTGTATTTTTATGAAACTTCTAGGAACAATGTGGTTACTGTGACTGCTGCATCCCTGTGAACTGCAGCTGAGCTCAGCCACCAGTGCAGAAATGACCAGGGAAGACAGACATACACACCGAGGGACAGAAAACAACTAATGTTGCAAGCCTGCCTGCTCCCACTTAACTTGTGTGTGAGTCAAGTAACAGACACTCACCCGTGAGTTATATATTCGTGTACAATAATATTCATGTATAGTAAAAATGCACGAATACATGACTGTAACCCTCAGCTTATATTACTAATTATTAAAAAATGTTGTATAGTCAGTAGCTCTTTAAAACTCTGAAGGCACAGCAGCCGCTCCAATGCATCAGTTACTTTTTCTTTCAACGATGAAAAAAACGGCACACAGCTATATCATGTTTCCAGGTCAGTACCCGGGCCTAAGCAGTGCCGTCACCATGGTGCTCCCTGGGACCTGAGACCGAGAATGACAAGGGTAATTGCCAGCAGTTTGCCTTTCTTGCCCCTAGTCACCTGAGCACAAAATACAAACCACAACGGTTTTAAGAAACCAACTTCTGAGATTTCATTTAACATGCCTGAAAGGATTTGAGGTAAGGATGCTCAGTGTGTAAAATGCTTGTAAAAATTGTTTCCAAGGTGTCAGCATCCCTTCAAATAGGCTGCGTCTGATCCTCTGTAATTGCCATATAATCCTGTCCTTCTAACATGGGATGCACAGGTAACTAATCGGTTTTCTAATCTGGCTGCGAGCTAGGGATTTGGTGTCTTCATTCAAAGAGGATTGCAGGTAACTGAATAAAGATGAGACAGGACTCTCTGACGATGACACTGTCCATGCACACTGCTCTCTTGGCAACCACAATTTGAGAAGCAGAAAATATCCAGAGAAAAGACGAGCTGGAAAGAGGAGCAGTTGCCTGAGTACACAGATGCTAGGCTCTCCCAGAATGCATCTGCAAAGACAGAAAAAGCGAAGGATATTTGTTTTATGACATCCTTTCTTCCCCGTAATGTTTGACCATCCTTAAATCATTCTCCTAAGAGGTTCACCCAAGTATCCCACAAAACAGGCGGTGAGTGGGCTCAGGTGGATGCCACATCCCTGTTTCCTGGAGGGATCCTTCAGCACACCTGTCAGTGAACGCTGCGAGGATTTTCATCCTCTGGTGCTGTCGGCCTGCGCCTTCTCATCACTTATGCATCTGGATCAGATGCGGTAGGCGGGGAAGCGTCGTCTTCCATGGAATCATTCATTTGGGTGACAGGGGGAATTCTCCATTTTGGCCTCAGCCCCTTCCGCAGACCTGGAGAGGCTGAGGAGCAGCAGTGGTAACACGGAGCAAGTCCGCTGAATCAAATGTGTCTCTCCCCGGTTTTTTACAAGCAAGGAGGCCTTCTGCTTCTGCATCTGTTTCCCCTGCCAAGTCACGATGCCCTGTCTGTGAAGGTACAATTAATCACTATGGAGACTGTTGCAAAGTTACGAATTTGGGCTTAGTGTTTCAGCTGAGCACTAAGCAACAGGTGCTGGGAGGCTTTTCGGAAAGAGCTTTTTTTGCACGCTGGTGTGCAGTGCCTGAAGGCAAACAGAGGTTTTTCCCTCCCAGCTAACAGTATGTGTGCGGGCCAGGTGCTTAGGTGGGATTTCCCGAAGCGGAAGGGTCCGTATGACACGGATCAGGTCCCTGTCACTGGTGGAGGTGGTGGGAGTCGGGGCTCATTCATCAGAAGAACAGTCAGATTCGGGCTCATTTGGAAGGTCTCGCATTCTTCATGCTACAGATGGTTTTAACCCTACAGAGAACTTTGCACTGTACGTAAAGCCTTGCAATGGGTCGTTCAGGGAGTCATCTCAAAAGGCAGAGAAATCAGTGGGAGCTGCAGGTACGCGGGGTCCCAAGGTAGGTCTATGGGGATGGGTGCAGGCAGACCTCAAGTTTCCATGTCAGGGCTCCCAGTTGTGTCTGGACCAGAGGCCAGCAGCCAAATAGCCCAGGAACACAAAACCCGCTGAGTGAAGCACTGTGCCATTCAGCAGCTGCAGCATGTCTGGGTGTGCAGCCCCTGGGGAGCAGCACGTCCTCCCTGGTCGAGCACACAATCTGAAATGCAAGACCACAACCCTGGAAAAACCTGGGCTGGGGGTGGGGAAGGGAGCATTTTGCTGTCACTTACAGTGTGTTACACGCTCTAATCACAGCCCCAGGCCATCTGCCAGCCCAGCGCCTCACTCAGAGGCTGCAGCACGAGCACCTCTCATCACTCTACCTATCACTGCGGGCGCGAGCGGTGCGGCGGTCAGACGCCACTCTGCCAAGCCCTGCACGAACACGTCTTGGAGCTGAGACTAGCACATACCTTAGACACGTGAGTCCTTTCCTGGTGCCTCGGCACAGGCAGACTGGGGGACTGCACTGAGCTGTAGGTAAGTTTAAAGCTTCCTTCTGGAGAGCAGACCTAAATATGTCATCTTTTCCATTTGGAAAAGAGAGCACAGCTCTGAGAAAAAGAAAATTCGGAGCATCCATGGGATTTGCCAGATCAGAGACAAGCTGCACTAAAGTGCTGGCAGCTTCTTGCTAAATTCGCACAGGTGGCCGTGCCCCATCCCTGCCCCCTCAGCAAGTCTGCGTGACATCGGACCCAGAGGAGAAGGGGAACGACAACCGTGGCTAACAACTGCATGGATTTATGCATCAAATGCGCTGCGCATTTCAGCAGCCTTGGAGGAGCTGAATCTACAACCTGACAGGCACTCTGTGAAACAGCAGTGATGAATAACTGTGTCCAGAGGCACCCCGAGATAGCAAGGCAAGCATTTTTTAACCAGGTGCTGCTGCTGCAAAGCCATCAGCGCAGCTCCACGTGAAACTCCCAGCACAGTTGAAGGTTCACATCCTCACCCAACCGCCAGGAAAGGACAGAGGGGTCACATCCAGATGCATCCATGGATGAAACATTTAAATGAAATGCTGTGAAAGGGGCCCTTGGGGTGTGGTAATATATTGTCCTTGTAATGCACAAGACAACCTGCCCTACTGCGGGGCTCTGCTTTGCCCCAGTTCCGTTACTGTAGACATACAGTAAAGACAGCCGATGTAGACCCTGAATAATTGCCCCCCCTTCCCTTTCCCAGTGGTTTCTTGATAGGACAGACACACTGAAATACCTGTCCACAGTGCCATAGTGCAGTTTCGGCTATGAGGTCTACTGAATACCTCCCAAAGGAGATGCTGCAGAGTTCACCCTCTCCTGCTTGCACCTAAGCCCTTAGGGATACACATGTCTACGTGTGATTTAAAGCAGCTCTGCAGCTGCTTTGCCTGGGTTAGGCCTGAGCCAGTCTCCAGGCAGCCCTGCCTGGTGGGGACCCTCTGTTTCAGCTCTCTGTCCACCCTTCCGATGCTGCACCAGACCCCGAAACTGCAATGGAGAAACTCCAGCCAAACTGAGCGTTGTGGCGCAAGTACTGAAAGGTTTGCTGGTTCAGCAGAGAAACCCAAAACACAGCTGCTGGAAAGGATAAGGCACGCTTTTAAAAGCATCAGTTCCAGCTATTTTCGGAGCTCAGGAAGGGGAAAGGTTAGAACTGGTTTCAGTTTTGGGAAAAGCACCAGATGCATTCTCCTCTTATCTCAATCTGCATTTTCAGACTTGGACTGTATGTCACCGGTGCTGCGGTAGCCCCAGAAGACCACGGGGCTTTGCCCTGCTACATGTCCCTTCAAAATAAAGAAGTTATGCAGTCATCAAAACTGGCCTAACAGGAGTCTGGGACAGCAAGAGCCACCGATGAGGCAGGAGGTGTCTTTCTTTAATGCTGCAATCAGCAAAACCCCTGTGCTTTCCCCTATTTCTGTGCAGTTCGTACTCAGTTTAAAAATGTTTATTTTCTGAGGTTGCACTGCTTTATTATGGGGAAAAAAATAATTAAACTATAATTATTTAGCCCTATTTCTGCACATGAAATTCTCTTAGCTACAGACATCATCCAGGACACATTGTTTTGGCAGCTTCATATTCCTAAACACTCTTACTGCCCCAGCATCAACGTCGTTTCACCTGGGGCTTTGCACCCAGCTGTCTAGCCTAGCTGCAGCGTAGCCTCTGGCAGAGTCTCGAGGCTGCAGAAATTATAATAGCAGATTAAAACCGATCAGATTCACTTGCGAGAGATTTGGGCCAGAAGTGTTGGTGACCTGTCACAGTTATCCCCACACGCTGACAGAGCGTGGCCCCGTTCCTGGCAACTGCGATGACACCCTTGCCCAAGCTCACCGTGTCCTCATTCTCCCACGCACAAGAAACAGAGATTCTCCTGCCTCTGGGACCATTGACGTGAAACGTTGAGCAGGTTTTAGAATAGAATAGAATAGACTATTTCAGTTGGGAGGGACCTATAATGATCATCTAGTCCAACTGCCTGAGCACTTTGGGGCTGACCAAGTTAAAGCATGTTATTAAGGTTTTACTACGAAGGCTGAGGCAGACCCATTGCTGAAGCAAGCACATGCAGATCGGTGCATTTTCACGTCTGAAATTTGCCTTCACTTTTAAACGAAGAAACAGGCCTTTGATTTCTGTTTATGAGCCGTCAGGAAAGGTCCCACCTGGGAGCAGACCACCTGAGAGTGCAGTTCTGTAGGACCTTAGACTGGTTGCAGGGGCTGCCCTGGTCGGTCGGGTGACAGGCACCCCCACCCCATCCATGTGCTCCCATCCCCTCTCCAACGTGAGAAAGAATGTGGGCTTGGGGGAGCTGAAAACCAGCCCAGCAAATAAGTTAATTATTTTTCAGCTAGGTCAGCTCCCGAGGTCACTCTTTGTCAAGTGTCAGGAAACCAGCCCCAGAGTGGGAGAGGGCAGAAACAGGTCAGCAGAGCTGGAGGAGAGTGGTGGGCATGAGAAGACAGGGGTGGATGGTCCAGCCACAGCCTTGGTTTTGTGAGGTTCCAGCTGCAGGAGAGCTGCTCCTTGTCTTCCCTCTGCCTGCCTTCTGGTTTCGTTTGTCTGAGTTAATAATTAGTCCAGTGACTCTCGGAGAAAGCAAAACACGTCCGTCTTTGCTGAGATGGTTTCTGCCATGCTGTTGCTGCACATAACCATGAGCATGGCACTTACCCATGAACACCAGTATGTAGCAGAGTACAGGCTAAGTTAGATTTTCCCTCCTAACATACAAAATAAGCCCAAATGAAGGGGCTTTACCTGACTCCGTGCTAATAAAGCAGGCATCCAGCAGATTTTGTCTCTAGGTCATTTGTGTTCAGCTGTAAATGAAATCTTTCCTCCTTCCCCTTCAGGACACGCATCTCCAAGGGAGGTGTCGCTTATTAACTTTCCCTTTGGCATTTCCTGGGCTCTGGTTGCCTCCGGTTCCCCTGAGGCAGCACCGATCAGCCCCACATCCCGGTTAAGCCTGGCTGAGCTGCTCTCACGCTCTGTGCACGCCCTGCGCCAGCCACCATGCACCGCCCGCTGCTCTCCACATCATCTTGCAGCAGCAGCACCTTCCCACCGAGGAGGTACCCTCCTTTGCGCATCCCAAGTCACGCCAACCTCGGTGGCCTAAGTCGCTGCTGCGTTTTATCCCCAAATTGCACTCGCTGAAGCCTATCGCCTGTGTCACCTCGCTTGTGGGTTCAGGCCAGTAATTGGGAGAAGGAAACCCTCTATGGGTAAGGCATGAGGTACATGGAGGGAAGGGGAAGCCCCATGGAGCTCTCATTAAGTGCTCCACAGGAACGATGCGGTTTGGTGTCCTCTCCCAAGGCCGAGCTGCAAGCCCAGGGCTGGGCAGGGAAATGGTAAATACTGCCCCATGGAAGCTGCTGAAAAGCATGCAGGAAACCTGCTTTCTCCAAGGACTATTTTAGCTGTGGCAAAGAGCAGGAGAGTCCCATCGGAGAGGTGCCCCCACTGGGCTTCTGCCGCCAGCCTGTTCCCCCCGGTTGAGTCTCCTTCACCTTCCCCCTTGCCCTCAGCCGGTTCCCAGCACCTGAAGGACCCACCAGCCCAAAGGCCACCTTCTGCAGCGACCGCCTGCCGAGTGGCAGGATGGAGGCTGGTTGTCTTTCCCTCCTCTCCTCTTCAAAGGTGCTTGACAAAACAGCTGTGCACATTAAAATGTTGGCTGCAATACCCACTATGCCGTCGTTTTTATAAATAAAGGCTGGTTTTGTAACTTGCAATTTTGATGCGTACTTAAGTAACTAAATAAGAAGGTTTGTGTTGTGCGTGGTTGTTAAGAAGGTAAGCCTCAAACCCATCAGTAAAAAGCCTGAAGTTTTTATCAATAGCCCTGGGGTTCAAAGTAAAATCTAATTAATCCATAAACCATCACAAATTGGTAGCCTCCACAGGGACTGGAGAGTTAAGCACCGATTTAAGACATTTTCTGTTGGGATAGCTAACTCCTCCATTCAGAAGGCATGCTGTGAAAATGGACTTTTTCACCCCTCTCAAATTGTTTTGCACTGAAGTTTTACTTAACTGCTCTTTAGAAAGTGATAATCAATAAATGTTAGAGAGGAACTTTAGCTAGGGGAGTTAGGGCAAGTGCCCTGATTAAAATGTTAGGGCAGAAGATCCTCCCAGTTTTATAGATGTCATCTCTGGGGGGGCTTCTGCTCCACGTTACCTTCAAGGGTGGCTTCCCACTTCCCTGCTCCGAAACTGGGTGGCCTTTTGCAGGATGAGCTCCAAGGCCTGCAGGCGCTGCTTGGAGGACTTCCCACTGATGCCGCTGTGTGCTGATCACACGCAGCAAGATCACGTCAGAAACTTGTCTGATCCTTCAAAACCTCCAGCAGCTCCATATCCCACTCCCAGCTTTCACTTAGCTGTTGTGGGGGGGTGGCTCTGCCACCTGCCCCCCAAAATCCCTTGCTCCCGCAATGCCAGGGTCTTCAGGGCAGGGTCTTTGCGGAACAGAGTTGCTAAACAACCCAGCCTCCTCTCAAAAATCTGCCCACCACCGTTTTTCAAAGACTTATGGTCTGGTCCGATGTGGGTGGCTCTCACGGGGATGGACAAACCACTTCCCGGCACAACGGCCACCCGCAGGCGCTTTGAAGGCTTTCTGGGGAAGGGTTTGTACTCAGAGAGGCGCTCAAAGACAGAAGCTGCAAGAACTTGTGAACCTGGCAATTGCAAATCTGTATTCCCTTCCTCCTTGACACTCTGTCCTCAGAAGTGACAGAAACATTTTAGCTGAATTAAAACAGTGTTTTAAAAGTGGAGCCTGGCACCAGGCACCAAAAAACCCATGTAATTTCCAATGACTAATGCGTTGGTGTGGTAGGCTGAGAGATCTCGGTGTCAGGGCTGCCCGATAGCCTGGCACGTGGACGTGAGCTTTGCTGCATGAGCGCCCAAGTGATTTCTGCTATCAGGTAAATGCCTCACACATTGGATATCAGCACGTGTTGGATACGCCCTGCAATAACACTCAGGTCAATGTGGGGTGAAAAAGATATTTCCATTGTGGATCCCAGATCAGTCTGTCCATCCATCCGGCAGACTCCTGAACAATGTCTGAGCTTTCCTGGCTGCTTTCAACCAAAGGAGGTCTCTGAATCTGAAGTTTTCACAGATTTTATGAGGAAACTCAGATCAGCTCAGTGGGGTGCACAGGAAACAGGGATCCAAGTCCACATATGGGCAAGTCGGAAACAAATTATCTGGGGGCAGGTAAGGACGGGAAGGAAAATAAAACATTCGAGCTAACAGCCATCCCTATGCTATAAGCACAAGACAACATTTCTGTTTCCTTCTGCGAAACAGAAAGAGGGAAACTCTTTTGAAACAAAGCCTCTGCTGGCTTTTCTTTTCTTTGTTTTAGATTGAGTCTATCTTTTCTGGTTGCAGGAGATACAATGAATTGGGGCATTTTTACATTTATAGGTAGAAAAGTGGTATTCATACAAACATTACTAAATATATTTCTTTATGATCTATACTAAAAAAATGCAGTAGTCCTGTTTTTTGATATTAACCAGATTTTTAAAACAAGTTTAGCACCTCACCCTTCACCAATAAACCTCTTCTTATTTCTTCTCTCTCGGGCATTTCACTGCCCTGGCATCAGCAGGCAGACAGCAGAGATGCTCAGGTGAACTCCAAATCCTACTCTAGGCTCTATCCTGATGCCATTTGTTCTAACAACAGCTAACTGCCCGTACCGCAATAACAGAAAGCATCATATTACAGGCTTCTGTTGATATTAAACATTGAAAAGACTCAAAATTATTTCACCTGTCTCCCCCTACATACATCTGCAAGCATTGTGAAAGACAATTACAGGCAATGCAAACGTGTCCTGGGAAACACATGTCAATGTACGTGGCTTAGGAACCAACGCTCAAGCAGCTCCCTTGAGGGAAAACCTGCTGCAAATAGGACACTCGCTCACTTCTGAGGGAGCACGTTCCTCTCAATGAGAAGCACTGACATGATATTGAACCCTCTCCCGGTATTCCCCGACGCTAGTCCTGCTTGAGACCAACTCCAATGCAAATAAGTCACATAACCAGGAGGCAGGGAGCTTGCTGAAAGACCGTAGGAGTCACACCTATTCATGAATTTGCCACACGGCTGCATTTCTGCACGTGAGTGATTTGTAGCTCGCAGTCCACAGAGCTATGATAACTTTTTAACAGGAAAAACAGGCCCCGGTGCTGTACCTAGCAGTTTTGTTATGCTCCAGGGAAGCCATGTGGAGGGCGAAACAGAAGAGAAAACTGACCACAGAGTATTCAAAAAGCAGGGAAGAGGCAGGCAAACTCCAAACTACTGCACACAGCAATAGCGTCCCTGAAATTTCTGCTTACTTCTTGATAAGCAAGGCCCTTAGGAGCTTGGGGTGCTTCAAACAGTAAAGTTTAAAGCTTAATTACAAATGAACAAATAACGGGGCAGCTTCCTCTTGGGTTGGAGGTTTTTGTCACCCCAGCTGTGGAGGGGGTGTATCCGTGCCACCCTAAAACTCCCTCACCACAAGCAGCAGCCCTAGACCCAGCAACATGCCGAGAGTTTACCCACCAGCCTCATGCTCTGCCATTGACACACAGTCTGCCCGGCCGAAGTACAGCAAAGCTATACCGACCACCGAGTCTTTCTCCCCTCTCCTTTCCCTTCTTCCATACATTAACCACAGCCACATTGCTGGCCTGGGCAGATTTGTGCTGGGCTGTGCCTGGGGAGCGGCTGACAAACCATCTTACTGGTGCACTGGAGACTTAAAAGTCTCCTGCAAACCCAACCCAACCCTTTTGCAGCTACACACCAAGGGATTTTGTTGCAAAGATCAAGTGATGTCAAGTGCAAAAGTATGAAAGTAACTGTATTACTTTTAGGATTTGTAAACCTAGATACTCGGAAATTTTAATATTTATCAGCCCATTTACAGGACAAGTACAAAGACCAACACCTTTAGCAACAGATGCTGATTTGTGTTCTCTGTCCTGCTGAATAAATTTGACACCTGTTTTTCCAGGCAGAAGAGCCTGAACAAAATCACTTTATCAGTGTGGATCCTGAACTGCTGTCCAGTGATCGGTTAGTTTGCAAACCCTGTTTAAGTGCTTCACAGCTGCTCCATTGACTCCATTGGGTTCTGCACGTAAACAGCACCTCAGAAAGGCCCCATAAAGCCACGGTTCTTCCATTTTGCATCCAAAGCTCAGCAGTGCTGTTTTTCCTAATGAACAACCTGAAGTGTAAAGCCTATTTTCAGATCTATCAAACAGGTTCATTACAGGCTCGGTGCCAAGCCTATTGCAAACACCAGAAAAAGACCTCACCTGATTTTGGAGGTCTTTGGATCAGTTGTTCTAGGAAACAGATTTGTACAAAGGTAGGAGGAGGAAGAAACAGTACTTTCAAGGACAACAACAGTAGAAATGCTCCAGCTGAAGCTGCAAGGCTGATCACCAGTTTGCATGGCTGTGCTAAGCGTAGCAAAGATAGGATTAGTCCCTACAACTTGAAGACATTAACTGCAGAGGTGCAGAAAGCTGATCAGCAAATGCTTATGTTTGTATCAGGGTGGCTTCCCAGCTGTCTAAAAGCTGGGTTCTCATCTGAACCGGCCGACCCTGTTCCCTCCCTCCTATCTGGATACAGCTATGCATTGCTGAGGAGCAATTAATTCCCGTCATTTTGCACCTCTGTTTTAAGGTGGGAGGAACTGGAGATACCTATCAGCCTCCACTGGTGACAAACAGAGCTTGGACAACGACCACAAACTAGGTGCACAACTTGCAGAGGGCTAATATTAAGCAAGGGAAATCCCACCTTGTGCCTTTTAGCTCACTCAGGGTTTATAGGCAAGTCAGCAGCCAGATTCAAAGGGATAGTCTTTGATGGGTGAAGGTAAAGGTGCTGGCACCTCACCGTCTTGCTGGTTGTTTTTGTACTTAGATAATCCTCGCTACACAGTGACCTGGCAAACAAAATCAGCAGTCCATGGCAATCTTGTTCAAAAAGTACATATATTTAATGATAACAAATACAATTTTTTCCCCTGGAATTTCCACTACTGTATTTCAGTAAGTCCCTTCTATGGTCACTGCAGTTTGACTGTACATAGCTACTGTCTAAGCTGGATACATGGTTATGTTTTAGCAGTGTCGTACTCATATATTCTCTATAAATATAATAAAAGATTTAACATTTCTGTTTTCATTCTGATTCTTACACGTATTTACTGGGTTTTCACAAAAAATACATGTCTCTTTCCTGCCTCCCCCAACCTTTTATTGGGTTCCAAATAAACCTGAGTTTGTCATTCAAGTCAGTATCTGCCATCTGTTCAGGTATGCAAGTCCAACGCACTCAAAAGACAAGATTTCAGCGGTCCTCGCTCGCTAGCTTTGCAGCGCAAACATGTTCTTAGCATGAAGAAAAAGAAAACGCTTTGATGTTTTTAAATGAAAGGAAGAGATAAAATGGACCCCTGGGATGCACAGGTGCTCTGTACAAACAGAAGATGGCATTTTTCAATCTGAAAATGAGTAAAATTATGTCAGGGCTGTCTTTCTTATCATATTGGGATTTTTATGTAGATTATTTTACAGGTAGCTTAACTACCCCAGAGGTGGGTGACCTCCCTACACTGAAGAGTACAAGACGCATATGGACTCCCCGGTACCGAACTGATGGGCGGCTTCAGCGCCAAGGTGAAGGTCCCATCTGCAGGGATGAGAACGGTGCTCTGGGCATTCACGCTCCGCTGGTTTTGCCGGCAAGCATTCAAAATACTGAACAGTCCAGTTATCTGTTCCATCAGTATTTGGATTAATGTCCAATTTTTTTCTTGCAGATTTTGGGGTAAGGCCTGTGCTATGCTGAGAATCAGGAACACGTGCTCAGCTATGGGCTCTGCTGGGGACCTCCTCCCTTGCCTCTGCTGGCCCTCCTCTTCCAGTCCCTGCATATCTCTCTCATGAAACTGGAAGGAAAGCTTCTCAAACAGGGGTAACTCTCAGCATTTGCATAGACACCGAACCAATGGGACCACAAAATTGCCTGCAAAAATATTGATGAAAATAGGGCTTGGATTCCTACCGATGGTCTCGAGGCAAAATCCCCATCTTCCAACAACAACCCCAAGAAGAAGACAATGCCTCTGCTGCCTGGGTTTTGAAATGACATTAATTGGGTGGGCAGCAGCGGGGCACACATGGGCCAGGGCTGCCTGCTTGGGAACCAGATTGGAACAAGCTTTGTCGAGACATCCCATAGACACGAACACATACGCAAGCGCGGTACAGACGAAAGAAAAGAGTAGTCTTTGGCTAAACCTTCTAATTTATAGGAAATGGTTTGAAGACAAGAACAGAACAAAAAAAATGTTGCCAACCTCTCAGATGTGTCATTTACTTAGAAAAACAAGACCGGTATGCAGAACATGGTGCCTTTTAAGAAAGTTAATCTTCACCGCTCGTAACAATACCGAATTTTTGGTAACCACTGCATTACCAATCTCGCAGTATAACATGGCATTGGCACAGCTTCATGTGTCCTTTATTAGTCTTTTTAATTCACTGCAGTCTCTCAGAAAAGCCTTCAGGTGTGTCCAGTCCTGCCTTGCTGTAACGGGCTAACGCAGTCCTGCACGTAGGCGCGCCATGGAACTACTACGGCTGCACAAATCGGAGGTGACTGGATTGTTTAAACACAGCGTGTTGCAATCTTGATTACTGTTTGAAGCATCCGCTTGCAGACCCATCAAACGAAAGGAACAGGCCTCTAGTGCGGTGAATTTCCACGTGATGAAACCTGCTTTTAAATAATCATGTTTCTTCTGAGTGACATCACTAAATCATCATTTTCTTTAAGAAAAAAATGATTCCATTATTAGCTACTTTATGTAATTAACTGTAAAATCTGCTTTGACTTCCAATACTCCCACTTTTTCTGAATGTTTAGATCACTCGTGTCTTTATTCAAGCTTCTACCAACTTCGCCTTCTTGGCAGTGCTTGTTAGCAAGTTGTCTTTGGACAGAGTATCTTGAGTTTTTCCATTTGTCTAGCCACGTGAACAATGCCTGTAGCAGTACCATGTACTGTGTGGCACAGGCAGATGGAGCACAGGCAGTCTTACCACAGATCCTGGATGGGACCGGCATTCACGGCACCACGCGGATTACCTTGATGAATCAAACCGTTCATACTCGCTGCTCTTCCAATCAACCTTACTGCAATACTAGATGAGAGCAGTGGAAATACATATTCACGTAGCTCTTTCAGCACTGTTTCAGTGTACAGTCAGGTGCCAAATGCTAATATTTCTTAACAGCAAAAGCAGAGCCCTTTTCTATCAACTTTAATATACAGGACAACGCCTTCTTTAGAAGCAGACCTCTGATTTTCTACGTTGGACCACTGTAGTGTATTACGTAGTGACGGTAACATGCCTGTGGCTTTCCCTTCTTGTTAAAAGTAAAAAAGGTTAGGTCCCAGAGAACAGCAGTGCAAATTCCGGGATGTCACACTAACACTGGCCGCTGACAGCATCTGCCGCATTGAAGGAAATCTGCGTAGGGCTCATCTGCTGCAGCTGAGGCATCCTCGCTTCCAGCGGCTTGTCGCTCGCCGACTGCATCGTCTGATTCCTCTTCCGCAGCATCTGTCCGATCCCCATCATGGGGAATCTGCCTCTGCTTTTAACACAGTTAGGGCTCCCCAGGGGGTTGTTGGAAACCAGCTGAGTAGGGGACACTGCTTCTTCCTTTGCCGGATACGCTTTTTCTTCATACGTGAAAGAGACTTGGGTGGGGTGGACAGGGGACGTACTCCCTGGCTGAAAAAGCGGGGACAGTGTCCTTTCACTTGAGCTTTTGTAAGGGAAATTCATTGGCGAGCCTAAAATCCTGTACTGATGAGAGGGGGAAACCTGGTCTATCTGGTCCTCTCTGTCAACCGACTCGAAGGAATGCACAATATTCAGAATGAGAGGAGAGTCCTTTGCCCGGCCCCCAATCCGGGCTGGCTCCTGCTGCGGAGACTCCTGCCTCTTGAGGAGCCGAGGGGTTCTGGGGGGCGGCTGCTGGACTTCGAGGTACTCCAGGGAGCTGGAAGTGACGCAGCCTGTCTTGGTTGCCAGGGGTTCATGGAAAGGGCTTACCCCACCGCTGGAGTCTGCAAAGCAATCAGAAAAGGAACCAGAAGAGCAGATTGCATTTAATAGCACTGCCTTCTCTGCCTTACGGCAGACAGTGTCCGACATCACCTTTAACAAATTTTAGAAGAGCATGACAAATGCACTAGCTAAAACAAATGGTCTTAGGGATATACTCAGAACCTAATTCCCTGACTCTCATTTGATACTTACATTGTTGTTTCATGGGTAATTTATCTGCCCCTTTCCTCAAAGGCAGGAAGAGTGCTTAAACCGAGTAAGACAAGGACATGAAATGGAAAACCACAGCTGTCTTCAGCTGTTTGTGTTAATTATATCCTCTAAGGCCATGTCTGAGAAACCTCACATTTCTCCTTTCTTAGCACAACTTTGCATGATTTTAACTGGGTCTGCGTACTGTATTCACTGACATACCTAGAGACACAGGGGACAACGGTGAGTTAATCCCTAATGTCTTTCCTTGCATTTTGGAACAAAATCTGGTCTTGGTTTCACACATGTAAATATGGAGTAGCTGCACCGGCCAGATTCAGGCTGTTACAGTTGGAACAGATTTGCGGCATCGACTTCAGTGAGAATCTTCCCCCAGCAAGGATCGAATATAAATGGAACAATCTTTGCAGGATTTGGCCCAGTAAAACAAAACAGCTCGTGGAGAAGATCTGCTCGGTTTCTACAGGATGCTGGCACTTGCTTATGCCAAGCTAGTCGCAAGAAAACACGTTTTGCTGCCTTTATGGAAAGCTGTCCAAGGATCCTGCTTTGCTAGGTTCCCCCTCATTGAAAGAACAGCAGACCAGCAGTTAATCACTGTCCACGAGTTCCCTCGGTCTCAAACCATCTAAAAGGGCTATAAAATAATTTAGGTTTGCCAGCCCTCAGGTCGCAGCCACAAATCTCACATGTATTTCTTTTGAAAGGGACGGTCTTGGCAGGTCTTGAGACCTGAATGGATGTACGGGATGAAATCACTTGCATTGAGAGTTGTCTGGGAAAAGCAGACCAGGTTTAATCTGACTAGTTTCTTTCTAAAACTGGTCAAAATTATATGACCTCTTCATTTAAGAAGTGTCAAAACACTGTTTCCATAAGCAGAGAAATGCTTTAGCTCAGATCTGAATGATTTTCAGGTTTCAGTTCAAAAAAGCAGGGAGAAACCTAAAGAGGAAAAAAAATTAACTAGGTTTACTTCCCCCTGTGCCTCCCTCCCACATGGAACAACAAAACTGAACAAAATGAGCATTTTTTAATGTTTTTTACATTTTTTACAAAAAGTGTGTCCCATTTCTGACCAGCTCTCTGGACTACTGCTACCTTGCAGCAGAGGTGCCTGTGCTGCCAGATGGACACCAGTTTGACATTTTTTTCAGGTAGAAAGCATCAAATGATAAATTGTCAAGTCACGAGAAAGAGCATGAAACCACCATAAGCCACCACTCTCAATAACCCCCCTGGCGCCACAGTAAACGTTTTGCATCGCCATATTTCCCCCCGCTGCTCTCTAGTGACCTCCCCTCATTTAGTTCCCTCATTAAACAGCTGGCTACATCATCTTCCTGCTCCTCAATGTCTCCCATCCACATGTGCACTACTGACACCCCATTCTCCCCGCTGACTCCCCTTTTCCTCCACTCCTTTCTTCTGCCTCCTTTTGCGAGCAGCTCTCACCCATCCCTCCCTCCCAGGCTGCCTCCCACCCTGCGTGATTAATGCTCTGCTCTCCTCTGGCTGTCTTGTCTTTTCCTTTCCTTGTTAATGCTTTTCCCCCTCCTTTGGCTGCCTGAAATTTGCTGGGGTTGGCAGTCCCCGCCATGTTTCCTCTCGGCTGCCTATTTCCCCTTCCTCCACCATCAGCTGCTGCGCACTGCTTCTCCCAGGGATGCCACCGTTACTGGCACTCTCCTCAGGGTCAGGGATTTCTTCCCGTGCTGCCCCTTAGTCCCCTCTTAGCAAAACGCACTCACTGGGAGGAAGAAGCGTCTCTACCGGCTTTGGTTTGTCAGTGATCTGGGGTGGGTGTTGATGCTTTCAAAGCGCCAGTGTGAAGTGCAGATGATTTTGTATAAGCACGTATAAATAGGGAAAGAAAGTCTTTTTTAAAACACTGTGGGAATTCTGTCAAATAAAAAGAGAAGTAAAAGTGCGGATTCATGACTGTCGAACATTGTCATGGTTTCCTCAGGACGTTTCGTTCAATGTTTGACTACGTTATCCAGTCCTCTTTCACACACCACCTCCAGAGCAGACAGCGAATGCAAGCCCACGACTGTTTACTAACAAACACACAACACACAAGATGCTCTCGCTAATACTGCGTGTGCCCACGCATGCACATGCGCACAGGGACACACCACTGGTATTTCTCCCACTGACCTTTCTCCGGACCTCCAGCCTTGGTGACTTTTCGGTCCTTCAGCAGAGCCTTGGTGTTCTGTATCTGTGAGATAAGACAGGAAGAAGGCTGTCTATATGAAACTGGACTTTTCTCAGTTTTCTTTGGGAGCTGACGGTGAAGAATCTCCCCTTTCTTTTCTTGTTCTTTGAGTTTTTTGTCCTTTAAGTTGTAAAACAAACAAGAACAATTTGCTTTACTTAAGGGAAGTTTAAATGACCCCCAGACTTATAAGCACACCGCTTACCGAAGCCAAATTAGAAACTATACATTTACAAGGAACTTATCCTGGCTACTCGAAATAACTAAATCTCCCTTGTCTCATTTTCCTGTGATCTGTTTGACATGATTTCATGGCTCCCATCTGCTCTGACACTCATGCAGTGTGGAAGTTGCTTTTGGAAAATTAAAGGAAAAGGGAAGATTTCTCTTCAGAGGCCATTTGTCCTAGGAGACCTCGTTGGAGCAAGCAGATGCAGGTTCGTGCTCCTTCATACCTGAAATTTGCTTCCCCATTTAAATACCGAAAAAAGGCCTTTGATTTCTCTTTATTGCACTTCCTCTGACATTTGAAAAGGTGAGCTGCAAAGCTTTAAAGAAGTTTAAACTCTTTGAGTCATTTATCTTCTGTCCGAACAAGATCCGGAGGAATACAGTCCTCGCTCTGCAACCGCGGGCTCTGATGCTACACGCGCGTTAGGCTGCAATGCTGGGGCTGCACCTGTGAAGGAGCGTGAGATGAGTATTAAACCCAACCACCCAGACCTAGTAGTGTTTTATAGCACCTCTGCAACTGCACAAGACATGGAGAGGGAGAAAATTACTGACCCAACCCTTCACTGAGCCCTAACCCCTTTTCATGATGGGGAGGACAGCTGAAGGTGGGACTGCAAACACATACATCCTAAAAGATAGGTTTGATCTCCAGTGATGACAGCGGAAAAACAGAACCTGGGAGCGGGACTCAGAAGAGGAATCCAATTTTCAAAGCACTGTTTTAGCGTGAAGATTCACTGTATCTTTTTTCAACATGAATTACTAGATTCTGCAAGCAGCGTAACACTCTTTACCTGCCCTGATTGCAGGGGGAGCCAAAACTCTTATTTCACTTCTAAAAATCGGGCATCAAATCTGTGGCCCATATTTTGCTATCCCTCAAAGACTTCAAGAATCTCTCACCTTTCTGGAACAAAGCTGTGTAGTCTGGTTTTAGATGTCAAAGAAGTGGGGCTTTTGTTTTGGTTGCTTTGGGGTTGTTTCTTTAGAGGGGCATCTATGTGACACTCTTTGTGCGGTTGTCATTCTTATTTAAGCAACACGCTTCGCTGTGTCTTATTGAAAAATCACTGTAACTACAAGGTTTTTTTTTTTTAAAATGCAGGAAAGTTCCTTCACCCAATTATGTGCCGAGGCCTGTATTTTGTCTGATAATTATGCACTGCCAAAGGGCAGGGTCTCTTGACGATTTTCTTTTGAAACTTCATTGGCATAAAGTCTATCGAAACCCTCCAATGCAAAGTAATGGGCATACACGTGAGAGAGGGAAAGAAAGACACAGAAGACAACTCCCGTTCTCTTGGGCCACTAAACAGCTCTGGAAACACATTAAGACACCTAAGAGGAAAATAACCGGACCCGTTTTGATGATTCCCAGCTCAGACAGAGTCCAGCCCCCCGCACAGGCAGTGTCTGGGCACTGCTGGGCTCATTAACCATTGAATTTTCAGAAGTTACAGTCGGAAGGAAGCGCTTCAGTGAATCGTGAACTAGGGTTTTTACTTTTGTGACACAAGTGGTTAGGTGACTTGGGAGAGCGAGAAGCAGAGACCCTCTCTGAGCTCCTCACCGTCTTCACCTCAGTCTCCCTTCGCACACACGTTTTTTGTCCCCAGCCTTCTCTCCATCCGTCCCTTATCCCCTCCAATTTCTTTCCCTTTAGCCAGCTAAAGCTGGCTAACCCTTCCACAGAAACAAACCAATGCACTATGGAGCCGTCATTGCTTTGCTTACATGATACCTCTTTGTCCACCTGATGTCTTTCCCCTTGCCTTTAGAGGCTGTAAACACCCCCGGCACCGAGCATTTATTCCTCCCTGCCTGTGCTGTGCTTGGAACAACGCAACATCTGATCGGTCCCAGGCACTATCTTGGCGAGCACAGTCACTACTGATGACGATGAAGTAATAACAATAGCAATAATAATAATAATAATGCCGTGTGAATAACACCCGGCGACAATTGAGTCAGTGGGAGCTGCACAGTTAATTCTGAGCCCACCACACTATTTTTCCTCTCAAGGCTCTGAAACTCTGCTGCCAAGTTCAGCAGAGACTGGGCTCTACTGAGTATCTTTTTTTAAAGGTACTTGTGAGGATGAGACCAAGCGGTAACTATATTAAGCCTAAAGGAGCCGATCAAGATTGTTAGCGGCTTTCTGCTATTTTGGATAGGTGAGGAAAGAATTTGCATGTCGGTTGCTGCAGCATCTGCCAGAATGCAGGACATTTCAATGCTGCAATATTTTTAGCCTAATGGTGCAAGAGCCAAGCCACAGCTCCTCACTGCTCTGCTCTGAGACACCTGCCAAGCACCTCTGACTTTGCCTTCACTGCTGTAATGTTTTATAAGCAGCAATAACACGGTCATACCATACAATTAAAGCGCCCAAAAAAAAAAGAAAATTCACATATCCAGCGTTACCAATTAATTACTTTACCCTGGATGAATGTTGCAAATAGTCTTATAAGTATTTTTAAAATTTACTAAGATTGTTTCTCCTAGATAATGGTTGTTGAAGGGGAAATGACCAAACTCCTAAACTCCCAAGGTGCCACATACAATTATATTTTAAAAGGAAAGGAAGATTTCCTTCAGGGGAGTTATAAAAGTTCACTCTTCACTGTACCATGCACAGCCATGTAATGGCATGCTGTCGCACAATGCAGGAGTTGTACCGGTATGTTATACTTGAATAGGTTTGGCATTACATCATCCTCTGCTATTTCCTGGCCTGACCTCGACCCGAAAACCTACTCTTAGTCCCAGCAACGGATTTGAAAGGAAGATAAAGGGTATTTGCCTTGGCCACGTCTAAAATAGAGATAGGACAATGACCCAAGTTCTTAAAAATCGCAAATTCCCCGAGTCTGAGCCCACTGGCTACCCTGTGGGAGGGAGGTATGCCCAGCGCTGGTCCCCTGGATTCCCTGGAGGGATGGCCGCTCGTCACCTGAGGCCTCTCTGACAAAAAGAGAGAGATGGAGACGGAGAGACAGACTGCCGCCTCCCTCCCTCCTCCCTGCGCTGCCCATCTGCCCTGAGCACTAAAATGAAATCAGCCAGCCAAACAGCTCGGTTACTCAGCACCGACAGCAGCTGCCAGCACCCTCAGCCCCGGCGCACTGATCCCACCACCCCAAGTTAGGAAACCTAATGGAGAAGAGGGGCTGGGCATGACCACTGCCTGTGTGCCCTGCTGCCTGCCCCAGCAACAGGCGGTGCTGCTGGCAGGCAGCCCCCCGCTCGAGGCAAAGTCCTTATTTCACATCACTGGAGTGAAGTGGAAGAAATTCAGTTGGCTGCTGAAGCTGAAGCTCACCAGCTCTCTCCCTGCTATTCCCATGGCAACACACAGCTACACTCTCCGCGCAGTGTCTGCCTAGGGACCAGTGCCTCCAAGTTCCCCTCTGGAAATGGGGGGTGATAAGGGGACTCTACCTGCAGCTCATGAACCTGCCTGAGCTTACAAGATCCCTACCCCTGAGTCCCGGTGGCACCCACCGACCCCAGTGGCACGAGCTAGACACTACCAGGGCTGTGCTCCCATCCACATGAAGGCATTTTAGTAGAGATGTCTGCCATAGTTACAAATGGTAGTGGCATCCCAGGGTCTGTATTCACCCATCTGTGCTGCTGGAACTGTCCTGGTACAGTATCACAATCTCCTTGTGTAAATACAGCTAAAGCGATATGAAACATGCTTTATACTCAGCTATGCCCATGCAGAAAGAGAATATACCGTATTATTATCACGCTGTCTACACTGTGATTGCACCAAGGTAACTATTTCAAGAAAGAAATGACACCCCCTCATCCTCTAAATAGCTACACTGGGACTATCTCCGAGTGCAGGAGAGGCTTTGGAGGGAGCCTTTATCCCTAAGTGTGCTTACAAACCAAACTGGGGTCATACAGTGGCACTACCGTAGTTTTCAATTATCCTTACAGAAGTCAAACACCAGTCCCCTTCTAGGAGCGTGGGGATTTCAGGACCACCACCAAACCAGAGCACACATTTCTCTCTCGGCTACGTGCGGGTGCACAGGCAGGCCTTGCTGCAGACTCTCCTGCACGGGGTAGGTACTCAGAAGCTGTAAGCTCATGCCTGGACGGCAGGCAGAGCCATCCGTGGCTCTCCGTCACTGCACAGAGAAGTGACACGAGCAGCTGGAGGAAGCTGGCCCAGAGAGCATCAGGATGCACCATGCGACATCCGCAGCGTTCACCTCCAGGTACCTGCCTGCGTCTCCAGGGGAAGGTTGCCCTGCAACAGCTTGAAGTAAGCTGTCAAAGAGTGTTTTGAAATACTATATTCATTGAGTCTACCCACTGCTGATATATTTTAAGTAAGGTGTTTTTTGATTTATGTAAGAAAAGAATGATAAGTACTTTGCCCTGATATTTCCATCTGGCTTGCAGTTCAACTTGTCTTGCAAGCAGTCTTTAAAATAAACAAAACCAGCCATGATACAAACCTGCCCCTGCAATTAGATCATCAATCTGGCGCTGAGGAGTAGCTTTTGAAATAGGTAGACTCTTCAAGAATGCTGCTTTTTGTGCTGGTAGGCAAGACTTGCACAGCTCATATTACTCTTGTCATTTTAGTGCTTGGCAAGGAATCAGCCAGGGAAGAAAAATCCAGCCATGAGAAGACTCCTTTTATCTGATATGTATTCTTTTAATACAAACTACCTTATCTATTTGCAGGCAAAAAGACTGGAGACGGACAGAGCGAAAGGTAACCTGGTGAAATCTTTTCTCTGGCCAAGGGAAGTCCCTCACAACGCAGCCGGCTAGTTCTGCATCACTTTTGCTAAGAAGCAAAAAATACTAACCCGGGCACAGTTTTGTGCTAATACAGTTTCATAATTTCTGGTAGTCAAGCCAGGGTTGGCCCAGGAACCCAGGAACGCCAGGTGGCCAGGGAGGGTCACCCTGGCTGTCACTCAGCTCTCTGCCCTATACCACCAAGGTCTTGAGACTCAAGGCAACACAGTTATGGTCTTCTTACAACACCAGCAACTTGCACCCCAGAATGATACTACGGAGCCCCCTGAAGAAGTTTGCATTATTTTGCTAAACAGAACATTTAAAACTTTTATTTTCTTCATAAAAGCTGAAAGTCACCTTTACACTTCCACCCTAGGGGGTTGCTATTTGTTCCTTCAAAAAGAAACTGAGGGAATTGTTTGTCCTGCACAGGCAAGACCACAGTTCTTTTTTTTCTCCACAGGTCCAGAAACCCATCGCCTTTATCACAATCACCAGGGATCCTCAAATTCAGTCTGCTTTCAAAGTACCTTAACAATCTTGAATGAGCTTTACCTCATAGGAATCTTTATTTGCCTTGTATTTTTCTATCTGGTATAGTTGGTTCTTGTGGCAAATATTGTCCTGGCCTTCAGACTTCTACGGCGAGAGAAACACAGAAAAGTAAAGTATGTAAGATAATTAGAGAAAACTAATGTTCAATTACTGCTTAATGGACCGTATCCACGGTTGGCATTCAGTGGAGGTGCATCAACTTACAGAGATGGTGAATTTGGTCCATTACATTTTAAATACCATTGATGGCACCGTCATTAAAACAAGCTTGCTAAAAGAACTGAGAAAAGAGATAAACTAAGAAGCTGCTGTCAGATCGGAAGGCAGCTGGGGATAATTTCTCTAAGAAGCAAACACATTAAGAAGAAAACTCCATACAACCCACCCCCCCTGCCCGTGCAGTCACCTAGGAGCCTACAGACCCTCAGCTAGTTAAGACTCCTCACCAGACCACAGGCAGCTGTGTGGAGAGGCCAAGGGAAGAGAGCGTGCAGCTTGCCTTCATGCGCTGTGCCCATCCTGGCACTCCAGCAAGTACCACGCAAAACGTGGCCTCAGAGCTCAGCTCCCCAGGATGTACAAGGAAGGATGACATGTGGCAGCAGACTCCTGCCCTAGAGAAAGCTGCTGTGCAAACCCATCAGCAGTGTTCCTGATCCCCAAGCCATATTCCGGGGCCAGGAAGGTCAGCAGGAAATTAAGAGACTTTATATTCGTGTTATTTCTCATGTAGAACTTTCAGCTAAGTTTTTACTTAAAAACTAAATAAAATCTTAATAGCTCTTAAGCTTCCTCTTGATCTCCTGAATCAAATTACATTGTGTTATTGATATTTCAAGAGGCAGAATTGTCTCAACATACGGACACAGTATGCCACAAGTCACAAGTAAGGCTCTGCATGGCAACAGTTTGCTTTCTATAGGGTAACTGCCTAGCTGGAGGGGATCTCCTATGGAAACAGGGAGTCGTGAGACACAAAGCCTATCAGCAATTATCTCTGCAACCTGGGGAATTCTTATCTGAAATAATGTTATTAGTTTGCACGGAATACCTCCCCTTCATGGTTACTGCTACAAAATTAGAAAAAAAAACCCAACTCAGGTAAAGCCTTGAGATCAAATGCCAGCAAGCAGGGAAACTTTTAGCACTTTTTTCACCCTCCTCACCCACTCGTCCAAAGAATCGGCATCGAGCAGTACTTACCCTAAGGCTTGCCAAGTAGCGCTCCAGCTTCTTATTAAGTAGAAAGTAGATGGCAAGCGTGTGACTTGCCCTGTTTGAGAGCACAGTGTTGATGACATCGCTGTTCTTGTAGCCGAGCTTCTCGGTCATATGGAGCAGCACGCTTTGGCTGAGGTCCTCAAGGTGAATCCTGCATAGAGACGAGAGGCAGAGCCCGCCGTTCATACCATCCTCCCAGCGACAGAGCCTTGCCAGCCACGGGGGACGTGGCAGAGCGTAAAGAAGAGGCCTGAAAGGCTCAGTGACATGGGAACGATTAGTTGTCGCCTCCTGTGAGCAGGCACGAAAAGGGCAGACTATTTGGGAACCATGGGCACCACGGGAAGCCATCATAGCTGAACAAACAGCACTCTCCCCACCATGTCCTACCCTGACGCGAAATGGCACCGTGATGCTCAGGATACCGCTGTTTGTTACCCTACATCTGACCAGTGAAGACCGTCGAGATCATCTGGCTGGTTTTGAAGGAAAAGAGGTAAAATCCAACTCAGGTAGCTACATTTGGCTTTCTGAAATGACCCTTTCCTTCTAATCAAACACCACTGCATCCAGCTTCACCCCTTACCTGTTACAGAATATTTGTGCACTAAGTAGCTAGGGAATTTCATGCCGGAGAAAGGGGACGTACAGGGAGGGTTATTACAGCAGCTCTCAAAATGGTAGAACTGCTGCTACACTCACATCAGTTAAAAGCAAAAGTACAAGACATATTTATGTACGTGCTCTTCTATAAAGTCTGTAACAGACTCAGCCAGGCGAGAAATGTAGTACAGCAGCCTTGTGGAAACGGCAAAGCATCTTCTCAGTCTAACCAGATTTTCCAAAGAACTCTGCTCCTATTTAGACCTCTAAATGTGCTGGCCAGCTTCCCAGATGTACCCGTCAACTCCCATCCGTCTCCAAAGAAATGCTGGGTTTCATTTGGTTTCGAACGGATATTCCTTGCTCCTAATATCAAGCCTAGTATCTGGCTAAGGCAACTTAGGGGAGCTTAGGTTGTGGGCTTTTCTACAACCTGCCTTCCCCCTTCAAAAGGACCATTCTCCACCTTTCCCACTCCTGCCCTGCTGTCCCCCTGTCCTGCGCATCTGTGATGTGAGGAATGCCCGGACAGCAGTCTAGGTCTGACGTAGAGGACTTAGGCAAGATGTAAAAAACAGTCTGGAAAATCTCAAATAACTCTTTTCCTTTATTCGGTGTGCCTATTAACATTCGTTCTGCAGCTAAGGAATGACAGGGGTTGGGTTTTTTTTAAGTTCAAAAGCAAAACTTATCTTGGCCATTCCACATTAAAGCATCTGGACAGCAAAAGAAATTCAAGCAATTTCTGCTTGAAGTGCTCAGCAAAATGGGAAATTTTTGCTTGCCTTCAGGGAATTTATTTAATAAAAGCAAGCTTATAAAAAGCCTGCAAGAATATTCTCCTGAAAATGCAGTTTCTGGCATTCTTCCGTCTTATATCCATGCTCTCTCCCTTTTCCTACCAAGTTCTTGACTTGGGAACAACAGGTGTTATGCCCAAAATGGTGGAATGCAAGAACATAACACAGCTTCTTGCTTGTGTTACAAAAAGCATGACTGAGAGAGGAAGTGATTCCTTGCAAATTCAGTAGTGGATTTTTCAGAACTATTTCGATACATCTTACCCACATCCGCACATTAACGAAAACTTGGAGAAACTCTGTCGAAGCTGACTGTAGTGGTACTTTCTGAGGCAAGCTGAAAAGGATTCTAGCCATGTCTTTAAATATTACAAACTTCATAGAGTATCTTCCCTATAAGGCTCCAGTATGACAAATTCTAGGTAGGTCAAGCTTGGGGCATCAACTAATTAAACTAAAGAACTACTATCCGAAAAATGAAGTGAAAGAAAGAATCTGTATGGCTTTTATCCTTTACAGCTTCACATAAAATGTGGGTTCAGACAGAAGGAGCATCTACTTTTCTCTTGTTTTCAGACCAAATGATGAGAAAAGCAGTGCAATAAGAAAGAAAGAAAAGAAGTAACTGATCTTTTTCAATAGCAAAGCATAGCATTCCACATCGATGTTCCCTTTAAAAGTGCTTCTAATAGGAGGGGATTATTATCATCACCATATACACATATACGCATGAGCAAACATATGCCCTCTCTATAGTTCGGCACTGCATTTTCTTCTCTTCTTCCATTTGATTCGCTTGCCTTTAGGAGGGAATGATTAATGGGCACTCCATAAATAAAGAGCATCGCACAGCTATTCTATCTAATAGAGGCCGGCCTCTTTTGTAAGTCCCCTACCTAACTGCACCAATGAGCAGACTCTAGAAGGGACGCTTCTACCACAACCTGACCAAAGCCTGACAACTGCAAGCTAAGAATTCAAAAATAGAGGCATGAAAAGGTACCTACAAATGCGGAAGAACTGTGAAAGCACATTCAAGCCATATTTATTTCTTTTTTCCTCTTTTCTGCAGATAAGATGCACACAGCAAAAGAATTAAATTACCCATACAGCTCTCAGTTACACTTACATTCACTTAACAGATGTCAGGTTTAGTAGATTGATTAGACTCATTATGACAGTGATTTCATTAGCTTAATGACTCATTCAGTTTACACTTGTTTTCCCTTTCTTTACCATACAATGTTCATATGTACCATACTTCAGCACAGTCCAATGCACCATGGAAACTCAGATTTCCTTTTGTTGGACAGCATACTACGCAAATTAACTCAACTGCCCTTAAATTGGGGGCAGTTTTGTCGAGATAATGGGTCTGCCTGTTCTCACTCTTATTCCTTGCAAAACAATTGTTCGTAGGGGCCATCTTTATATTCTCTCCACGTAGGTTCGGGGGCTGCAGGCAGCTGGCTTCACATTTGCCCTCCCCCTTTCAGTGGATGGCTCTAGTGACGCCTCCAGGCATCCAAGCTGCTCAACATCTATCCAACCATATTTTGAGAATGGGAGATCTGTTATTCTCCTCAGGTCAAAGAAAGGCATAGTCACAGTGATTCTTCATGAAGCAGTACTTGAAAGGTAAGACCCTACCTCTGGAAGGGAAATGCTTGCTGCTAAATTAGGGCACCTCTGTTCCCTGTCAATGCAGAGGGAAAAGGGAGGTGACTCAGGTAGGAGCCCGGACCGTGCAGGCTGTGACCCGTAAATCAGCCAACGGCAACGTCAAAGGGAAAGGTCTCCAAAAATTCCTAAAGGCTGTCCCGAGATTCAGGGCTCAAACTGATTTCCCGCACCCAGGTCTCAGCATGATCAAGCTGTGGCAGCACTTGTCACCTGCTTCAGCAGTAAGAGGGGTGCTGCAGGTGCCTCTCAGCCCCACAGGGATTGGACCCATGGCTCTGAAACATACCCTGTTCATCTGGCTAGTGGTGGAGCAGAGGGGAAAATGGGTGGGAGGCACTCTTACTGGCAAAGCCGTGACCTGGGCTGAATGCTGAAGGCTGGCTGTATGCATGGCTTGAGCACGCCTACGGAACTGAGTCCTTCAGGGCACCGACACAAAGAGATGGCCTGGCTGGTGAACACCAATTCATTTTTGGGTGGAAGACAGTGGTTCAGATGTTCAGACAAAAGTGAGTCATCACGCCCCTGGTATCTGGCAACTGAGTAAACCGTAGGGGGGAACTTAGGATGTTCACTTAGGGACTCTCCTCTTAGCAAGTTAGGACAGAAATTTTGGGGCACTATCAAATTTTAAGCACCAAAATCAGGCTTTAAGTTGCTGTCTTTGCCTCAGTGTTACTTAGGATCTTAGCCTGCAAGCTAGTAACTCCTACGGTGAATCCTCTGCAGGTACTAGATTGTGTATGAGACACAGCTGGAGGGCTTTGGTACAGGAAGGAGGTTTTATCTGATCAAATATAGACACATATTTCTAAGTGAGTTGCCCGAGGCTCCATTTACACTCACTGGAGAGGAATGCGGATCTCCTGGGCACAAAGTCATCCTACTGCAGAATCAAAAAGAAGTCAGATGAATCGTTCTGTAAAAAGTGCCCTTATTTCTCTCCATTGACTGTAACGAGAGCCCAGGCTGGCTGGTTCATGTGTCGACTCTACACTGCAGATGTTTAAAGTCAAGCAAGATTATTTCTAACCAAAGTGGACCACAAGTATCTTTCTTTCTTTTTCTTTTTCCCTAGATGGATGTTTGACTGGTCATGAGATTTGTTCTCTGTTTGCATTTAGTTATGCATTCAGCATTGCACAGGTATTCAAGATCAACAACCAACAAAGCAAGATCATTTAACTCTTACCCTTCTCACCATGGTTTGCATATTTACCTAATCCACAGAACCTCACGTATGTATCACAAACAGGCATAGCCTCTACTGGAAAAGTAGCTTGGCTTTCACCGACAAACAAGGAGAAGATCAGAACTGATGAACTACCTGTCACTCATATCCATTCCAAGGTCTGGAGCCAATCAATCATATGATCCGCACCCCAGACCACCCTGCAAATAATGCATCATATGCCAGCTTCTAATTCAAGGTATTGGTTTTGACCATTTTAAGCAACACATATTCATGGCCAATCCTGACAACTTTTAAGATGGAGTCACAAAAGCAATCCCAGAAAATGCAGTGGGATGCTGTCACACAAGGAATGAAACTGCAACGCCAGAGTCATTTACGTTTTAATGTATATACACCCTGGCAGGCTTCCTCCGCTTTTGCACAGT
Source organism: Fregata magnificens (assembly GCA_013389945.1). Lineage (NCBI taxonomy): Eukaryota > Metazoa > Chordata > Aves > Suliformes > Fregatidae > Fregata > Fregata magnificens. Next base: position 102,137 of record WAAD01019877.1, read on the forward strand.
ACCTGTTTGGATATGTGACATTAGGTGGTGCTCTCCCAGGGTAATTCTCATTAAGCCATCGATTTGCAAGCGCCTGCTGGATGTTTGGTCTCTTTGCAGGATCTGGCTCTAGTAGAGATCGTAGAAAGTTTATGGCCGCTGTGAAGAAATCAAGAGAAACAACAGCTATGTCATATGCTTTATGACTTAACATGGTAGTTGAGTTACTACAGGTGTGTAGCCTGACCAAGAGTATACTAAAAAGGAACGTTTTTCCTTACGGTATGCTCCAATATCCTTGAGAAAAAGGAAAACCTGATAAGGGATTAGTAAGTAAAACAAACAATGATTTATAGTCACAATGATTTATAGAGTCATAAAGGAGAGGAGAAAAAGCGCCTTTTGTTTCAGAGCTTGTCTGAAGTTTCTGAGCAGGTTAGCCAAAACTTAATTTTTGTATGAGGACAAGAGGCTGGAGTCAGGTCAGAGGCAAATCACTCAATCTGTGTTTAAAGTAGAAGGAAATGGACTGGGGGTGAGTGGAGGGGTGGGATGCAGAGTTGGGAGGGCAGACATGGAGAATTGGGCTCCCTTTGACATTATAAGGACAAATTCTCTCCTGGCTTCCATCCAAGCTTCCATCCAGCCTCCAAGCAGGAAGTTTTAGCCAAATTAAAAGAGTACAGTAAAATTAATGGGCTTCGCTCTGTTTTCAGATACTGAACCTTCAACTTTCAGTGACATTCAACCATCCCTCAGGAATTCTTGCAAAAACCCTCAAAAATACTTTTTGGGTGGTTTTAAGTCATGTGCTTCTTATATGGTTAGGAGCAATGAAATCAAGCGATTTGCATGAAGACTCGCAAGAAGTGCATATCTGAGGTGAAAATAAACTCTATTTTAACTAGGTGTGGTCTTTATTCCTCAAATTATCAAGGCTAGATTCAGTTTATCGGCTACAAGATAGTAAAGAGTTAACTGTGTCCTCTACAATTCCCTGCACGAAAGATAAAGAAACCTAATTTTGGGAAAACCAAGATCAGAATGATTTTGTAGAGGAGATACAGTCAAGTGAGACAATGCCAAATGAGTCCTGAATGAAGTCAACGGCAAGCAAGAGGCAGAAGTGATGGCTGCGGCACAGTTGTCTCCAGGGCAGATGGACAGGACCTTGGGGGCTTTCTTCCACCTTCTCCCACAGCAGAGCTGTCATTCCCCTCCTATGCTCTCCTGAGCATGTCATGTCTACTCGTCTCCTTACTAGCGCAAGTGCCCTGCGCAGTGGCAGCACAGAACCACTGTGGCATGGGATGGGATGTGTCTTCTGGGTAAGCTGCAGCACAGCCTTGCCAACACAGCTACTTCAGCTCAGCACAAGCAAACCAAACCCCTTAAAGGCTTGTGTTACAAAGCAGATCAAACTGGATGTGCTAGCGCCTCAATGCTAGAAAACCGTGAAATTATGAGCCAGTCCTCCCATTCGGCTTTACAGGTGTTTGGTCTCACTGCCACAGCATGCTCACTCGGCACCATGCCATCCCCTACTCTGAAGCAGAGCAGCCGCAACGTGTCTTCTCCACCAGCAATACAGCAAAACCCTCGTGAATCCCTGTTCCCACATGCAATTTAAGGAGAGTAATACGCCTGTTGGTGAGGCCCTGATGCCCTCATCTGAAAAGGGCATAAACATTAACCTAGGCACAGCGCCGTCACCCTTCACAGGTTCTCCTCTATGAGACTGCTGCCCTCCTCCGTGTTTGCCTGGCTGTCTTCCCGAGCATTTTTACCTCCCCACAGTATGGGACAGGGTGGCTGGGCTGACGTGCCACGGCAGGGTGGCAGATGAGGAAGGGCAGGTTTCTCCTCAAATAAATCAGGATTAGACCCGATAGGTGTCAACTCCTAACAGCGTGGGTAACCTCGGCGTTCAACATCCTGCAAAAATCAAGTATCAGCTGGAGAGGGCCCTGAGACGTTATCTGTTTCAATGCAGGCCTACTGTCAAGAAGCTTATATGTGGAAGAGAGAGAGTTATGATTATGTATTTACCGGCTCAGCTAGGCATCAGCTGGGTTTTTTCTAAGCTCTCTCTCTTCACAAATTGCTGATTTATGTGAGATACTTTACTTAAATCTTTCCCAACATTTTTGTTATTTTCCTACAACAGCAATATTGTGGAAGCAGCAGGAAAAGCCTACATCCAAGTTCATAAACCTGCTGGAAGCGGATGCTACAGCTGCTCTCCACACGCCCCGGGGGCCCCCCCGTCACGCCTCTCGGGCGCGGAACCCCTCATTATGGCAAACAACAAACCCCTTGTTCTTCCATTTCATCTCCTCTCTCTCCAGTACTTCCCCCATCTCTGTGTTAGAAACCGCATGCATCCCACAGGTTCAGAGCAAAATAAAAAACCCCTCCCCAAACCAACACCCTCCCCCTCCATCACCACCACCCTCGGTCCCCAAATCAGCTAATGTCTCCTTAAAAATCTTACTTTTTTTTCCCCCTTGGCAAAAGGCAGGCTAATTAAACGAAGCCTGTGAAGCACCACAGAGACCAACAGATCCAGACTGGGAGAAACTAATTCTAGAGAGAAGAACCCCCCTGGGAGGATCCCTGGCCGGCCAGACCCAGGTAACATGGAGAAGATGAGTAACAGCACCTTGGCCTATTTGAGCTGTCAGATGGTACGGGGAGGAGAGAAGCCTTTTCCAGTTAGTCCCACGGCTGTGGGACAGCAAACTTAATCCCCCAGGAAGCAAACATGAAGCTGCCGAATTGATTTTTGGACCCACTGCGCCTGAAGCCGTTTTTCCCGCTGCACCAAGTAGGCTGGCGAACAAAGGGCGCCGTGAGCCACCCCGCCAGGGCCTCATTATGTGATGAGGCCTCGTTTACGAAGAGTTCGAGGACAGCACTAATCTGATTAGCCGGTGACCTGCACTCGGTGGAATTTTGTTCCCATGGTGTAATTTTGGGGCAAACTTTGCTCTTTTGACAAAGGAGAGACCGGCATCGTGAGAAACCACGTTTCTCTCTTAACTTCCTTGAGCGTACTGAACTCAGTGATGACCAGAAATGAAGAGCGCTTCAGTGGGGATTACAAGATGTCGGCTGTCTTCATGTTCCTTGTCATGAATGAAACCAACTTAGTGTCTTGCTCGCACTGTGAGGGTGTGCCTGGTTAAAATGAGGTGTACGGGCATTGCTTACAAAACCGGCCGGAGTAAATGCAATTAGGTCATTTCACAAGCCACGAGCGAGCTCCACCTAATAAAATCCTTCCTCCAAACTACAAGCACGGATAGACGATGGCTTTTCTTCTCGCCTCCGCTTCATTTTTCTGCTCCAGAAGAGAGACCATGAACACACAGAAGCGGTAAACTGAGGATAAAAAAGGAATGTGTGCAAGGTGAATACCAACTTCCTGAACAACTGAACTCTGCTCACCTAAAAACAATAATTAGATAGCTGTGTTGTTTAAGAAGCTTAATGAAAAACGATTTCCTAACTGGGAAAATCAAACACTAACTCCAAATTTTCCCTGTTGCTACACAGTTGCTTTGGGTGCTCACAGTCACCCAACATTTTAACTAATACGAATAAAATATACTCTTGCTTAGTGATAAGACCAGCTACTTTTACGATGGGACTGTGTGTTCAGTAACTGTGAAATTAAATATTGAAAGACAACGTACTGAACAAGCAAAACAGACTCCTGCAAAAAATCTCTGCTCTATATGTGAATTTACAGAAAAAGAAAACCCGATTAAAGAAAAAGATCCATAAACCTAAGAAATTAATGAACACAACAATTAGCGGAGCAGAGGAGCAGAGTTTCTACCTATGGACCCAAAGACTAACCATGGCAAGAACAAATTTCATCTTAAATCACAGTTTGCCATGTCAGTGAACGCACAAGGCCGCTGACTTAGCTCAAGAACCGAGGTGTACCTTCGTTCACAGTGAGTAAAGGTTAACACGTTTAAATCTATTCCATTAATTTGCCATCGTCTCTGAAAGTTCAAGCTGCTATAGCGCTCCCAGGATAAACAAAATACCGTTTTCACTGGAGACCATAGTGTCAGTGAGCTCCAAATGCTACAGAGACACATTTGCGAGAGAATCTGATCTCCGTTATAAAATGGTAGGATGAATGAAACAGTAAAATGAAACCTGTCAAAAGTAATGCTCTCTTTTTTGCTACCCAAGGTCTGGTCTTCTACAGGCCTTTCGTGGGTGATTCAGCCTTTAACACGAGTTGTCACAGTGAAGTCAGTGAAATCTCCCACTTGAAGACAACTGAATGAAAACAATGATTGCGGAACCAGACCGCTCGTTCAAATACGCTACACAGCCATCATACAACTGCTCTTTATTGGTAAAAGCCTCACCCTGGGAGGTAAGTTTGGTACATTTTTTGCCAAACTTGGAAAATGTTTACTATGACATGCAAGTCCCTAAATTCAAGAGTAACTTTGTAACTGATGCGGGATTTGGCATCTAGATCAGTACAGCACGAAGCAGCCAGTATAATCTTTCTTTTAATTTACTCAGTGGGGCTTTAGAGTATGTGCTAGAACATTAAAATAGCCATTTTGTGCAACTGAATCCTAATAGGAAGTCTCCGGAATGGAAATACCAAACACTCTAATTGCATCAAATAGATGGCAAGACCTGCAGCACCCCAGCTCACTTGTAAACCTACCACTTTACAACATGCCAGCAATATGAACTGCTGGCAGGAAAAGTGTACTTCATACAGATGATGAGTGAACAAGGAACAACATACTCCTCTTGATCCACAGATAACCTGTGTGAGAAAACCCTTAACTACCTACTTCTTCTGTATGCAGGTAAATCTGTACTTGGAGAATTCCTCTTGCGACACAACTTCCAAGGGCTTTCTCTTATCCCCCATGACAACGGTTCCCATCCTTAGTGTACTGAGTGAAAATGTATGCTCCGTTACCCTTTTCCTATTTGCAATCTTTTAATTTTATTGAATGTCCCTTGTAAACAGGCTGCCAGATAAGGAGGACAGAAGCTCTCCATGAACAACAAATTTAGCATACAAAAATAAAACCCAACTACAAAACAGAGTTTGTTCCAAATGCTGACAATGGTCTTGCTATAAGCTGAAAAATGATTCTGTTGCCTAGTGACATGGCTTTGAAGCAGGAATTAATATTTCTAATACCAGTTCATCAACAATTTTGCATTTTGTGAACACACAAAGGTTATCACAGGCCACTGTCCCAAAATAACTTCTGTGTACATGTCACTATTCCATAATAAATGTGAGGTCATTCAAGGGAGCCTATCACTCAACCCCAGTCAGGATAACGGCCAGGAATTTGTTACTGCAAAATAGTGTGCTCATGCATTCATAACCTATGCTAAAATCTTCTGAATGTGCAAAACTGACCAACTACTCTACAAAAGCAATTTCACAGATTTTCCCAGATTTGTTCCTCTCATATTCAGCACAACTTGCCGCTTCTCCAGCTTACGTACAGAAGTCAAAGCAAAAGGAGTTATACTACAGCAACTCCCGCAGATCTTTCGGAGGCTAAAATGAAAAAAAATTCACAATTAGCATGCCATGTCGGCAGCATGACTCACAATCCAGAATTCAACGCAATGGTTCTGACCGACTGGATCTGGACAGGTCCCAGCACGCCCCCTTGATTACCTGTAGAGAGTTGGGTGGGAAAAGGGTTCATTTCTTTGTCCACCATTTTCTGGTATAAAGCTCTCAAGCTGAATGGCTCCACGGTAAAAGGTAATGTTCCAGTCAACATTGCGTACATGTTCACCCCACTAAAAGAAAACATAGAGAAAAAGAAACCAAAATCATCAGGAACAAGGAAAAACATAGGCTTAGGTTTTAGTGACTGTACTTCATCTTTAATGTCCGACAACTATTAAAAAAGATCAAACAAAAGCTCTCTCTTCTGTTGCGCACAATGATTTGGGCAAGAATTCCCAGAGGTTTGCTCACGGAGGGTCGCACAATGTGTAGGACATAAGCTGGGAGCCACAGAACCGAGCCCAGCTCTTAGGCAACTCCTCGGCTAAATGCCACACCACGATTAAGTCTCTCCTCAGGCGGCACGAACACGCTGCTTTCGGGGGCCTTGTCCCAGTGCTGCCCTGGGTGTGGAATGACTGCCCGCACCAACCGGGACATCACAGGTCTTGGTTCAGTGCCCAAAGGTTTCCACTGACCTCCACAGCCTCTGGTGCAGCCCAAAGGTCAGGTGTGAACAATTATATTGTTCAGGGCAGAAAACTTACTGCTTATTTATGCCCAGCAAAGTCAGCAATGAGAAGTGGGTTGGGCACTCTTGCTCTTTTTCCTCTTAAAAGGGCTTTAAATTCAATTTGAGTGGGGTTCCTCCCTTTTGGGAACTTGTTTCCCCGCCTGCTGAATACACGTATGCGAACAGAAAGAAACTAAACCGGTGTGCCATCGCAAACCGCGATCACAGACACCATTTCTTCAGGTACGAGGAAGGGTAGGAGTTAACCATATTTTCTTATTTTTATTAAAAAAAAGAGCAGGACATTATTAGTGGAGAAGTTTAAATGGTTTACAAGAATGACTGTGCTCTGCTTGCCTGCATTCCTCAGGGCTGATACTCTCACCCTTGACGTGGACGGATGGCCCACCGCTGGAGTGAGAAATTCAGTAGTCATGCAATGATTAAGCTGTGGGTCTCCTTGGAGGACAGAATGCAAATTAGGTTTCAGCAGAGGAAGTTCTAAAGAGCCTTGAGGTGCAACAGGGGACCCACCAGGTCAAACTGAGAGATTAATTTGAGCCAGGTCCTTGTCTCATATATAAACTATGGCCAATCTTTCTTAGCAGTGGTAGTACTTATACAGTACATTACATTTTCCAAGCATTCCAAATACTTCAACCTGGGAATTACCATAATTCTGTTATTTCACTGGAATTTATACAAATGTTATGATCCCCACGTGGTGAGGGAAAATCTATCGATACTAAACCAAAAGCTAAAGCTCAACTGACTTCAGCTAATTCCTCTCCAGGATTGACAGGGATAACAGACACCATGTCCAAGGCCAACAGGAGGGTAGTGGGAGTTGCACGGTCTACAACAGTACTGCAGACAAATTCACTGACTCCAAAACATCTTTGTAGCTTCCTCTACTTCTGGCACTGGGGACTTCTGTCTGTTCTTTTGCCTGAACACTAGTAAGCTCACAAAGGCTCACAAGTTTTCTGGCCATTTTTATTTCCCCTTTAACAACTGTGCTTTCACAGTGATGACCTGACTCGATATCACATTTCCTGTCAGACTTGACTGTAGATAGTGCATGGAGCCGATGTGAATGCTTGAGGATCCTTTGGGGAAAACAAAAAAAAGCTGTTGGCCCTCTTGTCCCAGAGCCACTTCTTCTACGATGTCTGAACATCATTGATCAACAGCTGCGCTTTACTGCAATCTCTCTATGCTGTACGTTCTAGCAATCCATATGCAGGTACATAAAGGATCTATTTCAGAACAAAATATCTGCGCAATTTAGTTCAGAGAGTCATGCTAATGAAACAGATTTTCTTGCTCAGAGTAGCCAAATAAATACATGAATAACGTTTCTCATTTGAGCAATGGGTAATGATGACAGTAATAACAATTACAAACTAGAGAAGTAACTCACATGGACCAAACGTCTATTTTGGGCCCGTATTTTTTCCTTGCCAGAAGTTCAGGGGCTGCATATGCTGGGCTCCCACACTGGGTGCTGAATGGATCAGAATAACCCAAGATGCCTGCACAGTTGCTCAATCCAAAGTCTGTGAAAGGCACAGAGATAGAGTTATGAAAGAGACATATAGTAAGTAAAGCAGTAAAACTGCGCTAGAATACAAGGAAAAAAAAAGCACATTTTTCTCCAAAAGCTAAGCAATGAACTGCCTAAGAAAAAAATCATCCACGTGCAAAAATTTTATATAATTTGTTCCTCTGAGGTGCTAAATAACGAGAGGTTTCCACAAACAATAAAAAGAAGTCTTAGAACATGCACAGTTACCAATTTCATACACAAAGCAACTACATTTCACTGGGAACTGGATGGCAACAACCGGAGCTGAGCTTATCCCAGCCACGACATGATGTGCACGGGGCAGAAAGCCACCTTGGGCTGTCATGGATTCCGTACTGCTGCTCTATATTACACAGAGGCCAAGTTTAAGTGCTACTTCTTCAACATTTTCCTCTAAATCGTGTAAATGAGCTACCAGATGTAAGGCAGCAGGGGTGGCCTTCTGGGACTACTGTGGCAATGCACAAACGCACAGGGTTGCAGAGTCAGCATTTCAGCTCTGAAATAACACAGGGAGATCTTGGCGCAAGAAGGGGAATGTGTTGATGTGCCTCCCCCCTCCCCAACTTCTGCCTTGAATTATTGTATTTCTGGCCCTTGGGTGTATCTGACACTCTTTTGCTGGCAATAATAACAAGGGACTGGCAAAGGCTGGCACCATGAGCTGACCGGAGACAAGAGGCAGCCTCTCCGCACGAAAGGAGGCTGCAGTTTCCCAAGTGCTCTCAGCCAGCCCAAGCCCAGGCTGGCACCAAGAAGGGCGTTCCCGCAATTACCCTCGTCTGCTCCAGTGCTGGTACGGCTGCAGGGTGAGCTGGTTTTAAGAAAGGATCTTAAAAATTAAACCACTAAGCGAGGAAAGAAAGGCAGACAGAGTCGCACCAGCGGCAGAAGCGGCCAGGGGCAACGTGCAAGCCCACCCTGTCTAGTGGTAGCCCATGCTTGGCTTGGGAGAAAGCAATTATGAAACCACAGCCTGAGAGATGACATGGGAAGGCAAGGAGAGGTTGCAGAGGGTCTTGAAAGTTAAGTCAAACAACTTGATGTGATAAGGGGAAGAAGCAAGACAAGCCTGCAAGGAGGACGACGACATGGGCAAAGCTGCCAGGTTGGGAGAACGGCCTTTGCTTCAGGGCAACATATCCAGGAGCAGCGGATCTAGGGAGGTCACAATCAAAGATGTCCACATTTATTAATAACTTGTTACTGATGACAGCTGCAACAAAAATACTGCTATTAAGAACACTGACATCTGTTTTATTCCTTTCTTTTTCTGATCCAGTCTTCTTAAAAACTCCCAGAATGTATGCGTGTTTAAAATGAAAACAGTCTTATACATAAACAAGGCAGTCAGGAGAGCAGACCACTGAATCCTCTTCCTATAGGCTTGCGTCTTGCATCCACGTCTCTTGTAAAACAGTATATTTCTGGGTGTGCTACGCACCTGACTGGACGGGCTAAAAGCATCACATCTTGCAGGCCGAATATAGTAGGCAACTGTTGAGCCCATGCAATACTCTCTCCCCACAGAGTCATTAATTTGGGTCTCTCTCCCTTATCTGCCTACTTATTTGCATAAGACTTGAAGTAATGGCCTGTCCTTTAGCTTTTACCCCACATTAAATTTGGCTGAAATCAGGTATTAGAAAGCACCCTGATAGGGCGGTCACATAAGCCTTGTTCCCTTACAAAACCAGGCAAAAAAATAATAATGCTTACAAAAAAATGCAATTATAAAGATGACTATGTGAGCCGGAGTGCCCAAATGACTGCACAGTGCTTTCCACTCGACTGGCTGCATCTCCGAGAGCGAGACAAGCACAAGAGAGACAAGAAGCACCATATTTAACATCCAAAGAGGCTCAAAGGGGTTTTGCTGGAGAACATTGTCAAAACTGAAGGGAGGATCAAGACAATTTCCTTGCCTCTGATGGAAAACAATTGTCTCTGCACACTCCTTAATCATCTCTGCTCTATATGTATTATCCCTGGGGCTTATACAAATACTTCCGAGGATCCATTTACTTAATTAATGTATTTATTAGCTATGGCCTGAGATGAGTTATGTCAACTATAAAATACTTTTTAAAACTCCTACAAATAATATCTCCACAGAGTATTATTCATGGTCTTTACCCTACTGTGTCATACCGCCTCAAAATTACTTGATTGTAATATAATGCTTTACAATCAAAGTATGTAAGGGCTATATTCTGCGATGGTGTCAATCAGCATACTTTTATCATTATCAATGGAGGTATACTCTAGTGGAGGTTTTAATTATCTTATTTGCTTAAACTATAAACATCTTATTCACTTTTTTCAGCTCATTCATTTAACCCAGGCTGGTATACTCTTTTTCTAGCGCCTGTTGAAACGCAGAATGCGTGCAAACACATGCGTATTGGGGACAGGGGTTTTATCACAAAAGAAATGGGCATATTGTTATTAACACTGTGGCAGCACATCACGATCACAGTGTGATTTTTATTAAGGTTGCACTGCTGATCTTGCTACGAACGGTATTACCACCAGCACTGACAATGTGACTGCCATTCCTGCCTCTGTCTTGGGCTTCCTTTCAATAAGCCGAGCTAATTACAGAATTCAGATCAAAGGCCACACTTGGTTTTCCAAAGTAAATATTATGACATGGAAACTCCACCACCCCCACTGTTCGTACTATCGAAGTATCGCATTACATTACTCCTCTTTAACGCCTCCAGGAAATCAACATTAAGCTATGGATATATGGCTATCTCTGAAGCTGTGACAGTTGGAAGGGGGAAAGAGCTATTAAATAACAGATGCCTTAGCACCAAGCAGGAGCTCGTGCACAAGTTTGACCAGCAGACCTCCACAGACCTCAGCAGAGCTACTTATTGGCAGGGTCCTTTTGGTGCTGTAGGTCCTTGAGCAGGACGCCAAGGGCTTCGCATGGCCCCTGAGCGGCTTTTCATGCCATCTTTACCAGACACCTACCACCACGGGCTGGTAGATGAAGAGAAGTGAATTATTTCTAGTGTTTCCAATCCTGATGTTCTTAGATTTGAGACTTAACAGGCAGGTAAGAATAAGTCCACTTAACACAGCAAAGAGAATTTTGCTAATAATACTATCTAAGAACATACTCTAAACCACCTTATCACGTAGCCAAAAAGAGTAACAGAAGCAAGGTGCCATTAAGCAGCTGGGTGAAGACAGGGATTCAAGGGATTCAGTTCTCACTGAAATGCATGAACAAGTAGGGAGTTTCAATGTCATTTCACCTTTTTTTTTTCCTTTATGGTGTTCTTTTTTTTTTAATTTCACGGTTATTACAAGAGCAACATTTTTTATTAGGTACTAGTGTGTTTGCTGCTGCACAAGACACGGAGACCAAGCTCCCACCCCAAAGCAGTTAATGTGAGCTGGTTTTGTAGGTCAGTTTCTTCCCCCAAGCATGAAAAGCAGCACATAATTCCTCAAAACATGCTGTTCACTCCTGAAGAACTTCCCTGTGATGACACAACTGATCCACCACATTTCTAGAAAGACAGACTACATAAAATATTGTACTAAGTGCTGAATGAGCTGAGTGAGGGAACAGGCAGCGAGGAGGAAGAGGAGTAAATTATCTGGTCTGTAGATTATCTGGTCTATCCACCAGTCACAGACAGGTGCTGGAAAATTTCCCTTGACCTGGAAAGGCCTGGTGGCAATGGAAAGCTGCACAGCAGCTCAAGCACGACTTCTGCTACCACCTGGAAAAGAGGTGTTGGTGAGGAGAGGTTACCCAGGGACCTGAGGCCAATTTCTGCAGCCCCCGCTCCAGCCTTCCCCGCAAGCGCAGCAGACAGAGCATGAAAAACGGAGGCGCTGCTTCTTCAGGTTGAACAACCAGAGATCACGAGCGTCACTAGTGAGATACGTCATGAGCTGACTGTGATATTAAATCTGTTTTTACTTACAGCAAAATTATTACTAATAAAGCAACCTTTATTCTTCTATAACATACCCAGTTGGACGATGGAATTTAATTGCTGTGTTTTAAAACACATACCATGTACAATCTGCTTTGCTTAAAACATCAGGCTGCAGACCTGAGGACAATTTATTTCGACACTAGTGAGGCTACGGAAGATCAAACTGTCTCTTTTCTCTATTCTTCCCACACCACCCACTGCGAGGAGACCTTTCTATGCATCCGAAGCAAATGAAACTGCAGGAACAGTTCTGAAGTAATTTTTTGGCATGTGAGTTTTAATTGTACAAGTATCACGTGATTAGGTCTGGGTTTGGATGTCAAGTTCACACACTGTTGTGTAATCAAACACCCAATAACGGGAAAATTATAGAAATTCTTTAAATTTATCAGATGTTCATACAGCACCGTTGCAAACCATCTGGTCTCACTTATCTGCTAAATCAAGATAATGGGTGGTATCCATCATTACAGATGAATGATTCATGATAACATATCAGTATCCTCTTGACCCGTAGCTGAGGTAATGCAGAGTTCTCTTTTGCTATTATTTTCCCAGAGTCGGTTGATTCGCTATGGAGTTATGACTAAAAGTCATGGTAGTATTTCCACAGACTGAATTCCCTAAGTAAATTTTGAATATTTCAGATTTCATTAACCATCCTCCTCTCGTTTGTTTGGAGATGCATGTGCTTTACATGTTATGGTGAGTGTCCATTTGACCTGAATGTTAAGTGTTTTTCATCACTTTTCAGCTCATGAAACCTTTTGAAGAAAGAAAGTCAGTCGAGTTTTTGAGTCTGCAACCACAGACTGTTGGCAAAAGTGTAGGCATGGAGATAAATATAAACAGATGCTTGGGTTTTATTTTATGAAGGGAATATTTTCTTTTCAATGCCCACATTAACATTAACGGGAGTTCCGCAAAGGCAGTGAGAGACTATACCAACCAATGATTAATCTAAAATGTCTGCACAACTTGAATGAATCGAGCGCTGCGTACAACTGATACTCGAATACAATCAAGACTCTATCGTTCATCTTTTTTATTTTTTAACAGCCCTCTAAACCAATTTTGTATTGGGTGCTGGAAGCAAATTTAACGAATATAAATATAGGACCAAATTTTGCCAGCTACTAAAAATGTGTGCAACTCCCACTGACTTCAGCGGAAGCATATGCATATGGAGGCAGAATCCAACCTTTAGTAAATATGAAATTATCAAGATAATAAAATAAATTACTTCTGTGGTTTCAATTCTTTAATTCTTTACAAAGTTCCTGATTTGAATATGAAAGCTGTTGGTTAAAAGATGTAGGATTATTCCTATACCCAGTTAAAGCTGAATTATTTGGAACATTTTTTTTCACAAGATGCTGTCAGGAACAGCTTGATTGCTATCTATACTCCCTCAGCTCCTCTCTGCAGCAACATTAGCAGTTGTCACATGGAGAATTATGAAGTCTCAAAACCTCTCTTTATAAAACTACCAATTTTAATTACTGGAATTGCCAAACTGGTTTCATACCAATAAGCTTGATATTGTTGTCTTCATCTAGCAACAGATTTTCTATCTTCAAGTCTCTGAAAGAAACAAAATATTTTGAGTGAGCCTCCAAAATAATGGAGCAGCTTCCCATCACTCTCATCAGCGTATTTACAAGATTCATGTATAATAACGCATGTAATGAAAGCAGCGCACACAGTTCCACATTCAAAGCAGAAAGCCCCATGCATTGTCTCCTCTCGAAAATTGCCAGTGCTTTCACACACAGTTTCACACCTATTCTTCAGGCACAAAATGACTTTATAAACATTTGTCAGTACATCCTGTAATTAATCAGGACTTAAACGTTTGCAGAAAAGACGTACTTAAAAGTCTGCAGAAATCTTATACACTGGAAACATTCAAATATATGTTTTTGGAATTGGAGGTCACTTTCTCATTACTCTTTGCAACCAAAGGCTGTTCACTGGCCACAGCTGAAGAATAAACCTTCTTCTGCAGAGATCTGTGGAATGAAACATCTGTCCTCTGCTATTGCCTACAAGGGAGACCAGAATCAACCTTCCCTGGGGATGAAGCATCCAAACTCTTTATAGAGGTGGTCAGCATTAGTACTCCCATACGCTAGAGGTGAAAACTGAGGCTGAGGGATTGAAATGACTTGCCCAATGCCATCCAGAAGGCCAGTAACAAAGCTGAGAGAAGAAGCCACACAGGTTTTCTGAGCGCCACGTTAGTGCTTTCTCCACCATGCCACCCCGCCTGACCCCACAAAGCCACTGCACAGATCAGGGCCTGGATCAGTTTCAGAGAGAGAGGATAAAATGAAAGCAGTCTCCTTCTACAAGATGACCAACCCTTCTTCTGATATGTACATCAGCACATTGTTCACTTTACATGTGCCCTTTCATCACTTAAGAACATGGTTGCGCCATGTTCTACCTAAGAAAAATATCCCAGGGATCACACACACACAAAACCACACCAAAATCCCAAACTGTACAAACTAAGCATTAAGTATAATATGAAAAAATCATTTAGGTTGCTACACAGCTTGTCCATGACTTGTAGCAGTTGGCTGTGTCTTTATCACAATAATTTTTCCCCCATCCAGACATAAACTATTTCTAAGAATCAGCATGCCGGGATATCAATAGCTCAGATGGGCAGCGATGCTTCTCCCAGCGCGCTTTGGAAAAATCTGGATAATAAAGCCATCAGCTGTAATTATGGGAAGTCAGTAACATCCACAGTATTTTGCCTTTGTAAGGCAACGGGAGTAATGAAGGATGCCTCTATTTCAGATGAAGATATAAAGCTTAATAAAATAAGACAAGTGAACCAAGCAAACCAAACAAAGTACTTCTACAAGAAAGGATCTGGGAAAGAAAGAAAAATAGCTGTGACCAACTCCAAGCCTTTTTTAGAATGTTCCTCTCCATTTCATTTTATGCCCATGCTGTGTTTCAAATAAACCTGAGGCAGAAGCTTGCAGGTAGAATGCCACTCACTTCATCAATACGACCACAAGGACCTTCTCCAAACAGATGTTTCTACACCCCAGTGAGCATTTCTTGCAGATTTTCCTTGCTTCACATGTGAAAAGAAATAGGGGGAATGCTATACAAGTCTACCGAAGGAGAGTATTTTGCAAATTTCAGGTATTCAGGGGTGATATCCAGGCTTTCCTAGAGCGTCTATCTGAACGCTTTCTGAGGAGAGGACCGCCTTCAGCACCAGTGCTCTTCTTGGAAAAGCAACGTAACTCAGTCAATAAAGCACCAGCCTGAGAGACAGGAGGAGGGGATTATGTTTCCCTGGCAGTGTGTTAACTTGAGGAAACCAGCCATGTTAAAAGTGACAGCTAATTTCAAATACCACAGCAGAGATGTAACCACATTTGGTGGTGTTTTGACCAAGACCCAGCCTACAAAGAGCCCACTCTCCAGCCCTGCTCGTGCTCCAAGGGCGAGCACCGGCTCCGGGCCGTGCACCCCATGAGCTCGGCTGGCATCCATGGCATCTCTCCTCATCCACGGGAGACTCCACGTGCCGCAACGGCACTGCAGACCCACCGCCTTGCATCCTCCAAAAGCAGCTTCCCTCGTCGGGCAACTGCTGCCGCTGAGAAATGGCTTGATACAAGGAGGACCTGCCCTGCCAGATGGATCTGGATCAACCCACTTCTGCTTCCCTCTACTGCCAAAAAAGGGCTTATTTCTTCACGTCTTGCGTCTTTATTGCTTGCAGGTGGAGGTTTTCACAGACAGTGCGATTAGCCTCTAGAAAGATACCAGGGCCAGGAATTTAACAGGAGAGACTGCCAAAAAAACAGTATGGGAAAGAGGAAAAAAACAAAAAAAAAACCCCACCCAAAAACCAAAACTAAACTGAAATCAACAGAGCACATGGAGCTTCGGGTCATACACTGCAATGCTCAGTACGACGTCTCAAAGCAAGGAGAAAGACCATTTGGAAGCTCTGAGTGTATTAAACATTAGCTAAGAAGAGGTAAGACTTTAAAAAAAAAAGGCAAGGGAACGGAAAGATGAAAGCTGTAAGTTGAGGAGAAAAGACATGCAGGCAATTAGAATAATAAATGAGTGACGGGAGGGCTAAAAATAAACAGAAGAAAAGATACTTAAAAGGATTCAAGGTTAAAAAAATAAAACTAAAGGTAAATATTACAGGGCATTTTAAAGCTATCAGAGGAAAAAAAAAATTTAAATATTGCCTCAGTATAGAGTGCTATCAGACCTGGCTAATTAAAGATGTTTACCCATATGTCTATTCTCAGTAGATTTACCGGTAAGTGGTAACTGATCTAATAGTCCAAGTGCACCACATTTTTGTCAACCCATGTCAATATGAAAGTACTTTTTTTCAGTGTGACACCAGGAGCTAGGACAACAGGTTTTTACTCCTTCACACAACCTAACGAGAAGATTCCACGCAAACCAGCCTTAGAAATGCGAAGCAAAAGCTGTACGAAACCAAACCAAAAATCCCCAGACTAAGCCATAGTTGGAGAACCGCTGCTACGCAGATGTGCACCCATGGGCAGGCACCGGGCAGGACCCCTGGGCAGCCCGATCCCCTGCAGCAGGCTGGCAGCAGGGCACAGAGGTGGCAGGTACCCGCAGCCAAGACAGCAGAAGTGCAAATAGAGCCTGCGTGTCTGGACAAGATCCGCGTCTTGTCAGGACAGAAGGGTTATGCAGTGAATACTTTAAGAGACTTTAACAATGCACCAGGCTACCCTCTTTTTAACAAAAAGTGCAGTGGGGCAATCCAGTTATGTATCTGTTCATTCTACAGAGAGACAGGACCGATTTCCCCAAAGTTCCTAAATGCTTTGTTATGTCAGTTCTGTCCAATTCAAACTTAATTTTTTGCAAAGAGGGGCTCATCTGAGTTGCTGCTTTGTTTGAATGTTTACATTAATTCATTGTAATGGAAAAAGTAGCACCGTTGCACCCAAAAGTGTTAGTGAGCCCTGAATTTCATGTACTATATTATGAATGGTTTAACAAATACAAGCAAACATACCACCTTATTTATTCTAGTCAGTGGAGATTTTTGCACGTTTTTAATAGCTGCAAACGGCAAGAGAGGATGTGAGTTACCAGCTATGACTCACACAGCACTTGAAACCCTTGTTGAAGTCAACGGGAAGACCCAAAGCATTGAACATCATGTACACCTGCCGGTCCCTGCAGACTCGAGGGTCCTCATAATTATGCGTGTGGCTTGCACTTCTTGGTGGGTTGCTGGAGCTGGACACAGCGGCTTTGCAACTGGAAAGGCTGGGCAAGCGCTCCCTTTCGCAGGCAGCAGCCCGTGCCACACTGCGTGGGGGTTAGGTGGGGAGAAGAAATGTAGATGCTGGAGATCTTCAGTTTCCCTCCCTGAGGTAAATCTGACCTTGTTCCTTACTGTCTCGGCGCCTCAAAAAACGGGACTAAAGCATTACTGGTTTTTTCCCCCGTTAAGCAACTTTTTTGCCATTCATTGCTGAAAAACTTCAAAATACCAGAGTGCACCCTCGGTGACTGAATACCAGAGGAACAAAAACTTTTACCTTTTTCTGAGGGCTTAGTTCCGTGACATTGAGAGTGTCTAACTATGGTACACATTAGTCAAATCTATGAATAACGAAGACACTCAAGAAAGATCAAGCTGCGTTACCACAATGTGGAGAATCAGCATATATTTATGCCCTGTCAGCATGCGAAGCTAGCAGCATACAGCCATCATTCCCCGTATTTGAAAATACGCCTGCTTCATGGGATGGTTTGTTTGGGAGTTTGTTCTTCTGTCGATGCAGCTGATTTTTCTCTGGCTTTGCTTAGAGCTTCACAGACCACTTTGGAAACCACAACTCCAGCCAGTGACTCCACCAAGCAACATGAGCCTGCTTCACTGAGCAAGCTACCCCAGGCTTCAGCTGTCAGCTCAGTGTGCTTTTCAAAGAAGCTTATGCAGTGCCATTGCAGGCATCAGACAGCAAAATTGAAGTTTTTGCATTTCACACTTTATTTCTTGTCTGGGGGAGGAGGGATGAGAAGGAAGGTTTTACCAGCAAGCAGCTGCAAGGCAGCAGTGGTTGGCTGCTGTCTCCTGCACCTTATTTTTAATCATAACAGCATAATGAAAAATCACTCCTTAACTACCAACCCGCAAGCCCACTTTCTAGCCCCATGCAAGAGCCGGCGGTGAGCTGGAAAGGCTGCAGAAATTTGGGTTCACCATCACGTCAGTATACATTTCAAAGGCTTTGTTATCAAAGTATTATTTACTGAGCCTGATTCTTTTATCAGTCACCACGTCACTGAATTCAATGCAGTTGCCTCTGTAAAAGAGGAATTTAGTCCATTGTCTTCACCAAAACAACGTTTAGTTTGTTTACAGCAGAGTACTCCAAGAGAGAATGCCCAAAGGTAATTTTGAAATCTGACATAAAATAGAAAGACAAAGAAGCTTTGCACTTCAAAAGGAGACTTTGTTCTGTAGTGCGGGATCTGTCATAAATATTGCATCAGCAGCCAGACTACTGGCACTTAAAATTAATAGGAGGGAAGTTATCAAAGCCAACATGTCAAAGTAGCGGGTACCAAGGCAGGAATCCCGTAGCACCCTGAGCAACTGGATCATATGGCGCCACCTTACTCTGCTAGGGAAAGAGATCGTGGAAAAATATATAAACTCCACTCAAAACCTCAGGGGTCTTTCGTGTCTTTCAAACTCCTGATCTGCTTTTAATTACAAAATGGCAGTGGAAGATATGCATATGCTGCCATGAAGACAGAAAAAGGGGGAATACAGAAAGCTATCTTTGCTACCAATACATTATTAAATTCTTTTCTTTGACATCCTGACAGTAATTGCACTGAATGGGATTGAATTTTGTTAAAATTACTTTAAAAGGGTTGTTGAGAATTTCCTGTGGGATGCAGTGGCAAGCACCAAGGCTTTCACTTCATTTTCTCTGTTGTCCTTACACTCCCAACGGGCTTATTGTTCATCCTGCTTTTTGACAGCATGAAGGACTATGTAAACACCCTCTAAAAAGAGAAAGCTTCACCAGATACTGCCATTTGGATTTGTTTTCCTCTGTCAGAGGGAAAGATAAATATTCCTACCTGATTCACAGCTGAGCTTGTTGCAAGTATATTTTTAGCAACCAACCAGCTCTTCTGATAGAAGGAATGAAACACAAATGATTACATGAAATTATATTTAGAATAGCAGCATTTCTTTTTTCAGCGAGTAGCCAAGGAGTTCTGAACCCTGGACATCCCTCACCGAAGACGGAGCTCCTGCATTCAGGAACTTGCAGTCTTCATCCATCGTAGCAGACGAAATGTTTATAATTTTAAATACATCTACACCGTCAAACATCAGTATTTTTTTTAACTTCTCTAAATAAAATGAGGTTTTTTTGAAGTGTTTTAATTTTAGGCTGTTCACGCACTGGTGCCTCTTAAAAGAGGCATCTCCATTGAGTTCTGGGTCTCAGCTCTTGTCCAGAGTGCTTTTCTGCCATGCCAAGCCTTGATTGTAAGTCATGATGCGTACCGAGTAATATTCATCAAATAATGTAATCAAATTTCACGCAACTTATTTCATCTGGCTTTTTTTCTTCCTGAGTTACAGAACAGGGCAAGTCATCCATATTATTCCCCAAATAACGCAGACAAAAACGCTGGTGAGTTTTGTAATAAAATACTCAGTGAACACTTTTCAATGTTCTGCCCCGTACAGTGTGAATGATGAAAGCACTTGGAGAGAGACAAACAGCAGACTGCTTTCTGGCCTAGGATGCCGTCTTTTGTTTCACACACAGTGAGTGCGAACACCCACAGATCACCCCGTAGATGAAAGTGCTGTTATTTTTACCTGTTTTAAAAATAACAACAATAACAACAACAGAACATTGCCATTTCATCCAGAGTGAGAATGAATCAGACTTCTGCACTATTCTTCCCCCCTCTTCAGTTGCCAATTGAGTAGTCTCTTTTTAGAGTTGCCACGGTCAAAAGCCCGAGACACTGAAGGACAACTCCTGGGGTAACTATTCTTTCTCCCTGTCTTGCTCGCAGAGAGCCAGGAGAATAAATCTGGATCATGCCATCAGTGTTTTTCCTGCATCTCTATGCTGCTCTACGTACCTTGTTTGCAGAATAAGTCAAGACATTGCATGGTTAAGCTAGAGAAAATACTTGCAGATATACTGCCTGTGATTCTGTCAAATCTTATCAGTTTAAGCAGAATTGGACCTGCTCATTATCTGGATGGAAGACTCCCAAGGACGAGCTCTGTGCCGCGCTGTGATTTGAGAAATGGAGTGGATGGAGTACGCTGCCTTTGGGGTAAGGATTAATCCAACACCACAGGGCTGGACAGAGAGAGCTCAGCTGCCAGATGCAGCAGAGCATATCAGTGTTTCCAGGGCTGCTTCCTCCCTCCGCTCACAAAGGTCCCTCACGTTTCAGTCTCTGTGAGCTGTGCTTACGTTCACAGAGACAGCAAAGAGAAAGAGGGGGCGAGGGCCAAAACTGCTGCAAGAATGCAGCATCCGTACGGGAACTCGTGCTCACGTTCCCTCTGGACCCCAAAGCCTTGCCTTCTTCCCACCACAGCAGTCTGTCAATTGTAGCTTGTACTTAGTGAATGAGCTATTTTGGTACAAAATGTGGGTTTGAATCCTCTCTGAAAAAGAAGGAAATCGAAGCCAAACCGACCAACCCCCATAAGCGCTTCAGCCACTATGCAGAGGGTAAATTTCTCAGGGAGAGGAACTGCTGCTGAACTCAATACTGCTGTTAAAAGCTAAATGCGTTCATCTTGTTCCTGCCAGGTTCTCCTCTGTCCATCTCAGAAACTTTGACCTTTTTTTCCTTCCTCTCTCTCTGTACATACCAGGTATCAATTGATCCCTTAAAGCAATAAGCAGCCTTCTTCCTTTTCCATGCCCCAAACTGTGGGGTTAATAATTGAAAGAGGTCAGCAGCTTAGCTGCTGATAGAGAACCTGCAGAATAGACCTGGTGGCTGCTCAAATATTTATATTACAGTGGTACCAGAAATTTAGCTCGAGATAAGACCTCAGTACACCTGAGGTTGTATCTGCACGTAGCAGCTATCCCTAATCGATCACAGGGAACACGCAGAAAGATTCAAGACAAAAAAAGCAGTTTTCAGAGCGCATGGAGTTCCACCAAGCCAGATGCACCCAACAGCGTTGCACAGCAGTAGGCAGCTCAGCACACAGCTGGGCACAGCTGGAGGAGCTGGCTGTGGGCTGCCTTCAGGCAGTTTGCCAGCTGCCTGCACAGCAGCCCTGTGGACGGGTGTGTACAACAGCTCTCCATCAGAAAGTCACACAGAGCCAGTGCAGCCAAGGAAATTAAGACCCAGATCCTCAAAAGTATTCAGGTGTCTAGCTCCTACTACGTGCCTGCATAACCTAAGAGGATGGGGCCTACACAACTTGCTCAGCATCATATAGGAAGTATGTGGGAGTCCAGACTTAACACCAGTTGGTCCAAATTTAGAAAGCAGAGCCTCCTTCTTAGACAATACCCTATAAATACACCTTAAGAAAAGGAGACATACTGGCTCAGACCGAAGTTCCACCCAGCCCACCGTCCCCCTGCCTCCGTAACAGCCAAGAACACATAAGCGGAGAAGGGAACAGGGACAGGCAATCACGTGTGATACCTCCACCTGTACTCTCCTAGCCTCTACCACTTGCTGCTCAGGGACTTCAGGCAGACATAGCTACTCCTTACTCAGCAACCCTCTGCAGACTTCTCTCTGATGAACTTGTCTTGTTTCCCCTTGAGCCCAGGTAAACTTTTAACTCCGCAGCATCCTCCCCCTGCAAGGAGATCCACATCCTGCTTATACATCGATTGAATGGAGCTGCTAAAGAAAGAAAGTGATGTATCACAACAGCTCTGGATCTCTCCTGAGAAGACACTGAGATGAACTGAACAGTTGCACCGTATTCAAACTTGTGAGGTCCTGTTGGGGCAATATAACCAGCGGAAGGGGCAGAGAAGCAGAAGCAAGGGACTTCTGTGGTCCCGTTCAGGCTTCGTCCCAGCTGTGTCACTGTGAGGCTTTGGGCAAATCAGTTCATCTCCCCATACTGCTGTATTTCCACCAGTAAAACAGACACAACCGCCTCCTCAAAGAAATAGTGAAGTGATTCATTAGTTAATGTTGGTACAGCGCTTTGAAGAGGCAAAATAGTGCTACTTGCAGGAAAAGAGCCCTACTTTTGCAAAACACAGGCTTATCTTTAAGGACATGGAGTCAGCACAGCTCCCGTGTGCTCACCTGAAGTTACACACTTACTTAACTGCTTTCTGCAGATACTTTCTAATGTCTACAATAGGAACATCTAAACAATATCATGAAGATTAGCCAAAAAAGCTGTCAGGAATACGTTTTTATAAGGAACACTCCTTACCATACAAATAAATGCCAAAATACCACTTCGAGGCTCTGAGATAAATTTTAACCAGAGAGGGTTTTAAAGATTACCTGTGAACTACTCCCGCCCGGTGAAGATGTTCAACTGCCAGGATAAGCTGCCGGATATATTTGCGCGCTTCGTGCTCCTCCAGCCTTTTTTTCTCGTAGATCTTGTGCATCAAGTTGCCACCAGGGCACAGCTCCATGACAAGGTAGTAGCTGTTTTCAGTTTCCAGTATATCCAGCAGCTGAGCAATATTCGGGTGGCGGATCATTTGCTGGATCTGCCCTTCCCGTCGCAGATTCTTGGTGACATAGGTGTCCTTTTTGGCTCTTTTCTTGTCAATTACTTTCACTGCCACCTAATGAAAAAACAGAGGAGAGGGTGTTGTTAGCAGTCACACCAACGATTTATTGCTTTAACCTTGTATAAACAACCTCTTTTTTTTTTTCTTTAAATAAAATAAAATCAAAGGATGTCAGTCTCAACAGATACACCATGGTTTCAGGCACAACAGCACAGGTCAGAGAAACAGCTGCTTTTCCAACGCCACCCCCTCCACTGACAATTTCTTTCTTTATCCCCTCGTACGATGACAGATAAAAGTTATTGCAAGGAAATAGGTAACAAAGGGGAGGAGACAATCCCATTAACCATACCCAAATAGTTAGCACACTTAATGGCGAGCATTTAATTCATTTATTTTCTCAGAAAGTCTTCAGGCTGGCATTTACAAGTTGTCAGTGTCATTTTTGGCTGTTCCTGGCTTTCGACATATGACTTGAGATGATAAGTTTCTCAAACTATAGCCAAATGTTAGTTTTGCATTATTAAAAAGAAAAAAAAAAAAAAAAAAAACCCAAAATGATTTTGGTATCGCTCTCCCAGCACATTTCTTTTCCCTCTTTTAAAATGTACATGAAAGACGATCCCCTTGTTACTTCTAGAACTGAGCAACTCTGCAAAATCCAAGAAGGCAGAATTTTTTTTTTTAAGTCAAGTTCTCAGTGGCACACCTGCTCAGAGCTGTCCAAGTCAACTGGAGCCCCTCACAAAAGTATATAATAAAACTAAGGAGACTCTGTCCCACAATCTACGACACAGCACGTGCTAGCGCCTATCCAAGTGCTTTCCTTCTCATTCCCGGTGCAGAACGCCACACGAGAACAAAAGGATCTGACTGGCTAGGATATTGTTCTTTTCTACGCTTAAAGAATCTGGTTCCTTTTATTGTTTTAATGGATTCACTAAATAGTCGCAATAAAAGTATCTGCCTTTTTCTACCTCAAATTTATAGACACTTATTTATTTATTGAGGTTTCTTATTTAGACTGGATGCTGCAGACTTCCAGGTCATCTGCGCCAGACAAAGATTTAACAGCTTGTGCCAGCTGAGCAACAAAAGGCACCGTGAAATCCTCTTCCTGGCTCCTCCTTTCCTCAGAGCTCTGCAACAAAGGAAGTCCTTCATGCCACGCACCCAGACCCCGCAGCTCGCCCATCATTACCCAAGTGACAGCTGCTTGTTTGTCGGGGCGGGGCGGGGGGAAACACGGTGCTTGGTATTCCTGCGCGACACTGAATTTTACATGATGCAAAAGAGTCTTGTTTGCATGGGTACAGGGCCAACAAAATGCACAGAAAATGCCACGATCCCTCTGCCCGCCAGATGGAGGCACGAAGATGCTGCACCCACATCTTTGCTGTCTGCCTTGATTTGGCCTTGGAGGATCTCCTGCATTACCTTACTCCCACAATGAGAAGCAATAACAAATGTGGGGAAAAACTCAGAGTTTTGTTTACCCTAGCCTTAACACCTAGACAACAGCGCAAGCCCGAGAGGCTTCCCTCCATCTCCAGCTCGTACAACATCCTTCCTCACAGCCGACGAAGTAACTACGCGCAGCGAACTCACCTTCAACCACGGCCAATGACATAGTTACAATCCACGGCTGGTGGGCTTCGGCAACAGGGAGACAAACTTATTCAAAGCATACCTGGCTGCCTTCCTAGCTTGAGTAAGTGCCAAGTACACATCAAGCACATGACAACTCCCAGGCTGACCAGCCCTACCTTTATTTTTTTCCAGCAAGCAAAGGAAAGGTTAAATTAGTGAACATTTTGGTTTTCCTTTAGGGAACAAAAGCCACAAAAAATATGGTCTGGAAATACAACAACAAAAATACATCCGAACACCTTGACACGAACGCCTTGAATCAAAGTCAAGTTTTATCAGGAGAGGAACTGAAGAATAAAACTACAGGAGTTGGGGCTACATGGTCTGTCTTAAGAGCCAGAAGTCAGGATCGCCGAGCACGTTATTAGCTGGATACATTTCTGCTGCTAAAAGATCATTCTGATGAAATAACCTCGATAAAGAGAGAAGGCTGAACACCACGCATGAGACAGCTGCCTTGGGTGAAGCCCAGAGCAGCATCAGGACCGTAAATGCCTGGAAGCTACATCCCTGACTAGTCACGTTAAAGAAAGATCATTTAGTCGTAAGAGAAAACAACAGGCAAATCACAGCTTAACTTCACAATTTTTGAAAGCCTCAGGTGATTCACCAAGGAAACAGTCTTAAATTAGTACGTTCTTCCACCTAATGAGATAGGGCCAAGAACACAGAGGCTTGCATGGATTATTTAGACAGCAAACCACAGAAGTTATTCTAGTGAGGACAAACAAATTCAGGGGTTACAGAAACATGAGATGCCAGTATGTTTGCTGGCAACACAACACAATCTCTGCAACAGTTTTTTAAAAAAAAAAAAAAAAGCTGCTATCTTCCATAGCTGCAGGATAGAAAACATGGAGTATGAACAGTATGGAACAGTAATCTATTATCCATATTGGTAAGTCATCTCCAAGTCATTGACCAAAAAAAAGCACATTACTAAATGCAGGCACGTCTGCTGCCCAGGCTGAGCACGGCAGTGGGGAGCAGGGGCAACCACCCGAACCCGGGAGACAGAGCCAGCTATGTGACTACTTGATGACTTTTTCACTGTCACAAAGAATTAGCTTTCTGTGCCTTAAGGACAAACTTTCTCCTCAGTTTTGACAGATACTTGGTCAGGTACCCTACCTATTCCAGCAGAGAAGCAAAGCTGCTGTCAGACCCACCCTTGACTCCGAGCTGCCTTCCCCATTCAACACCCCTTGCATCGGGTCTGGGAGATCCACCAGCACAGCTGACAGAGCTGGCAAAGGAGGAAACAACAGCTTTGTTTCGGCAATATCTTTGCATAGGAGAAAGAGAAGAGTAAAACACCAGTGAAGACTACGGGAGACTTGCATCTCCCACACCACGCAGGAAACTAGCTTCAGTACGATACCGCTTGCTCCTGGGACAGACGTGCATAGGACCTTGCCTCCTGGCATAGGTCTGTGCTGCAGCACAGGGCACCCTGGAAACATCACAGACAGATGCCCCACTCTCCATCTCTATTCAAAAGCCAGGGTCTTTAAAGACACCTCTATATATCTGAAGAAAAAAATTGCAGCTGACCCAAACACACGAGCAGCCTATCAACTTTCATATGGATACCATCCATAACAGCTTCGAGCTGTTGTTCCTCTTCCTCTCTGTTCCTCCCAGGTCTTCTTCCTTACTACTCCTTTCACTTATTCTTCTGTCCTCCTAGTCAATGCCCTTTCCCTTGCACTGCTCTTTTTACTTTTGCTTTCTCGTAGATCACTTTGCTTTCCTAAGTGAAACGTATCCCGCGGTGCAAGAGTTGTGCAGAGGGGCCCGCACTGTCAGGCAGAGCTCTGGTGGGATTTTTTTCGCTTGTTTGGGTTTCTTGGATTTTCCCCTGATTTACAATTTATTCTGAAGCATATCAAGGAAACCTAGGGATCAAACTCTGCACTCAGTTACTCCATGGTTGACTTAGCTAAATATCCCCAATTCTGAGTTCATCCAGAGTTAGGTAAGTGAAGACCCAATGTGCCCCGATGCATTTAATATACACAGCCTCCTGTACGGTGTATATGTGTGTGCATACACCTGAAAATTTCATTCATGCAGAAGGAAAAAGCATTCAGTAGAGAAAATACTGTAGATGTTAGATAACCATAAAATAAACACATCTGAGCTTTCATAACCTACTCAAGACATGCCAATCATTCGGTTTTGCTCTCCCAAGTTTCAAGTAGGGGCTCTTTGTCTCTGCATCATGCCTATATCCTGACTCGAATTCTTGGCCAATATTGGCACAGAAATAAAAAATAAATGATAAAGCAAGTAATTACTCTGAATATGTAGCAACAGTGGCTCTTGACATTCAACGCTTTGATTTGGCTAAACCTTTGCTGTGTAAATAAACGGTTTAGGTTATTCTGTTATGAGGTACAAAGATGAGTAATAGGCCATATTTTTGGTTCCCAAGTCCTAGAATTACACTGTTGGAATGAATTCCTTTCCTGAAGTTTATGGTGTGACACATCATATGAGCAATTGCTGCTTCTCTCGATCGTCGCACTAAAATAGTTCAGGTTGGGCTAAAGCGTACTGGAGCGGAGGTGAGGGGGAAGTGCAAGCACCGTTCTTCTCCACAGATTGTCGGAGGAGACGGTGACATTGCATACAGAACCAAACAGCTAAAACACCCTCAGCAAATACAGGCACGTGTCATCACCCAAACAAAGGCACATGTTTGACACACACGGGTGGAGGATTTTTGCCAGCTAGTGTTTTAGGCGGGTTTGTGAATCTGCAAGAGAGAGGCGGGGGGGTGGAGCTGACTGGCACCAAACTGCACAAAAACAGTCACAGCAAGGCCCTAAGAAAAAGCAAGAAGAGATAGTTCAAAGGACCAAACGTTGCCTGGAGAAATCTGGGAGCCAGGCCTTTGGTTGCTAGATCACTGCTGCATCCAGAGAAAATGCATTTTGCATCCTCTTTCTAAACAGTCATGCCTCGACTTATGAAATTGCAACAAAGCGTGGAAGGTGGCTCACACACATCCTAAGCATGCCCCAGCGTAGCATCCGTATGTCCGTGCAAGAGGCACATTTCGTGTGGGGCAGCTCCCCAGACCTGCGCCCCAACAGCACACCGAGCCCACGGAACCGGTGACGGGTCTGCTGCACCAGGCAGAAGGAACCTCCAGGTGCTCAGCGGGCAGAAGTCAAAGTCACCTTCTCCCCCTCCCCTTCTGCCAGCTATTTATAATCCCAACAGTGGCACTTGGAAAAATCACAGGTCAAGAAGTAGCGCTTTCGTTAGTGAGAGAAAGATGTTTGCTTACCCAGCGGACGTGCAAAGGTCTATTCAGATCATTGCCTGACTGCTCTACAGCAGCGTCGTTTTGTCAGAGTGCGGCTCAGTTTCACTGAGACTTTTTTTTTTTTCTTCGGACCAACCCTCCATAAATACTCCTCGGTGCTGGAAACTTGCTTTGAAAACTTGTATTTTTCAACTTCAGTTGTGCTTCAATAAGAAATTCAAGGCATGCTATGCCTGCAGTGTACTGCTAATGGAAAACCAAATGTTGGATATCAGGATGAAGCTGAACACAAAACCGTAATAATATCGCGGGGAGGGCGGATCCAAGCCTGCTGTAGAACCTATTTTCAACTACGTACAAAACTGATGGAAGGCAATCAGGCTTCTGGTTTTTGGTTGGTTGTTCCCCACCTCCCCAAGCCGCAAAGAGCTTTATTCAAGCCATGGTTTTACAGTAAAAACATCTATCCCTCTACCTAGCTTTACCTGGTGAATCTCAAGCTTTGACCAATTAAGACACATCATGATTCCACCTGAATAAAGACCAACTAACAACCGTATGACCAGCAGTGACTTCAGTCACACGATACGTTAGCACTCGGGGAACCCAGGTCTGAGTTCTGCCTCGGGTTTCTTGCTTGCCAGATCGGATGTCTGCACAGGCCGTCTCTTGGCAGAAGGATGCACCTCAATGGCAGCAAGCCTTCCTGTTTGCCAGAAAACGGGTTTTCTTAATGGCCTGTTTGCCAAGTCAAAGTCAAGAGGTCTTCAACAATACTCACGTCAGACACTTGCAATAACATTTAGAACAGTTTCATAGTCATGGCCCCAGCCTGGCAAATAATGTTATAACATGTTTGACTTTACAGAGAACAGAAGATTGCACGTGACCTTGCAAAATCAGGGTATGACATTTGGAGGACTTTTGTGTCCTTCTGCAAATTCTCGCCTAACTTTAAATAAGAGGAAGGCAGTTCCCGCAGACCTCTGCCAAAGGGAGCTCCAGCTGAATTGAGAGGAAACTGGTTTGAGTAAGAGTCCAGCAAGCACTGTGGGATTTGGCCAGGAGACCAACATAGCACAAGAGACCAACTATCGGAGGGACTATTAAACTACTGGAGGGACAACCCCCCTGCCTTTTTTTTTTGTTTTCCTTCTTTTTTTTTTCCCCCCCTCCTCCTCTTTTTTTGCCAGAGTCTACTTCTGGCAGACCTGCTAGAGACGATGCCAAGCCAGGCAGCAGTGCTGACTCTCAACACTGTCCTGGGCCAGGGGCCATGGGAGGCCTGGTGCACCCTGACCATTCAGATGAAGTTCAGAGCCGCAGGCTACAGGGTGCAGCTGGGGGACCAGTCCATCGGAAGGCCTGAGACTTGGACTTCTGCACCTAAATCCACAAACCTTTACTGTCTGGTTTAAGCTTAGCCAGGAGAATGAGACGAAGAGCCATACCATGCAGACATTTTACAGCCATCGTTTGTGCAAGCCCATCTCCAGCTCTTTTTTGAAGTGCCCAAGAAGGCTCATGCAAGAATTCATTTTCTTTTCTCCCTTCCTTTCAATGATAGCTGTCTGGCATCACTTGTAGCTTGCTTTGTACTTACCACTGTTCTCACCACAAAAATCTGAGCTTAGTTTTCAAAACCGGCTGGTGATTTTGGGTGGCCAATTCAAATCATATTAAACAGACCTAACTTTGAAGCCTGCACAGTTGTCAGCACAGTCCTGAAAGCAATCCCTTCAAGGGGCAAGTTTGGGCAACCAACCAGCTTTTCACAACTGAATCCAAGGATTAGAAAATGCCAACTTCATTCACTGGGTAGCGTTTATTCTTTCCTTTAGCTGTTACAGCTTAGCAAATTTTACAGTACAGCAAAGGAATTATTATTTTACATCGCAAGTTCCAGTATCTTAAGAAACAAAGCATTAAAGAAACAGATCATCCAAGCAAATGCATACCAGAAATCAGTAAACTGTACACCTTCAGAAAGGACCACACCTGTCCCACTCAGGACAGAGAGAAATCATAGCTCTTCCGTTAGGACTGTGAGACACGGATGAGTCTAGACACCATCACAGAAACACAAACTTAACTTTCACCATGGGACTAAACACAGTAAAATTGTAAGAAAGGTAACATGCTTGATGTTAGGCATTTTGACAAATTACCTTGCAGCCCATACCACCCAATTCAGAGAAACTGTCTGAAGAGACTCCTGGGGTGGCATTTTTGGTGGGACTCCCTTTGGCTGTCTGGCTTGGCTTCCCAGTTCCCTAACAAATGTTAGCATCCTATTCACCTTTCAAGAACTGGTTTTAAAGAAAACGGCAGAGCGTTTCTGAAAGTATCACAAGAAGGTAAGCACTTGCTAACCATTCTGCTTACAGCTTAGCCATTCACTTTAAGGAAGCCAGCAATCGTCCAAACCCACAGCAATGTGTGAAGGCAGACTCCTCCACAAGAATAAGGCCTGTCCTATTTATCAAGGACAGAAAAGGACAACCATTCAGTGATGGCCATCTGATACCTTTTATATTCGCCTTGTATGCTTGCTATGAATGGAATAGGGGGGACAGAGGTTGAGTTAAATATGTGCGTGCATGTGCACCTATATGCACTGTGAAAAGGCTGCTCAGTAGCATACAATTAGAGATGCATTAAGGTTTTACGCTAAACAAGCAGCATAATCTCTTTGCTTCACACTTGAGTGGTGACGTCTGGTCTTTGATAGTTTTTCTATCTGTTCTTTGTAGGACAGCTGAATATACAGTTTTTCTTTTGTATTTGCTCTGACATTGGTGAAATCGGCGATCAAAAAAGGTAGAGAGGAGTCACTTCTGTTAAAGTGCTCGCTTTTCTTCTGAGTCTCTGACAGTGTAAGCCCTGAGTTTGAGCTTAGCAATACACAAAACCAGTTGCTGTAGGGACGAGCACAGGATCAATGTCTCGGTAGGCAGGAGGCCACTCTCTCTGTTGGCAGACTAGACACAGTCCGGAAAGCTTGAAGTCAGCCCCTGAAGAAATATACTCTTCTAAATAAGAAGGTAGTTCTGAGTATGCTCACTCATATACTTCAGATCCACGGTAGCTGGAACAGAAAGAATCAAACCGCCAGGGGATAAAAAGAAAATCTTACCATTACCTACAACCCAAAACCCACAGTATCCAGCAATGCAGAAAAGTATTCAGGAGTACTTTAGATAAGCAAATGAACGTAAGCCCTCTTGATGCCACAGCCAACTTAAACATAATCCCTAAAAGCATAAGCAGGATGTATTTGTTAAAGTAAGAAAAGGTATTAAGTACACCTGTCCAAGGCACGGGGGCTATTATTAGATTACTGTATCCAGTTCTGGTGCCAGTAATTAATTAAAAAATGATGTTAAAAATTTGGAAAGAGTTCTGAAAAGAGCTTCAGGAACAGTCTGAGGTCCAAGAACTGTTTGTCGTAGTAACTGACTGAAGCTCAAAATATTTAATTAAGAGAACGTTAAGCACTGACTTGATGATTTTCTGCAAGTACCTACATGAGAAAAAGATTTCTGATAACAGAAAGCTCTTTAATAAAATAAAAATTAACTTCCCAAATGCTAAATTGGGCAAACTCGGGCTATAAACACGATCCATCTTTTTTTAGGTGCGGTAAAGTAACAATAGAAACATCTTATCTTACAGAGATGAATGTAGATCTTGAATTTCCCCCCCCCCTCTCTTAAAAGTATGCAATAGCTCAACAAAACATGGATACAGATACTCCTGAAGAGAATACTGGGAAGTCAGGCTGTATGACTGCTGTGATCCCTTTGGGGTTCAGTGCCTGTACATATGCGAAGAGTCTCTGGTCCCTGGAGAGAGCGGCAGGGGACAAGGCACGACACAGAAGGATAGGGGCTGACCTAGGCAAGACGCTCTGGGAGCCGTCAGCAGTCACATCAAGGGATGTAAATTTTGCAAGCTCTCTCTGACACCCTTGCTGGAGATCCCCAGCGCAGAAGACATGAAGTGTCACAAGGAGTCATGCAAATATTGATGCTGCTGCAGACAGCCCAACTCACCCACGGCTCTGCTGCTGACGGTATCGGCACAGCCAAATTAGTCTTTCCACGGGGAGACAGAGTTTTGATGTGTTGAGGCACTGGTGTTTGTAAGGACATACACTATGGGGTTGCTCCTTCTCTGCTAAGAGCAAGGGCAGACCACATGAAGGTTTTAAGATTGTCAATATTGCAAGGCTGTGCGCACAGACTCCTCAGGGCTTCCTCACGCTCTACCTCAGTGTCCTTCCACACGGTATGGCATTCCCTGTATTTCTGCAGCTCTTCCTCCCTTTTGCTCTTTGGTCAGTAAGGAAGGAAACGGAGTGGAGGTAATTGCTGATTTAACACACGACTAATGCCTTGTTTGATGTGGTCCGCTTCCACAGAGCAGCTCAGCTTCACTGGAGGAGAGCCATTCTCGGCCATATTTCTCTTCAACATGCTTTCTACTTCACATCGTATTTATGGGTAACTTCATGCCATACTTCACGGGCAACTATTGTTATCCTCTCCTGGACATGCTTCTGCACCGCTGTTTCCGTAAAGCCAGCTGCCCCCTTCCCTCTCATCTTCTGCTTCACTCCCTTTTCAAACAACTGAACGACAGACATACTCTTACCTGCTAGCGTCTCTGCCACCTGAAACGGCCAGACCCCCAGAGCACAGGGACCAGCAGGAGATGGTTTTGAGGCACAGAGGATGCCATAATTCTGCCCCTATCCAGCCACTCTGAACAGAAACCCCCACAAATTACATTTTTCCTTGGTGCTATATGTCCAAAGCAGCACTATTTGTACACCACACAGATGCCACGGGGTCAGAGCACAGCCCGGGATGCAGGAACCTGCGCGGCTACGGCACAGCCCCATCCATGGGAAGGAATGCATGGCTTGCCTTGAGTGGGTCACGGAGGGGATCTATCTCGCCTCTGGCAGAAAGAAACCAATTCCAGCGCCCTTTCACCGCTCTCCTGGTCAGCTAATTAATGGTGTAGCCATAACTGCATCCCTCGAGGGAGAGGAGCGCATTTTTACCTCCCTGGCCTCTAAAGATATCTACCCAAGTCAAGAGAGATTACACAGAGACTGATGGAAGTAGTGGCAGCAGAAAGCCAGAGGCAGAGATACACGAGGACGCACTAAAGAGGTTCCAAAAGAAACCCATATAAGCTTGTCAAAACCAGCCTCCGGGCCGGAGACATCCCCTGCAAGGAGAAAGCATGCCTCTGAATGCCTGGGACAGCTGTGTTTGCCTTACCATTGACATGTGAAATATTCATCAAGTATCACTTTCCAAATATTAGCTGTTTTTCAGAAAAGGGCTTTTTGACCCCC
This sequence comes from Fregata magnificens, assembly GCA_013389945.1. Classification (NCBI taxonomy): domain Eukaryota; kingdom Metazoa; phylum Chordata; class Aves; order Suliformes; family Fregatidae; genus Fregata; species Fregata magnificens. The sequence continues at coordinate 135,032 of WAAD01019877.1, forward strand.
ATTCATAAGGTTAAGACTGACATGCTGAAACACCACCCAGCACTTAATGTGAAAACTCTTTGAGCTCAAGGTATGACCAACTAACGGGAAAGACATTTTTCAGGGTCTGTCACACAAGCGCACGGGGAGCCTGACGTGCAGTCACTGCGGCAGATGGAAAACCCGTTCAGACCAGCAAGGTCCTTATTTCACGTCGACGGAAGCTGACGGCTACTCACAACCCCTCACGGAGGGGGCCAGCGTGACAACTGCTGGGAAAACAGAGGTCCTCTCCACCCAGATGTGGCCCTAACAGGCTGTCAGGCAAGAAGCAGCCGCCAGAGCTGAGGCACGGCAAGGCACGCTTGATGCCTCGGTCGCGAGCAAAGCGTATCCCATCCAGCTGTTTCTGATAAACCATAACTTGCCTTCCTAATGCTGAAAACTTCTTCTGTCACAGTGAGATGGATGAAGATCTCAGGTTACGCGTGGGGAAGCAAAAGCAGAGCAGCGATACCAAATGACGTTCCTCCAACACCGATCCCTACAGGAGAAACCTGGGGGCTCATGCCGCTTCCCATTTTCCTGATCACAGACTCATAATGTGTTTCATATTAAATAGTCCCCATTTCACATTTTAGTGATCAAATGCATAAGTAGACTTATGGAGGACTAAGTGTCCCTGATTTAAAGCGCTTTAATACCAATACAGCTTTATGGCTTTAAGGAGGGAAAAAAAAAAAAAAACCCAACAAAAACCCAACAGCTACTGCTTCTGAGACCCAGGTAAGACCCTCCTTTGTAGTGATTTAAAACACAGTCAATAAAATATTTACAACTGTTGGGAGCCAAAAGAAGGGTGTCTCCAATAAAGTTTTTATACATAAATAATATGTTCTCTCCCTTAGCTCTGTGGACATTCTTCACGGAAAATAAATTTATTCTCTGAAAAAAATGTTTCCATGACAATCTTCCACAACAGGCAGAGAGCAAAGGAACTTTATTATATATAACTTATCTTTTTTTAGTTCTCTTTGTTGCAAGGATTTTTCTCGTAGCACTGATCTTGCACTGCAAATGAGAAAAGCCCTGTTGGGCCTAGCGTTAAAGGCGTTGCACCTAGAGCTCAGCAATGCAATAGGGGAGCAAAGCATTGACAGAAAAGGAAACTTTGGTCAAGGCAGCACCAGTTTTCTCTTCATTTTTTGCAGGTGGTCTCCTTGGGGGTCCACAGTGACTCCTCCCAGACTCTTTCTGTGAGGATGAGGTTTGATCCTGCTCCCTGCAAGCACCGATCCTAAACGCAGATCAACACACAGGTTTTGCAGGGATTCACCATATCAGCTTAGAAACAGGTACCTCTGCCCTAGCATGGGCCCCACATGGTGGCTTCTCTCTTACTCCAGTAAAGCTTACCGAAAAAACCTACCCAGTTCTCTTAATCAGCGCGACCCCCATAAGCCCACCAAAAACACCAGCACCACTGAGTTCGCACCCTCGAGGAGATCAGCCAACAGAGAACCCATCGGGGAAGCACAGCAGAAGAAGTTTTACAAAGCCACAGAACTGAGAATTTCAGGTTTTTTGCTCTTCAGCTTATCTGAAAATAACAGCTAAGCCAACCTGGAGTTGAAGCAATGCAAAGTGTGGCTACATGGCAAGCAGAAGAGTACTCGAGATGGTCTGAATCTAGCCAGTACTGGTTTGCTTTGGTTCGGTTGCACCCCATGCTGCTAGGTGAGCACCAACACAGCAATCCACCGAATTCTTCTTCTGGCTGGTATCTACCTAATCATTGGCTTTGGACAGTTTTAGATACTTCTCCATAACCTTGAAGAGTACCGTAGTCAGCACGTAAGCTCTCGGCTCATTTTTATATTGTTGTTCATACAACACAACAGCTCAGGTTTTAGGCAGGCTATTACAATTCAGTTGCCAGAAGGTTTGTCGCACCATCTCACGACTCCTTTCCTTCTGGGGTTATATCCTTGTGAAGAGTAAGTGCTGCTCATTAATAACCTCCATTTTTCCAAGTGCAGGCTAACAAATAACTCAGGAGGGCAGAGGGGCAAAGATGCCTAATGTGTTATGTCCGCTGAAAAGCGTGACGCTACGGTAGCATTCTCCACCTCATTGGTGTAAAAGGAGACATGGCAAACTGCAAGATGTAGAAAGTAAGACCTATTTTAATTACCGAGACATTTTTAGGTAACACATGCCTACAAAAACAGACATACAGCTTTACATATCATTAAATATGTTAAAAATACAAAACTTGCAAGAACAAATACAAGGATCCAGATGTCAGCATCGCATAAGAACTACACCTGGTGTCAATTCAACCCAAACACTCGGCTTCCCTCAATCCTGCATATGCCACTAAAATTATAACGGTCTATGCAAAAAGCAGCACATTGCTGACATGCACTGTTAGTGACGTCCTTAAAACTGCTGAATGTAAACTTGAAAGCAGATTATCTCAAAAGGATAAGCAACTGCCACATGTGCATCAATTCAGCTCATCGCAGAACAAGTTGCAAGCTACAGCTGAAAAATATTAAAGCAATCTTCCTGGAAGACAGGCTGCACTAATGAACAGGCTCCCCTATTAAAGCCTATTCCCACTTATGCCAAGTATGCAACATAGAAAAGGATTGGAGGGAAGAGTTGTGGCTTTATAACAAGTGCCTGATGCAACTGGTTATTCTCCAGAGGAACAAACTGTTAGTAGGTGATCGCATAGCAAACCGAGCAGGTAGGTGCACATCAGCAGTTTAGCTTTTATTCTGCCTTATGCTCAAGTTCTTGCACGCTCCATAAGACGGATCGGGGAACCCTGTGCTGACACAGCAATCAACCTTCTGCTCCTGCTTCCAGCCAAGTCCTCACTGATGCCATTGCAACCATGACACTGTCCTTCAAATCATTTTCTGAAGTATCATATGTTAACAAAAGCATATGTTTAGCAGCTTCAATGCAAATTATGCACCTGTGTACACACACACACACAAACCTCTGTGAAAAGAATAGTGTCAAAGCTGTGAAAACAAACACTTAGAAGCAAGGAAATGTCAAAATTCAGGCTGTAGAAACCCCCTTATTTTATTCCCTCAGTGCATATAATTAAGAGTGGCATATCATCCAGGTGCAACAGTTGGCAGCTGTTAATAAAAGTGAACAGCATCCTGGGAGAAAGCCACCACGCAGATTTGCAGTAAGCACTTTTCAAAACAAGCTTTTATTTGGATATAGATAAGATTTAAAAATATGCAGAGAAACCGGTAAGAAGAGAACTACTAATTACATACTTACAGTGAGAGAAGAAAAGCATCTAGGAAACTGATATACAAGTATCACTGGAGGAATAACATAAAAAACCAAATCAAACTTCAAATTAAGTTCCTGTGGCTTTACCCTCTGAGCCACTAAAAGCAATGAAGGCATTCCAAGTTTCACAGCTTTACCTACAACCTCACAGTATTTGGGGGAGAAAAAAGGAAAAGGTTGAATGGAAAGACCAGTGACCACCTTAGAAACTCAGCTTTTGTTTGCAATGAAGTAGCTTCCTGACCTATTTGGTTGGCAAGATGGCTTGAAACACGCTCATGGCCCCCAAAACTCAGAAATCAGGCAAAGGTAAAGATCCTAGAACCATAAATGAGTATACACCAAATTTCCCAAGTTTTAAGCCAGTATTACTACTTGGGCAACCCTGGATCTTGAGATACGGACAAGGCTGACGATGGCAAGTCCCAGTGCAGAAGCTCTCAATGGGAAGCCCCCACCAGTGTTGGTTTCCCAGACGCAGAGCAGCGATGTCGCACGGGGAGGCACAGTTACCAAGGGCATTAACGGGGCAAGATCTCACTTGCCAACGCACCCAAAGGCCTTTGGCCACCAAGTCAAGTCTCTGTTCCCTGAAGTCTGTGGTGGAAGACACAGGAAAACAGTGAATTTACTCAAGGCAAAATTAACACCGTGACATGTGAAAGCGTATATGGCATCCTAACATCTGCTGTTGTCTACTGGCACCACTTTTGCCCATATTTCTCTGTGTCCACTTGCCTACATTCTCTTAAACAGTTGCTAGAAGATAGAAATCGTGCAAAACGAGTCGCTCCAGCCTTTGCTTTGGGTCACAGGTCCTGATGGGCTGAGATGAGAGCTGCCTCCTCCATCCTACCGGAGAAGGGGATGGAGGGATCTGCAGCGGGAGGAGGCTTACAATGGGAAAGGTGGGGTGCAGAGCCAGGGACCGATACCGCCGCATACGGACTTCTCTATACTCTCACTTACATAAACGCTGCTTAAACTGACAGCCTGTGCCCAGTCACGGGAAGCATTTTAGGAGGCTTGGCTGACGTAGAGCAGTCACGTAACCTGCCTGACCGCTGCTCCACCTCACATGGACTCCCCGGCAGTGACTCCAGCCCTAGCCGCTCCACACCTACCGAAAAGGCTGGGAGCCGCACCGCTCCCCACCGTGCTCATCAAAGAGCGCTTCGGAAGGCAAAGGCCGGGCACAAAGTTCGCACAGAAACGCGCCCGCTACGCCGGTGTATAATTTTGCATAACGCACGCAGCACAATGTGCCGCTAGCAGGTGACAGCCGTGCAGATGCCCTTTGGAAACACCTCCCTCCTTCGAGGAGGGCCCGCCAGGGTGAAAGAGGCATTTCCAGCTCTCTGCAGGGAGGCTGCTCTGCACACCTACCCACCCCAGCACCTCCAGGGTGCCCAAATACACCTCTTTTTTTTTTTTATTTTTTTACCTCTTTAATACAGACATGCATTCTGAACACGAACTCTTCTGTGAAAAGGCCACTTTTAATATTAATTGCTTTGCCTTCATAGAAGAAACTGCTAAACTGTATTTTTAGCCGCTGCTTCCCACTGTTGCAGAAAGCCACTTGACTAACTGTAACTAAAAATGTACCTTTTCCGAGCTTAACAATAGCGCCAAAGAAAATGATAAACAAATTTTTTGGCGGATAAGAAATCAAATGCTTCGATTTGCCTCAATGACTCTTTTTTGTAGTGCTAAAGATTACACCTAAAAGTAGTTAAATGTAATCTCAGTTCAAGTTTGTTTATAAGAACTTTGGCTCAATATATTGTCAATACATTGTCACTCTGCAACGCTGCATGGAGTTATGTGGACATTTCATCGGGATCCACAGCAGATAACACAATCTATTTGGTCTACTAATAGAGCCTCATGCCACCCCCACCGCAATGATGTCAACATAATCTCGGCTGTCCAAAACTGCAAAAAAATACTATCTTGCGATATCTGCCTCTGCCCAATTCCCATTGCCCAGTGACTGACCCTCCTGAGCACCAAGCAGAAGGCTTGAAGCCATCTGAGCGTGTATTGTGCACAGGCTCCCAAAGCTGAATAACAATACAGCTAACTCAGCGGGGTTTCAGAGCCACAATTTAAAGCTAAATTGGCTTGCTCTTCATAGAGGAACTATGTTTCCTTAGGATTAGCAATAAAGACTGCCTAAGCTGATCTGACAAATCAGCCTTTTACCCAAAAATGTCAGATTATAGGCTGCGATATTTTTATTCAAAAGCAATGGAAAGAATAATCTGTTCGACATTCTCCTGCGCTCAGCTAAAATACACTTAATTGCATCAGGCACTACCAACCATTTTTCAAGCCCAGAAAATAATAACATGCCTGACATTATGGCAACATAAACCGCAGGAAGTACCATAAAAGATTTGATTTAAAGCCCAATGCTAAAGACATTCATAGGGAAGGTTTAAAAATCTCACCTTAGCTCACCCTCTGGTGCTGAGGTGCTCATAGGAGCTTCTGGTTCCCATCCCACACAGGTCACTCAAAACGCATCGTCCATCAAACTGCCCTCGAAGCAGCCGGTAAAGTAACTAGCGTTTGGCCCACAGTATATAACATCTCATGCTCTCCTGAAGACCTCTTTAGCTTCTAGCAATTTCAGGGTGAGGTAATGGCAGATTTTTGGCATCCGCTCCGCATTGCCTTGATTCTGTACAATGCATTGTGTCAGTGCGATGGATCCGAGCCTAGCTGGGGACTCATTAATCCACAGATTTCATTTCTAAACACACAATTTTCTGAAACAATAACGTGCATTAACTCCTCCAGAGTTGCTAAAGTCTGCTGCAGATCAAAACCTTTTGGGTCCCCCTTGCTGAAGTTAGATATTTTGGTGGCCATAACGGCCCAGACTCTGCCAAAGCAGCCACCAGACATTAGCAGTAAGACCCCTATTTTATACCACTATGGCAATTTTATTGACATTTAGGCGATGCCCTTGCTCCACAATGGCTTTACGAGACAAAAATCAGATGTCAATTACTTTTTTTGCTTTCAAAACACACGCAGGCACTAATCCTGGAATAACAGGCTCATAAAACATCAGCTTAGAAAAATGCAGCAATTACACTGATCCAGCGAGCTGTCCACAGGAGACGGCTTTGTTTCCACATTTTGCTTCGCTGAACTCCACTTGCGAGTGTATTAAGTATACACTCCTGCAGATTAACTTTTCCTCTGCAAGTGAATGGACTGGAAGACTATACACGGCCAATTTCTCCCTCACCCCATGGAAGGAGGGACAGCATCAGGCCCTTACGGAGCGATCTTCTCTTCCAGCCTCTGGAGGAGCATGGTGTCACTCTTGGGGGATTTCCCCCCCCAGACAAGACAAGTTTAGGGATGGAGGTGGGTAGGGAGAGATGACAGAAGTAACTGTCACGTGCAGCTACTGAAGCCATGTCTCGGACAGCTCCGTTAACTCCAGCCCGACTTTGGCCACCTGATGTCTGGAGGAAGAGGTCTGGGCTGAGCGTCGGTGTCACCTGGGCTCAGATGCTGGCACTGCCGTACCTAACTCTCCAGCGCCTGGCCTGCTGTTCACCGAGATTTCTCAGAGGGCGCAAATATAGCTTAATCAATGGGTCTGGCCCTTCGTGTATCAGGATGCTCTTGTGGCAGTACTTTGCCATGGAGACAAACCATTCCTTACGTAGAATGTCCTCTTCCCGCGGAACCTCCTCCTGTGACCTGCTGCCACCGGTCCCTGCTCTCACAGCTCCCGAACCCATTCCCACCCTTGGCAGCCTCAGCCTCCTCTCCAACACAGCCTTGCGCTCTGAAAGAAAGGAGTCTGGGTAAGCAGATGTTTTTCTTCTCTTCCTCATATCACAGGCAGAGCTCAGTCACCCGTGGTGGGCTCCGTGTAGGCAGAGCTGCCGGCAGCTGTGAGGCAGAGCCAGTTTGGGCACGTTTCAGCTGCCTTTGGCTGGAGGCCACGCGAGAGCTCGGTAGAAGAACATGCCCGGAAGAGCTGAGTGTCCATCAGCTCTCTACTCGGGGTGAAATTCTCATGGGGGGGGGGGGGGGGGGGGNAAGCATTCACCCCTCCGGTTAGAGGGAGGAACCTCACTGAGATAGGACCTCACCTGAAGCAAATCATTAATTACTCTTATCTCCTCTCCATTAACTCAAATTGCTTATCCATAAATACCCAGAATAGGTGGATTTTCTGGGAAGATGGACCTTTGATTAGTCCATTTGAAACTATGCGACTGATCTTTCACTCACTGAAGTCGACAGCAAGAGCTTCCTTTGATCCCGTGGTATAAGATCAAGTCAGACGGAGCTCAGAGATCATCGTCCCTGTCCACAAATACGGATGCGGTGGCTTGGCAGGAAGGAAGTGTGATTCTCCTGGAGTTTCTGCTTGTCACTTTGTCACAGTGTGCGTTATTCAAGACATTGAGGGAGGGGGAAAAAAAAAAAGCAGCAGCAGGCCTGGCAGCTGAGACAGAGGGGCGTGTGGTGGGTCTTTTTATTTTTTCCCCTCTTAACAGACTGAGATAAATGTAGCAATCCCAAAACGTGGAGGTGGGAAGGACGTGTGTGTGCATGTGCCTTTTATCAACTGGAGGATCATTGGATGTATCTGTTACCAAGGAGAAGCACACACTTGGTAACAGAAGAGAACAAAATTATTTTTTCTGCATTCCTATACGATAAAAATCACTAACCTTATCATTTTTCTCATGATGAAATTCAGAGCCCTATATTAAATTTCACTCCGTGACAAATTTACTGGAATGAAAAAAGGAAAAAAAAAAATATCCAAGAGTGTAGGAATGCAAGCTACCAAGATGCAATCTTAACAGCAGCACGCTTACAGCGCTGCTGGAGCTGGAGGAAATTACACTGTGCTTAGCTCCACTGGTCCAAGGAGCTTTCAGCAACAATAAGGCGTCCGGCTTTGGTAGCCCTCTGTTAAGGATCTGATAAAACAGAGGCAGAAGTCAGCCGGCTCAAACAAGAGCAGCACAACTCTTTATCGGGGGGCCCTAGCAGGCTTGTCCCTGCTCTGTTTACCGCCCAACCAAGCCCCTACTACTCTTTATAATGTTGTGGCATATCCTGATTGATGGGTAGAAGCCTCCACTGAAGGGTTCTGGATAATAAACAAAAGCTGAGACCCTCCGTGGACTTTTCTTACCGACACCCTGGGGGAAAAAAAACATCCAGGGTGCATCTCTCGCATCTTTTGCCATGCAGCGATATCAACAACTTCTAATCGCCGAACCGTACCCCCTCCCGCAGACAGACGCAGCATCTCCCATCGCTTTGATGAGCGAGAAGTACCTGTATGTACCTACACGCTAAACGTCGCGACTAGAGTGCGCACAGTGACTGGTCCTCAGCAACACACCGTTAAAAACACATTTCTGATCAAAAAAATAAGCGAACAAACGGCGG
>WAAD01019877.1:144515-171732 GCA_013389945.1 Fregata magnificens
AGGGAGGGAGGGGGAAAGGGCTCATTCAGTTTGAATCTGCGGTAATTTAATCCGCTCGCACGCGGCGGGAGCAGATGCGATCCAAACCCGGCAGCCTGGCTGTGTTCAAATCCGGCTGCCCCCCCACCCCACCCCAAAACGGGGGTGAGCAGCGCATCCCTCTCTGGAATCAAACCGGGGGTCCCGGCTCCCGGGCAGCGCCCCGACTCTCTCTGCCTGTGGCTCTGTTTTATCGCTGCCCGGGAATATCTCTTGTGCTGCTTTTCCCCACCTTCCTTCCCGAGCGCGCCCGAGTCTTTCTCACCCCCGTGTCGGGGAAACGTGCTACCGCGACGCGATCGTGACCGCCCCGCCCGCCCCTCCGGCGGGCTCCGGTCCCTCTCCCCGCCTCGTTCGCCACCCGCTTCTCCATCTTATGCCTCCCGGCCCTCTGCTCTCTTCTGCCGGCGGCGTTCTCCTCCTCCTCCTCCTCCTCCTCCTCCTCCTGTTTTGCAGCGCGGGGTTCCTGGCTGAGCCCCCCCCCCGCAGTCTGCATCCCCCAAACGCTCTCCGGGGCTTGGTGGACCGGGAGAGAGGAGGAGGCGGCGACCCGGGCACCCATCCGCCGCAGGCTGCGCCCAGGGGAAGAGTCATTTCCCTAGCGATCTTCCCCACCTCGTGGAGAGGGAGAAGAACGGGGCATACTGCCATTTGCGCTGCCCAGCCCGCTTCCACCTGGCTGGAGGCGGCGCTGGCCGGGGGGCGCGGGGACGGGAGACGAGGCAGAGCTACCCTCCTTTGAGTTGCCGATGGTCACTGATGCTCTGCCCCGCTTTGGGTTTCCGCCGGACAACCTTCGGTTCATGCTGTGGGCGACCCGACGAGCAAAACGGTTAATTCATTGAAATGCCTCAGGGCTCCTAAGGATTTTAACCTAAAGCCTATCTTTAGCGTGGTATCAGCAAGAAAGTAATCAAGGACCCCTATTTAGCTTTAAGCTTAATCTGCGTTTTCAAGTTTTGCCCGCGTAGCTGCCTTAGTTAATACTTTGAAAAAAATAAATCATGCGCACCCTGATAGATGGGAGCTATGTCAGCAAAACCTCCCGTAAAGATGCAGCTGTACTTGATAAAAACCGGCTTAGAGCTTTGCTGCAATCACACTCCCGCCCCATGTGAAGCTATTTTTCCCACTAGAGGGCTGGCTAGCACAGCTCTCTCCCCGCGCACACGCTGCCACCTCTTTTTAAGCTCTTCTTTTGCTCCTTAAAAATGGCATACCAATTTTACATCACACCGCTGTCCATTCGCCTGTGCTTCTGTCTCGACCACACTCCTATCACTTCACTGGGAGAACCGTAGCCCTCTGGTCCCTTCCGCTGGAGTAGTCTAACTGCGTGACTAATCGGATTTTGGCTGGCACAGGTGTTGGTTAGCCATGTGCTCCTTCCACACCACCTTTCCTTGACATCACTGCTTTGGTAAAACTTCCTAATTTAAGTCAGAGCCGAGCAACGTCATGATTTTACCGCGCCAAACGTAATGGATAACGATCTGTAGTCTCCCATGTGTCAGTCCAGGCTTCCCAGGCGATGAATAATCAGATTAAAACATACCCAGGTCTGGCTTTAGGCAAAAAGTGGGCAGCTGCCCTGGGAGGCTGGTGGCGAGGAGCTCTGGGCTGCCCGTGCCGGAAGAGGTGTTGCTGCCAGAGGCGCTGAGCCCTGCTACCTCCTGATGACCCCACGGCTGGGGCCGGTCAGGGTGCAATTGGGGTAGGAGCCCTCTCCATCCACCTTGCCAGCCCTCTTGGCCCAGCCGTGTGGGGAGTCATGCCAATCTCCCCCCACACTTAAGAGATGTCCTTATCCGGACCCCATCTCTTTCGTTGCAGCTCAGGAGGGGTAAGAAAGCATCTAGTCTGCTAGGAAGAGAAGAAGAGGAGATGGAGGGAGCGGGTGCCCATGCTGTGGGGAGGTGGTGGCCGATAGCTGTGTGGGATGAAGGCCCTTACTGCAAGGCAGAGTATGGGGAAGGAGAACTGGGGAAGCAGACTCGCACCACAAATTTCTGGAGCTGAGCTGGCCACCTGCCACCATCCGACTTCAGCTCCCTGAAACTTTTACTGACCCCTCCAAAATGTATTCCCTGTGGCTAAATACAGAGCGGTTCCGTTGCCGAGAACCCTGGAACTGGCTCTGCACCACCACACTCAATGATATATATGTTTTCAGATGAAATTTCAAACAAAACAGAAATCCAGCACTGTCCCAGTAGGCAGAAACTGGAGAAGGGAAAGCTCCAAAGCCAATAAATAATATTTTGGGTTTAAAATATACACTTATCCCATGCTCTGGATACATTTACAAATACTACAGTATGCAGCCACGTAAAATAAAAGTCTGTGTGTTCTCCGACCTACGACTAGCCCAAGAGATCCTGGGAGCAGTTTGGTCCCCTGTGGGAAGGAGTAGGGACACAGGACCATGACACACTGTCTGAACTGACGGCTGCTGTGCTGAAGTTGTGCTCCTCATAGCTGGGGTGCACTTTGACGTGACACGTCCCTGACAGCAAAACCGGTCCTGCCCCCACTCTCCCCCACGGTGCAACGCTGTGCCAGCGTGTTTGTGCCGCTGTGCTATAAACAGGGTTGGTGAGGTCGTCCAGGCTTTTTAAAAGTGCCAGGAAGTTTAAGACAACTCCTCTACTGACCTGGCCACGAAAGAAATACAAGTGGAAGTGCACAGTGAGGCAGTGCAGGGAACCTTCTACCACACTGTGCCATGCCCATCTCATCCTCTGACAACTTACCCCTGTTATCAGACCTTCCTCACCCTCCTGAATCAGCCGGGACTGATAAATCCGGCTCTCACCAAATCTGAACAGTCCAGAAGAGAACATTATTGGTGTTTCCTAAATGAAAGCTGGAAGGGGGAAGGTGCCCTGTGTGTTTGCAGGGAAGGTGACCCAATCCTTGCACAGGTCAGGACAGTGGCAAGGCTGGATCGTTCAGTGGTGAGCCTGGGTCTACGTCACAGACTTCTCTGGTCAGCGTGATATACGTGAGGTTTTTAACAATATTGTTGTATGGGTAAAAAAAAAAAAAAAAAAAGAAAAGAAAAAGCTGTACTGCAGACAGTTACATCAGAAGAATAAAAAGTATATATTGTTTTCCAGTTGTGCAGAGGCTATATTCTATATTATTTAAAGGTATGACTATGCTAAGAGGGTTTGCAACTATATTTGCTATACAGCTGTTCTTGTAATGGACCAAATACATGTTTCAGACAGACAATGCAAGAATTCCCAAGTGTCTCCTATGCAGGGAACTGGAACAAGGAATAGGAAACATGGCTGCCCAAAAGAATGCTGGAAGACATGCCTGGATGCAGCTTCTGGCTAATCCTTATACGCAGCGATGGAGCGCAGAGGAAAGGCATAGCCCTCTTTCAACGGTGACAGCGTGCCCTTGGGCAGGAAGAGCTGTAAGGTAAAGAATGCGTCCGTTAGCAGCAGGAGACCAGCTCATCGTTTAAATGGCAACATGTGCCACGCAGCAAGAGATGCTTAGCATGCACAGGCCAGCATCCTCCGCTCCCTGGCTATAGAGCTCGTCTCAGCCACCCCACGCTGGCCTCGGCGTCTGTAAGTACGGATGCCCAGAAAGGTATGCACATGGATGTCAGTAAGTCCTTACTGGCATAGGAGAGGTGAGCTGAGACCGTGTGCCTCCATCGTCTGCTTCCCTGCTGGTGCCACCTGGGGAACTGGGGAACCTCACCCAGTGCAAAACAAACTGGATCCTTCCCTTGCCCAAAGGAATATGTTTTCAGACAGACAGACCGAGGTATGTGCCTTTGTTTAGGCTCACAGCTCCCACCTGGCTAACAGAAACATGGTTTTGGCCACTGGGATGACTAAACAGATGTTAATAGTATGTTTTGCCGTCAAACACCTGAAAAGCAACCTTCTTTTAAAAATAAAACTGGCAAGAAATGGCCATTGCAGCAAACATTAGGAGAGCTCTGAAAGAACCCAGTGAATATTTTTTTTTAATTGACTCAACTGAGGACTTAATGAGTTGACAGTATGCTTTTAAACAGGCGAGACTGCTGCCTTCTCACAATTTCTATCCTGTCCAGCTGTGCCCATCAGGGTGCAGTCTGGATGGAAGGGGGATCAAAGGCTGCATTCATTTCTGTCCATGCTTTAATTTAAATTTAACTCCAATGTGCTTTATTTTGAGCTGCAGTCTTTCTAGGTAATGACATTTTCTGATTAACTGTTGAAATTACTAATGAATTAAAGGCAGTAGTCTGTCTTCAGGTTGCAAAAGCTGTAATAACAAGCTACTAAAAATAATTTACAGCTTGATTTAAACCCATGAAAGAGAAGAAATTCAGAGTTACCCTGGCAGTATTGCCCTTTGCTATCTTCAGCATTTTAACATATTGTAGTAAAACGTATTATTGGCTTGTAGACTGGGAGTTTTGCAGCCACGAGGAAGACTGAGGCCCCTGGGCCCTGTCCCCAACGTCAAGGTCTACCCGTGCTGAATCCTTCAAGGGGTCAAACGTTACAGCTGAGTTCCCAGGCTACAGTACCACGTCCAAGGAGGATGTGGCTGGGGACAGAACTGGAAAACGCTGGTCCAGCAGCAGAACATGGCACCGCAAAGGAAACGTTTGTGAGCCTGAGAGCCCATCAGCAAAATGCTTTGCCTTACCGTGCTGTTGCCTCTTCTGGTGCAGCTGGTGGTGGCAGCTTTCCAAGCACTTCTTGCGGAAGCACGGGGCTGTCGCCTCGGATGCTCGAATTCTCCTTACGCCTCACCTGCATATGCAATTCACATTAATTGCTCTCACTCCTTCTGAAGAGATCCGAGGTCCTTGAGTGAAGGAACGATGAAATCTCAGCTCTTTTCAAAGGTACGATGGTAAATGAAGAAGCAAGTAAACTCCTAAGTATGCTGCACACGAGCAATGAGTAAATTCTGTTCTGGTCAAATTAAAAGTGGATAATTTACCATTTACCTGCCACATCACCAGGCCTTTTGAAGTCAATGGTTAACTGCTGACTTCAGTCAGGTTGTAGGGGAAACCCTGACTTAGGACTGATATCCTAGGTTAAAAAAAAGTCATCCTGTTATTGCTTATGCTCTCTTTGGTATTTTGTTCTGCTTTAAAATAACTGGGTTTTTTGTGGTTTGGTTTTTTTTTTTTTTTTTTTTTTTTTTGACAGCTGTCTAGTTTTGTAATATTTGGGTTTCAGATATTGCAGGGATATTAATTTAAACCAGTTGGGTTTATTATATTTTTTGAAGTGAGAAAGTGTTTGTATTTGTTCTTAAAGAATTTATAGGACATGTTTTTTCACAGTGTTTAAATCCCTGTCTGAGTTCAGACTGACAAGAACCTAAGTTTACTGGCACTTCCACAATAACAGATGAGGTACCTGGTTCAGCAAGGGTGCCCTTTCTCCCCTGTACTGCAACATGGGTAGCAGTGAAGAAGACAACCCTTTCAGTATGACAGCGATGTCCAGTATCGACTGATAATGTTATGACTCATGTGCCTACATATGGGTACTGCAGATACCATTCAGCCGACAGTGACAGTGGTATTTCTAAACCTGTGTAGTCTGGTAATCATAGAGAATGAATGTACATCACCTTTCAATCGTTGCAGGAAGAGGACTTCTACAGTTAAGCTTTCATGAGCTTGAAACTTGTATTTGAAAAATATTGAACAAATTTTGCCCTCAAAAATATTCAGAATATAAATATATATATATATATCTCTGCGCAAAAGTACCTAAGCAAGCATTGAAACTACTTGATGACTTTTACAGAAATATGTTGGCAATGGGGTTATCTGTCACTGTGTCTCCAAGCACCACAAGCTCTGCTATTCCTGTGCTCCTGCCAAAATCTCCAGTTCGCTCTCTGCCCTGCAACTTCTGTAATACAGTTATCTGCAGCCAATATAAAAATCAAGAGCGTGTGATGACTTGGAGGTATCATAAACCAAACTGAATTTAATATCAAAGTAAATAGTAGGGGGTTGCTGTATTGCTGATGTTATTCTTTTTCACATTTCCTTAATTAAGAAGTTCAATTTTTGAATTTAAATTAAACTGCTGTGAAACCCTCTTTGCAGTGCATGGTGTCATAACATTTAGGCCCTTGAATTTAAGTTTCATTTACATATAGGGGAACACAAGAGTATTGTATAATTATGCCCACGTGAAATACTTTCTCTTTTCAAAAGGCTTTGGATATCAGTGATGGGTGACACATAAAGAAAAAGGAAATCAGACTTTTGTGAACCTCTGGAATTAGTGTATCGTGCAGAAAAAGGCATGAGGTATTATGAATGCTGACAAAGCCCCTTCAGTGGAGTTCTTGGGTCACTCCATGGTGTCACGCTGGCACACTGTTATTGTGCTCTGAGAGTGATTGAAATGCATAATGAGAATGAAGATGAGTGTGTATTTGAAATAAAGCTTTACATCTGAGTATGGACTGATGCTAGTCCAAATGATCCTGTAAACGTCACGCCAGACAACATTCAAGCAAGTAACCTGCCAAAATGGAAATTCAGAATCAATATGCCCTCAAGCTGTAAGATTGCATCTCCTTACTCTTCTCCATTTTCTTGGCAATAAGTCAGAAAATATCCCAGTTCCACAGAGTCCAGTGTAGGACTGGTGGTTTTCCCATTGTTGCTGCAGGCTGAGCGCCATCAGCCCGTGTCTGCAGTGTGCTTGCGCCTACAGTAATTGCCGTTTTTTCAGCCGAAGAAAGTCAGCTATTCAAAGGCTTTCTTGCAAGAAGTGTTCCAAACACCTTGTTTACATCCATGCTAAAATGTGAACAAACCAGTGATTTCACTCCTGAACTAAGATTTCTATGTTTTATTTAAGTCTGAAATAATTTTTTATGACTGAATGAATTGTTGGAAAGCAGAGTTTTACTGCGATAACACTATCACAAAACTGTCGCAGATACGTACTCTATACATAAGGGCTATGGGAGGGCGACTACTTAGGGACTGGACCTGAAGTGCTCAGGTCAAACCGCTCACTGTCTTTGCCAGCGCTGCCTTAGCCCTTGCTGCAGGCTCTTCCTCCACGGATGAGAGCAGCAAAGTGTCTATCCTCATCAGCCAGATGTGCATGGGGACTAACTTAAGTCACGTTCCTTCCAGCTCCTACCCGACAACCTTCCTTCAAGGTATGTAAAGATTGCTGCACAGAGGCGTACAGCAGGAGCGGACACGTAGGGCACAGTCGGCAGCACCGTGTTGAACACCCGCTTACGGTTCAGCTCAGGCTGGCTTTAGCTTGAGTTACCGGGATGTTGCGTGGAGCAGCTCCGCCCATCTCAGCTCTGGCCCAGGCTTCCTCAGTTCTTAATAGATGCAGAGTAACAACTGCTCTCCATACTGTCAATAAACAGGTTCCCATAGGCTCATAATATGCTAGATATGTAGCCTGTTAACCGGGCAACACTTCCCCTATGAAAAATATAAAAGGAGTGATGCATCTTCCCGATCGCATAGCGTGGCAAGGAAAAACAACAACAAAGTTCAACCAACCATCATGTTGTTGGCCATTCTGACTGTTGCACACAAACCCCTTCATAAAACTGCTATAAATACAGACCTTGTTAGTGTAGTTAGTTTTAATTAAAATTTGGGAAACTTTTTACATTTAATCAGATTAAAAACCTTGAAATGAACGTAGTCTTGTACTAAGCTATGAAAATTCCTCTTGGTGCTTTGCAACTGAAAACATTAATTTTCCAAGTGTCTTCCTTTGTATACGGATAGACTTGTGGCATGATTGTTGCAAATCTCATTTGCAAATCACAGTTAAATTGCTGCAGTCATGTCTCTCTGCATGCAACTTCCCCAACTATTGAAACCACATCAAAAATTCGGTGCTGGGCAACCCAATTATGAAGTGCACGATTTTTTACAGGTGAATACTTTGGCATACATTCAGGACTGGCATAGCCCTGAAACACTTCCAAAGTGATATTAGCTTAATAATAAATGAATTTAATGTCAAATTATGAATCCTGTTTGTGTGATTTTACCTAAATGGGACTCAGTATCTGAAATCTCTAACAATTCACAACTAGCATAAAAATCTATATGGGACTATTCTTAACTCGCAAGAAGAAAGGGGTGCACAGCATTCCGCAAACATGAAAATAAGTACAGGACCAATTCCCAGTTTCTTTATTTATGAGATTCATGTTTTAATAGGACAGCTCACGCAAATAAAAAGGCAAAGATCTGTTTTCGATCCTTGCTTCCAGAGCTTTGCAAACATTGAAAGGCTGAAGCAGGTGTAGAGGATGAGCAGTGGAAGCAGCAACAACATAAGGAAGGACGTGATGCTGCTGCACAGGAAGCAGGCAGCCATGCCAAGCATAGGTGAAGAGAGGGATGACTTGGAGGAACTCACCCGATTTCAAGTGGAAACAGATGATTATGCAGTCAGAGCTTTTTGACTGGAACATAGTATGATCCCTTTGTGATCTAGGGTACTTTCTAACAGTTTTTGACATCTCCTGATTCCCACCAGACTTTGTATCTATGGCAAAAGCCTCCATGAGTTAACTAGTACCTGTTTCCCACCCTCCATTTAGTCCATGGATATTTCAATCAACAGGTATTTCAGCTTGATGCCAGGCTTGCAGTTTTTTCCTTTTGTGTGCTTAAAAGGAGGACTAACTGGACTGAACTCAAAAAAAAAAAAAAAAAAAAAAAAAAAAGAGAAACATGTTTGTTACCTTGAAATTCTTTTAGTGTTAATAAGGGCTTTCTGTCACATGGGCTTCTTCTATTTAATGATTCAGTGTTGGTTTAATCCTGAGCATATAATATGTGCCAGTCTGTTGTCATGGAGGTAGTTGCGATACGCTTTCTTTGCGGGATCAAGAACGGAGGGCCTGGGCGAGATCACTTTCTCACTCAAGCATGAAGGACCCTCATAGCACAGTTACCAAAATCTGAGGGGTTTATTTCAATAAATTTATTTATTGTAAAATGCCTGTAAAGTAAAATGATTTTAATTTCCCTGTAAAAGTCCGGACACATATACATTGTTTAAAAACCCAGATACATACCAGGCTGGCCACTGTTCATCTCGCACAAACTCTCACAGGACAAGTTAACCATGAGCCTCCCTGCCAGACCCTCAGGCAACAATTTGAGAAAACAGATGGGCCTTACATTGTGCCCTGAAGGTCAACGGACGTCAGCTCTGCTAGGCCACTGGGAGAAGTAAATTCCTGAGCTGGGGATGTTTCACACAGAAAGCAGAGTTTACACTCTCCAGATGTTCAAATTCAGGGTGTGTCAGCAAAAGCTCTCTGGCTGGTCTCAGCCATCAAGATAGTGCTTAAGGGAAGAGAAGAGGAAATTCCTCAGGCAGCTACGCTGTTTCACTAGTCCAAACTGGTGGTCTTGGATTCACAGCATCAGAATCGACACAGGAACCAATGTCTGGAAACAAACATGGCATGCAGGACCCCTGTCTCGATAGTGTAGCTCATACAAAAAAATTACACAAGAATATCATGTAAATGACCTGAAAGTTTCCTGCAGTATGAAATTTTTTTTTTTTTGGTCAACCATACTGTTTCGGTTTTCCTTCCAAAAGCTTGGGGGACGCACTGTGCAAAGCCTTCCTTCCAAAGCTCGTTTGCATCCCACCCATGTTTTAGTCCACAACTGAATCTCTCAACATTGCACAGTTCCCTTCCCGCACAGCTACACATCGCCCTCAAATCCCGGATCCTGGCTTGGGCATCTGAGACTGCCACGCTGTGGCAGCAAGCAGCCGCTCCTCCAGAAGCCGCCCCCAACTCCCTCATGGGGAACTTGGCCAAAACCAGCCTATCTGAACGATGCTCGCTGCATACTTAAAGGGTTGTTTGCTCTCATTTATTTTGTTTCTCTCCAGGTTATTTTTGCTTTCTTGCTTATTTTTCAGCTCAGAAGTATTAGCAGCAAGCCCAAGTCCCCTATCATGTTGGTTCAGACAAAGAATACAAAACAGTAGGAGCTCTGGGACTACTGATGGTTTAGACCATTTGCCCATGTCTCCAACTTCCCCCTCAAAAGAAAAAAATATATGTTGGTGAAACAATTTTTCCACAAGATTTTGTTGCCCTTTCTCTTACTGGTGTCCTCAGTAGAGATGGGTTTCTTGCCCCCAGCTCCCACTTTGGCAGCAGCTGCTGCTGTGGCCACTCAGGCTCTGGTCCCAGGGATGCCAGGGGAAGATTTGCTTCAAACGCTCAGGGAGAGAGAGAGGATAGGAGTTGGCCAGTGTTAGCAGAAGGAAAGTTGCCCAGACTGTTAAAGTGGCTGGCAGACTACCAAGCTCAGCAGAAAACAGCAGTTTCTTCAACAGTGGCCTGCCTGGCAACTGTAACTGCAGCCAGTTCAGCAGGACACAGTGCTCAGCAGCTGGCACTGCACAATGCTCCCCTGCTGCAACTCTGGGATCTGGATAAAGTGTCCAAGACACCCTAGATCTGGCACCACCACCAGATGCCTCTTTTCAAACCCCTCAACAATGGGCAGCTGGCTCCACCACCAGACAGGGGATGTCCAAACTGTCTTCATAATCCTGGGCACCCCTGCTGCAGTCCTGAACCTCAAGTGTACTGAGATAAAACTCCCAAACCTCAAGTGTACTGATAATAGTTTTGGAGAGGGTTTTGTTTGGCTCCAGCCTTGTCTCCACATGAAGATCTTGAAGCTGCAGACTAAAACCAGCCTCCTGACACCACCGGGAGGGCTGGCTTTTGCACTCCCATCTGATTCCTCAGCCAGCTCACCTGCAGAGCTGGCACTAAGGAGGCCCTCATTCAGTAACACTAATCTGAGCATCTAAAAATCATTACTCATGCCTCCAAAAATCATGAAGCCGACTTGAAAATAAGTCTTAGCCTTTCTGTCTTTCCCTTCTGGTTTCTGGCTTTTTTAGGTTTGTGTTGCACAGGTCATTTAGTCTAGCCCTAAGCATATGTGATCTCTCAAACATTTGTTTACATAGGTAATCCATGCTCAAATGAACACTCCCATTTAACAAAATCAGACTAGTCCTAGTGAGGAAGTTTTACAAATTAGGCCCTAAATATGTATGGAATGACCGAATCCATTTTGGGTGTAGAAAGTGCTATTTACAAATTTTCTGCAGAGATGTTCCAGTCAACACACCGTTGTAAATCCTCCAATGGAAAACTAGAAGCCAGTTCCTGCTGGGTCCAAATAAAGCTTTTACATTTTTTACTGGTAGACTTTCTAGAGAAATGGAGAAAAAAATTACAGATAAAAAACAGTTCTAGGTTTGTGTATTTACATGATTACAGCATCACTCAAAGACGTGGCTGAATATGTCAGGATATCAGGTTGATTATTACAAAACCCAGTAGGTTATGCATTTCTGCACCTGTTTCTATAGCAAACACATACCTTCTCCCCTGAATCAGCACTAATTTATCCACCTGGCTGATGAACACTAAGTATCATGAAAGATTTGGCAGGGAAAGGGAATTACTCATGAAAACTTTGGCTTTGGTATCACTTTCAGACCCTACTACTCCCTGTCTGCTCTTAACTTAAATGGCCAAAAGAGATAATGTGACTGAGGCACTGGGCAGGCATTCCTGCCTATCAAAAATAACACCTTAGTCCATTTAAAACATGGCCCATCAATACATACACAAAGGAAAAACAAGGAGGACTAAAGAAAAAAGCTGCTAAATCAGATCAGAGTATTCTGCACTCCTGTAACCCCATCTGGAAAACTGCATCTGGTTCTGCTCTCCACAACTCAAGGAGTAAGTTGGTAAACTGAAGAAAATTCAGAAGAGAGCTACAAGAGTGAAGAAGGGCCTAAATAATACACTTTACAGTGGAAGAACTTGGTCCTTTTAAGCCTAGCAAAGGGAGGGAGTGATTGCTCATAGTTTGTGTGTCTAAGTATGAACACAGGCTCACAGACAACACTATAATGAGATCCAGTGATTGTGAGCTGAATCTAGACAAATTCAAGCTATAAAATAAGACACATTTTTAACAGTGAGGGTAATTAACCACCACAGCAACCCAGTGAGGCATTATGGCAAAGTCTCCTTCTTTGGAATTCTGTAAATCAAAATCAGATGTTTTTCTAAAAGACATTGTATTTCAAACAGATAGAGGCCTGATGCTGTGTGTCAAACAGGAAGGCAACCTAAAGCATCGCAGTAGCCCATCTGGCATTATGAACCATAAACTAGAATTATTCTTTTGTAATGAACCAGATTCTCTGGGGAGAATCAAGAAAAAGTTTTGCTGTCGGAATTGGAAGTTACGTTGGTGGAACAGGGAGAGTGGAAAGGTGAAGCAAAGCATCATTTATAGGGAGAGACACTATCTTTTATTCAATCAACTGATACAGTTTGATCAGCTTTCACTAGCTTGTCTGCAGTTTTTTCCAGCTATATCCGTTCATCTAATAAAATATTTTACCTCCTGACAAACCCAGCTTCACTTATCATACAAGGTGATTGAAGGACTAGTCACAAGCTTGTCATTAGAAAATGCAAAGGGAGAGAGAAGCGGACTTACCATAAAGATGAGAAGAAGCTGCAAAACATGGAAGGGTGAAGGACAAATGGGAGAAAGCTGTTTATGTGATGAATCCAGGGATATATTTAAATACCTAGTGATTAGGTACACAGTCAAAATGCAGAAATTCTTGGTTTACTCATCACAAAGGTGCTGAGCTCCTGAGTGTGTGTGGAATTTGGCACAAAATGTTAGAAAAGTGACAATGGCTCAATTGCTTCATCTGCCTTTCAACCTCTGATGACCTTGTGTCCTTCTTCTCTTTACTTGCATATATTTTGTATGGCATCGGGAGGGGCCTGGCAGATCAGCTGCTCACCCTCTCGGTCAAGTAATTGACATTTCACAAATCCCTAGATGCAGTGACTTCTGTAAAACAAACCATCAGAGCACAGAAAAGCGTTGGCTGAGTGGGCAGCAAAGAGATAAATGATTTACAAAGAGAAAACTACAGATGGCTCCTTACAACATAAGGCACATCCTATTTTTCTGAGGCAGACCTTTCCCCTCCTGCATTATATTGTGTGAAATTCCTAACCCTTCAGAACGGAGACTATCATGGCTTAAAATTGCTGCTCTGGTATGAGCCATCAGTAACAACCTTGATTTTGCAGGAACGTTCAATTGCAGGACCCAGGGCACTTCCAGATGCTTGCTGGCCCCTGAAGGACCAGAGATGGAGCAGGAAAAGTGAGTGTGACGAGTGTCCAGTCATACTCATCATCAGCTTGCTTCTGATGCCAATAATCCTACAAGCACCTCAGATATATAGCAAAGTGTTTTACTGTGCCAGACAGTCAAAGTGGGTATGAAAAACCAATCAACTCACTGACAGTGAATATTATGTAGCAAGAAGATTATAATGAAATACCTTGTTATTAAGTGCACTGCAGCATTCTGAATCACTTACAGTTATAAGTACTCCTTTAGTGTGTCCCCTAAAATACAATAATATAGGATAAGAAATGACAGATGAAAAAATAGATCTTTATCTTGAAACAAATAGAATAAGTAGTTTTAAGTGGAGCAAAGCCACACATAAATATATTTAAAGCATAATATTCAAAATTAGTCCATTCTTACAAAAGTTTATTTTTAGAAGTAACCCTAGTAATATAACAGGATGATTTTTATATATAGGCATTATTACTTGAGGGGGTTAAAGGCTTGGACTCTCAATAACCAAGATTTTATCCAATCAATTAATCTATAATGACATATGTAAATACATCATCCTGTGACCAGACAAAAGCCTAGTTTCCCCAAAACACAAAAATGTGTACAAAAAAGCATGATTACATGAGCTTCATTTTCTTAGTTTTCTAAATAAAATGCTAACAAACTTCAGGGTAATTCAAGGCATAATACATATCTTCACAGTCCATGCCAAATGTATCTCATTTCCAGTTGGTTGATTTCCAAACAGTATAATATCAAAAATACAGAACAGTTCTAAGAATCTTTCCAAAATGTCAGAAATAATTACTTCTGAAGTATGTCTCAATCACTACGTTTGAGAAAAATATCTGAATAAAAATCTTATTTAGAACTACATGTATTCAACATTAATGTGTTTCCAACTATACCTGTGTGCTTACAAGATATTTTTCCTAGAATCCACTATAAACTTACCTATATTTTTATAACATATCTCATATTTGTGGATATTGATTAATTACAGAAAAACAGAGTAAAGTAATGAATATATTGGAAAATATCTTTGCAATGTATGTTTCTCATCACAAAAATCCCCAGGCATGTAAACATTAAGAAAATTAAACACATGTATACACATGTGCAGGACAAGGATAATGCTAATGAAGGCACTGTGGCTGCAGCTAACTTATCCCTAGAGACCTCACAAATATATTAAAATTAAAAGACAGAGTTATCAATTTATTCTGGTTTAACTTTAGGATAACATGTTTTACATATTATGCTTCTATTTATATACCCACTTACAGGGTACGTCAACAGAAAACAATGCATTGATCTCAAATAAATAATTCACTTCAGCTAATATATTAAGAATGGTCCTTACAGAAACCCTTTAGTCATACTCCAGAGTACAAATGGCACCTCTAGAAGTACAAAGGATATCAAGAATGGCCTGAAAAAGATGCCACAAGCCAGGGCCCATCTGGGAATGCCAGCCAAAATGCTTTGCTCAAGGAGATGTGTGGCAGTGCTGGGGAGGGAAGGTAGCTGGCCCACAGGGCACTCAGCGGTGCCTGTCACTACAATGCCAACCACTGCTTTCCAAAAACACTGGTTTGGGTTGGGGAAAAAAAATAAAACCACAACAGAAAACCAAACAAAAATCCCTCTGCTATGAAGGAGACTTTTCAAAGGCAGGTACAGCTATCAGGTACTAAATTGCCATTGACAGTCAATAGGAATCAACTGCCTAACTGCTACTTCTGCCTCTGAAAATCCACCCTAAGGACTGTACTACCACCAAAAGGATGGCCAGAGTTTAACCTTTATCCAGAAAGGTTTCCTTACACACCACAAAAACACGCTTAGATTTCACAAGTGTTTGAATTGCCCATTGACTGTCCCAAAGATTTTTTTTTTTCTTATGTGGCCTTCTAACTTTCGGTTGCGTATAAGGGCTTGTCACAGAAATCTTTGTCCATGCTCTTATTTTCTGTCCTTGAGCATTTTTCTGTTTTCAGCAAGTGAGGATGACCTCATGGCACTTACATCCTGTTTCTGCCAATATCCAATTCTTACACACTACCCAATACCAAACAACATACAGTAACTCACTTGAAGCAATACCAGAGGCAAGAGGTAGGCAAGGAAGAGAAGGCTGGTTGCAAACTGTCACATCACCAACTACAGCTGGCACTAATTCCTGCATATTAATATCATCTGAAGAAAGGGTCATGCAAATTGCTGTTGGTGGTTGGTCGCATAGCAACAGCAGAGCAAGCACAGAAACCTAAATATTGCCAGGCTAGAGAGCCACAGCAAGCTCTCAGAAGGCAAAATAGTACAAATACATAATTAGTCTGCAGAGGAACAGGACAAAATAAATGAACACTGCTCTTTTTAACAGGAAATTAAAGATGAAAATCCAGAAAAACACAAATGGCTTCTCTGCTTCCATGAGACATGGGAAGGTTTAGGGCTAAACTCCACACGCACCTGCAACTGTGGACAAGTTCGGCTGCACCTGGCCAGGAGGGTGATGGAGGGACCCTGCAGCTACTCTCCCACTTCCATGCTGCATGTGGACCTGTGAGTGATATTATCAGGAGGGTGGCACTGGGACATCTGACAAGGGGCCCTCCCCCGGACGCCCGTCTTGCCTCCCCCATCCACAGACCTGGGCACCGACACAGCACATCACAGGGCCATCTAGTTCCTATGGACTTCTGTGGGACGCAGTCTGCGGAGTGCTTTCATGGCTTTGGGAAATGCATTTGCATTTGTAAGTCTCTGCTGCTTTTTGAAGAGAACTTTGAGACTGCCTTGGAAAGTAAAGTTTGCCATCCCTGTGAACAGAAGTGTGGCTGAAGGGTTTCCAGAGTTTCTCCAGAGTTTCTAGCACCCTGAAGGCATTATGATGCTTGAGCTGAATGTGCTACCGCTCAGGCCCGGGATGGCTGCCTGTGGTACCTCCACAAAGTAACCGAGGATCACTCTACATTCACAGTAGGATTTCAAGAGTGCTCTTCAACTATTTTAGGTACTTCAGCAACCAACAAACCACCTTCCTAACTAGAACCTTCTGGTTGTCCCAGCAAAGTACATAGGCTGAATTTCCACCTCAGCCACAGTGACAGGACACCTAGGTGCACTACGTGACACACTGGAAGGAATTTACACTGGCACCAAACAGTTTACTGCTTTTCTGCAGAAAAATACAGGGCTTCCATCTGCAGACCTGAGCGACGAGCACCCTGCATGAGTGAGCACTAACTTCACAGGCACACAACGGGATTTTTTGCAAGTTAAAACAACTTACATATGTTTTGTAGGAGGCTATGTAATTAGCTGAAAATTTCACCTCAACAGTATATTGCTATTTTGACAGACTTAATTTCAGTTAATGAGTTCAGAAAGCCATTTTTCTCTACCCAATGAAATGTAAACACACCTCATGAAGTATTAGGCAGAGTCAAATACAAACTGATATGTATTGGTGTTTCATGTCCTCTCATTTTGCAATGGACTGCTTAAAGTCATTTACTTTTTTCATAAACAGTAATCCACCTGGGACCTCCAAGTGAGCAGTGACTTCTCCTGAGAGGCACCATCATGCACATCTGACAGAAGGGGTGCCATGGCCAAGTGGCTAAGCAGCAACACAAGGATGCTGTAGGATGGCTACAAAAAGAAGCCAGCTCTCCTGACTCCCACAGTACCTTACATCTAGATCTCAGTTATATGCAACTCAGGCTCTTATAACACCCCTCTCCTCATAGTACTCCAGTTTTTTAGCATAGCACATGAAACAATGTATCCATCATATAACTGTTTTTCTCTCTAAGTAGGGGAAGATTCACACATGCAGAGTAATGTTTATTTTGGCAAGGCCTGCTTTGCTAATTATTTATATTTGAAATGATTGCATTTCTACTTTGCCAAAAAACCCCAGTGAGTTCTGCAAATGAAGTGTGTAACAGCTCAGGTAACAGTTCATGGTCAAAGAAGGCATGGTATTACACATGCATTTAGTAGCAGGTATACTCACACTGCCAAGAGCTGCTAGAAGCCTATGACCCATGTAGTCAGACAGTGCAAAACAGCAGCAGAAGGCTTACATCTCACTGCCAAGCACCTGCAGCCATCCAGTCAAAGAACTACTCAGACCTGGTTTCCACACACACAAAAAAAAAATGAAAGCATGCAGTCTGGATAACGACTGTGCCTCATTCCAGCTAAGACCCTGTTCTGGACCATCGGTGAGCCAGGACTCCAGCACTTACATTGCAGCCTCCCCATGGCCGGTTCAGACACAGCCAGCCAGCCCACCCCTAGTGCTCCTTGCAGTCCTTCCTCCTTTCACAGCTCATAGTCTTTTATCTCCTGCCAGTGGTCAAGTATTTGATGTTGGCATACAATTGACACCAGAGGTATTTTCCAAGTGCTTTCCCTTCCCAGATTGTTGATTGCGGTCTTCAGACTTCACAAGGCCCAGGAGCCCTTTGGATTGCTTAGGGGCTTAGCACTTGGACGTGGATCTTCAAAGATTGGGCTGGGGTTTGACATGGCTTAATTCAGTCTTGAATCACAGAAACTACCACCAGAGGCAGGGGATGAACCATCCTCTGCAAGAATCCTTCTGCATGCAATGTAAAAAAATAATCTGGTTGTTAGTGGCCATGGTGTAGAATGTATGTGTGTGTATATGAATATAAAAAAATACATATATATATATAATGAATTTCCTACCAAGAAGCATCTGATGAAAACGCAAATGAAATGTTTTCAAGTTGTTCTCACACTTAGTTTTCTGACTGAAACAGGACTCACGGGCTGGGGAGGTTTGGATGCAAGCTGGCACTCTCCACTACAATGCTTACCACTTTTAGAGAGCAAAGCAAAAGGTCTGGAAGTAAATCCTGAAAATAAATCAGTGATAAAAAAAGGTAGTGGGAAGAAGGCTGTGGGCAACAGCAGGTGAAAGGGACAGAAGGTCATAAAGGGTCAGTGACTGTGGCTGTTGGTGTGATGAACTGATGTCACCAAACCCCTGGCAGACCCTGATAAAAGGTTCATTCGAAGAGCATAGGGAGGCTGGAGCGCCACAGGCACGAGTCCAGGGATTTTAGGCAGCACTACCCCATGCACAGCAGGCCAGACAAACCGCTCTAGTTTCTGCTCTGATTTAGATGGGCCCCATGATTTACACAAAAATATGCTGACAGCCTTGGGAAACTGCCTGGATGAATTGCAGCCACTTTATATCCTCCTCCCGCAATCTCCTACGTGCAAAGTCAGTGCACCATCCCTTCGAACTTGGCTACACAGAAGAGCTGTGCTGTTCTAACGAGACTAGTTTAGAGCAATATCCCTGATGTTTGACAAAGTTATACTGGGATAAAAAGGTTCATGTTGGGATGGCTTATCACAAATGCGTATAGGAAGTTAGTTATGCTGGAGAACAGTACAAGTCAGTCTCCATGAAGAATATAAATACCATCATTTGGGGAGGAAGGACAAGTAGAAGTATAAAAAAATATAGGTGATAAAGCTATTTCAGTGGAAAATCATCTTTAGACCAGGCCTTAACATGTAGCACAAAATCTCAGCTGGAACAGAAAAACGTGCTAGAAACTGCTTTTAGATTATTCTCCCTAAAAAACCCCCACNCACACAGGATTTTTGTTTGATGGTTGCCTTCTGAATTCAGGGGCATATCAGATCCTTATTACTGAATAAGGAAATAAAGAGTTTCTATGTGGAGTAACAAGTTCCTGGACTTTGTTCTCAGATCTGTGCCCCTCATGTGCTACGAGATCAAAGTGATCTTTTATCCTGTGAGTTATCATTTGCCCAAGATATTTACTGCCATTCCACAAACACAACTTCAGCAAAGATAAATTATGAGCCTCATTTACCTCTTCTTAGTGCGTACATAAGTGCCATCTTCTGGCCGCAACAGGGACTGTAAGAGAAGTGGTAAAATAAAAAAAAACCCCAAACGCCAAAAGACAGTTTTAAATCTAAGGAGTAAAGCCTGTGAAGAATTATTTGCTCTAGCGATAGTAGTGGACAAAGAACAAGTGCCTACAGATTTAATGTGAAGAAATTTCATCTGGAAGGTGAAAGCTTCTTCCTAAAGTTCAGAGCCATCACATTTGCAAACATCCTTCTAACGTTAATATACTGAGTGGGGAAGGACAGACACAAAGCTCTGCTTTTAGGTGCATCTTAATCAGGTAATGTCATTTGCCTCAGTTGGAAGCAGCTGTAGCCAGTGGCCCAGAAAGTCCTTCTTACCCTGTGTTTCCAAGATCAACATGCTGAAACCTGAAAAGCTAAATAGATGCCACAAATGAGGACGGTGCCACCAGTACTTCTCAATACTACCAAGGAGAAGTGTTCAAATCCCTCTTAGGGTATTTTAGTAGAATTTCAGAGAACCTGACATTTGTCATCCCTCTACTGTGTTGTTGGGCTGCAGCAGCAACACAGAACCGTACTATGCACCTGAATCAAGTGAATCTCAGCAATCTGTCCACGCATCTCCCATGAAGACCGAGACACCTACCTATTGCCACATTTTATAAACTTCGACCTAAGAATTGTTGTCTCTTGCATAGGAGTTCTTCCTCCTCCTTCAAGTATAATCTGACTAGAAATTTTTACCAGTATATTGCAAAAACAAAAATGCCTAAAAGTTAGTTACATATTCCTTCTTAGTCTTAAATACTTCGTATTTAAGTAAATCAAGTATCCCTACTAGTACCCAGAATTTTATTGCACCCCACAACACTTAGCTGCCTTAAAATCTCATCTTCTGAAGTAGTGACTACATGACAACTACATGAACATCTTGATGTTAAAAAAAAACCCAAACTTTCTCATCAGCATGAGGAAGAAACACCAAAAAAGCCAACTTCCAAAAGCTAGAAAGCAAATAATTACAACACACATCTACTGTTCTTGGTGATTTTTAAGCCTCACGCATTATGGAGGAGGAAAAAAAGACTGAACATGTTTTTTGAATGCCTGACATAGACAATATAAAATAAGGCACTTTAACACAGGTTCAACAGAATGGGTTACTTGTAAACACAGATTACACAATATACTGCAAACAGATTATACATAAATGTAAATCACTTTAAAATCCAGAACCTCTTTTGCCCTAGGTAATATGGGCAGGGAAAGAGATAGGCTAAAAGGAACAATAGAGAGCTATTATTTATTGTTTCTCTGCAAGATGTTTGGCACAAACTCTTTTGAGCCCTAAAGTGAGCTTGATGGGTTTTGTGATAATCACAGCAGACAAAGCCCCCAGTGCTTCTGACCTACTGATGCCAGCAGGAGGTTAAGCACAGAGTAAAGGAACTGAGGCCTGCAATAACATATCACCGAAACCCACTGAAACCTGTGGAAGATTTCTCTCAGTGAAATTCAGAAGCACAGAACTTAAATAAGGACATCAAGGTTTGATCCTATTTAGAAATGATTTTGCAAAACATATCAGTGCTAGAAGAGGTGAATGTTCCCAGGTTTTACTCACAAGAAACACAGTAAGCTGAAAGCTGGTTTCATAAAGACAGCATTTTCTGCTTCTGTTGACTGCGTGATCTGATTTTTCTTCTCCTAAATAAACAAGCAAACACAGAAAACAAGAAACATAATTCCTACGCAGTTGGACACAGTTTTTTGCTTATTCTCACCTCACTTACGGAGGGCATGGGAAAACCCCTTTGAAGTCAAATTTCATTTAGTCCAAAATTAAATACTTTGTTTTAAAATACCTAACAAGAAAGGGGATAAAGAATTAGGACCACAAAGTTACCAGAAAGAGGCACAGGTTTTACAAGTGGTGAACAGTTTCACATTTCTAAAATTTTTATTGCTATTGGCTTACACACATGCCTAGAAATTAACTCAAACTCAGAATGGTGGCTGCCTTCGAATTGCAGGCTTTTTTCAAATAAATGATTCACTAAAAAATGTCACTTGTGACTCCTAATTAAAAAAAAAAGACTTGCTTCCTATTTTGCAGGTTTTCTTAAGCGCGGCATAATTAAGTGACAATGTGAACACATTTATTACAGTTGTTCTTATAAACCCCATATTGTGCTAAAGAGACTATTAACCATCACATATAATATGTATTTCTGTATCTTTCCTTGCCCCATGTCCTAAATTCCGTATGTTCACATCATCTCTTAAGCCACAGCTAAACACTGAATTTTTCAAAATAATTAATTAGTCTTTGTTTAATGGCTGTTAGCTCTCAGCAGTCTCTGTGCCTCTGATGGACAGCAGGAACAGCAGTACTGCAGTATTACCAGAGAAGGAAATAATTTCTGACATACTTTGATCTTCACTCTTGCACCTACAATAAAACCTTGTCTAGTCTCATATCTTGCCAGCCTCCACATCAGACCAGAAGAGGCTGGTGAGATAACTATGGAGGAGCAAAGTGGGAAGTCTGTTCTCATGTGTCTACCAGCAAAAGCAAGTCTAGATTGCACAGAAAACCTAAATGTCGGTTTGTCTTCTACCAAGTTAATATTGTATCCCATAAGCTTTCAAGTGCAAAACCTCCATTCACTTAATAAGGAGTTGCAAAGTGAGCTCATTATTATCTTGCTGTATGATTTGGAATCTCTGTAAATACTGGGGTAATATTCCGCATCTACTGGAGGCAGGGGATTAGTGGGCAGCCCCATTTCCATACGTTATCCAAGATACTTTGTTAAAGGCAGAGGTTTCCTCCTGTCTGCAAAATATTAAAATAAACTGTTACCCTAAGCATCAGATATAGACAAGCCACACCCTCAATAGTTAGATATCCATCAACAGCAGTTTTAGATATTGTCTCATCAGCAGTAGAAAAAACCAAGTATTTTTAACACCAAAGCCAAGTATAGTAAAATTATGGCAGAGCATAAAAATCTAAATGCTCACAGCAGACAAAATCCATAAATTTCCACTGCTCCAACTTGCCTCAATAAGTAGTTCAAAAGTAACCCCCAGCCAGAAAGTAGTATTTCACACCATGCTCAAATCTTGGCATTCAGTGAGAATACAAAAGAAAGCCCCACAGCTAGAATATCTTAAGTGCAAACATCAGATCCAGTGGTCTGCATCAGAGGGCTGCCTGCAGAATCACCTTATTTTACTTTGGTCACTTTTATCACTCCAACAGCGCAAAGGAAGAGTCAACCTCTGAGGTGACCATCTGTTAAACTTCACAAGGTTTTCTAGGTTAGAACCCAGAACCTGAAACTATACCTGTGTACTTACGGTGGAACTTAAAATCAAATTGAAAGCTAGTTCTGCCCAAAGCTTCTGCACACTCACTCACTCCACTAAGCAGGCAGGCAAAACGCTCCCTGTCCTATGAAGTCTCCAAAAGGCTTTCAAAGCACAGTTCCACTACAGCCTGCCTGTCAGTAATACTTGACTTTACAAACAGTAAAAGAACAGATCAGCATCCATAAGCATCAGTTTAACTCTCAAGTACAGAATCATGGTACCAGGCCTACAAGTTTAATCCGGCCAAACAGTGAGGGAACAACAAACTTCTCTCAAAGACATATTGATTTCAGGGATCTGATTTTAGTGTGGCCTGTATTTGATGCCAACATTTAGAGAACGGTAAGTAAATGCCTCTCTGTGGTGTGAGGCAGATCTACACAGAGTGCCAATCACATTGCAAATATTTATAAATCATGGTAAACATAGAATCATAGAATCATAGAATCATTAAGGTTGGAAAAGACCTCTAAGATCGTCAAGTCCAACCATCAACTAACACCACCATGACTCCTAAACTAGCCCCTGGAGTGCCACGTCTACACCTTTTTTGAACGCCTCCAGGGTAGACGACTCCACCACCTCTCTGGGCAGCCTGTTCCAATGCCTAACCACTCTTTCAGTAAAGAAATTCTTCCTAATGTCCAATCTAAACCTCCCCTGGTGCAACTTGAGGCCATTTCCTCTCGTCCTATCGCTAGTTTCTTGGGAGAAGAGTCCAGCACCCGCTTCACTACAACCTCCTTTCAGGTAGTTGTAGAGAGTGATAAGGTCTCCCCTCAGCCTCCTCTTCTCCAGACTAAACAACCCCAGTTCTCTCAGCCGCTCCTCATAAGACTTGTTTTCTAGTCCCTTCACCAGCCTCGTTGCCCTTCTCTGGACACGCTCCAGCACCTCAGTGTCCTTCTTGTACTGAGGGGCCCAAAACTGAACACAGTACTCGAGGTGCGGCCTCACCAGTGCCGAGTACAGGGGCACGATCACTTCCTTACTCCTGCTGGTCACACTATTCCTGATACAACCCAGGATGCTGTTGGCCTTCTTGGCCACCTGGGCACACTGCCGGCTCATGTTCAGCCGGCTGTCGACCAGCACCCCCAGGTCCTTTTCTGCCGGGCAGCTCTCCAGCCACTCTTCCCCAAGCCTGTAGCGTTGCATGGGGTTGTTGTGACCAAAGTGCAGGACCCGGCACTTGGCCTTGTTGAACCTCATGCAGATTTGTGGACAGTGACCTTGATGAGCAAGCACCTATGCACACAAGCTCAGGCGATCTGGAGTGGTATTATTTTAGTAAAGAATATAAAGCCACAGCAATATATTGAACACTGCAGGAAAACCAGTTTTGTCTTTCTAGAGAAGACAGGATTCCAGGAAATTCAAGTCAAAACCCAAAATTGGCCCATAAGTTAAACTACACCGGTAAATTGGCGATAATGCGCAAGTGATAACTAACCCTTATCGAATGAGTCAGAGACACTAATAGGCAGACACAGATAATCAAAGAACAGGGAATACAACATTTTTATGGATGATTGCTGACAATCATTTTCCTTGTCAATAATGACGCACGATGCTAATAATAATCTAGGAGACTGAGCAAAGTTTAGGATTCCTAACATCTTCAAAGATCAAGACTCAATGTTACTGCAAGAAAAAATGACAGACATATCATTATGTAAAACTCTTTAAATGCTTAAGCTAACTGAAATTCAGTTAAACTGGTATTTCATTATGTACAAAATGACAAGGACTATACTGAATTCAAAAACATTTCAGATTTCAACAAGCTTGAATAAGACTTGCATATGTATTTCATCAGCTGGTACAAAGACAAAAAGAATCATTACATCAAGTAACCATAATTTGTTCTCAACAGCAATTTCCATACGTTGGTGTGCCCATTTATTGCCCATCTGTCAGAAACAAAAGCAAGCTGAACAAATGAAACCCATGCACCAACACAAGTCAAAACTGTTAAACGTAAGACATATGTAATAATATGGAACAATATTTTTAAATATATATTATATGAACAATAAGAATGATATTAAATGCTCTGTGAGCCACACTGGATTGCAAGGTCTTTGAGGCAAGGACCATCCTTTATATTGTACAAATACATAACACGATGCTGGGCATCGTACACCATATATTTATACAATGCCTAATATTGTTATAAAAGCAACTTTAAATAATAAACCCACTGCGAGCTCAAGTGCCTGCAAATGTAAAATTGACAAAAGCATAATGAAAAGAACATGCTTTTTGTTAAGAAATTATATGATTCTCTCCTCTCTCTATAGGTAGTCATAATACAATATAAGCAATGGCAAATTTTACTTCAAAATTACTGAGCATATTATCTTGATGAAGCAGATCTGCCTTGAACAGCAAAGCCATAGCTTAGTAAAACCCAGACTTAAGCCTAAAGCTGCAGTAATTAACCTACTTCACCCTACCCAACCCCCAAATCCTAACATTCAGCCCCTGAGGAATCAGAATTTAATTCTCAATGAACAAAAGTTGCCAGGGATAATTCTACAGACCCTAAGGATTTGCCTATACTGTACGCAGGACCATATTAGAGCACAGACAACTACAACAGACAACAACTACCCCAGATTTTAGCTTGGTAGGGGAACGGGCACAGAGCTGAGCACAGCAAGGTAAGCACTAACACAGCTAGCCCATCGAGCACCAAGGCACTGCAGCTACCAGCACTTGTACTAGACAACTTTGAAACACACCTGGGTACACATATGTATTTTTTTTTCCCCCCTGCAGGTTACATAAAATCCAGTTATGCACAAAGTCTGATTACAACATGCTACAAAAGCAGATTTTTTTAAAAAGAAGATTAATAATTTAAAAATACCTAATACATAAATAGCAATGAGGAAAACTGGAAGTATTCAGCACTCAGTTTTTAGAGGAGCCACCTCTAGAACCTGCAGTGACACCCTCTGAAAGGCAAATATACAATATAAAAAACTTAAGAAGTTTAAATAGGCAAAAGAACTCCCAAATTTATTGTGAATTTCCAGAACCACTGGCAGCCTTTCCTGTCCTGGTACTAATAGTGTGTTGAGAGCTGCATTTGTATTATCAAGTATATATTGAAAGGAACATAATGTCAGGTACTCAACATTATAGAAACAGCTGTCACCATTTAACACCTAGGTTTTAAACCCAAAAATTAATCACCAATGCAGGAAGTCCACTCTCTCTCCCTAAGCCCAGAGCCCTCAAAGAAATCATTCTTACTTCTCAGAAAGCTTCTTAGCTCATGCAAGAACTGGACAGAGATAATTTGCATTTTTTCAACCTCTCACCACATAATCCAGTTCTACCTTTGCTGTTCATATTTTTCAGATGGCAGAACGAGCTACCTTTTGTGAATTTTTGGACAGCGACATGAACAAGAACAGTAGTAACAGCTACATGATGAAGTAATTTACCATGTTGAAACTGGCAAAAAAATCACAAAAAGCAAAGACACTGACATTAGATAGGCAATATTATGCCCCCCCCCCCCCCCNACTCTTCTCTAGCTTGGCACCTTTCTTTAAAAAAGAACTATGAAAGCTAGAATTATTTTTTTCTGATAAAAGACCAACCTATAGAAATTCATTACATCTGGAAGAGCTTTCCATTTGCCACTAGAACCTATTTTAAAAATTCCTCTGAATATCAGCCATATAACTGTACACAAACTCGTCCTTATGCATTTCATAACCTGAGTAGAAAAAGAGTTCCTGTTACTGTCAACTTTCTTTGAATTTCAAAATATTTGCTTTTAAAGAGGGCTAATTGCTGGACAGCCATACATTGATGACAGGGAAAAGAGACTCCCGAAAGTAATCTGCAATTGATTAACAACTCAAATATTGGCCACAGTTTAATAATAGAATGCAAAATAAAGCCAAATATACTTTCTGGAAGATTTTTGTAACATTCTGAGTTTCCTCTTTGCAATTTACTCCATTGCTGATGTACTAGACTGGAGCTAAACAATGAAATTTTAAGTTAAACACTAACATTTTGGACATACCAGATCATACAGCACTCCCCAACCCTCAAATCGTTGTGATTTGACACCCATACCAACACATTACCAGTGTACTCGGCAAACGTGCTCTTTAATAAACGCCAATAGCCCACTAATGTCCTCAAAACCACACTTTGACGCATACATGCAGTTTTCTCATGAACGTTAGCTGCCATTGTTAGTGTGAATGTAGTCATTATCTTCTTTACCGGTGCAAAACACTTGACTTTGAGAACAGCCTCTCAGTTTTTCTGTTTTATAATTAAGAAAGCAGCACAGTTTCTTCCACTGTGATGGCACGGCCCATGCTAGGTACTAAAGACACTCCAGCGCCGGTCCTTCGCTCTATTCAGAGCGGGGTTTAGCATGTGCTCTGTGCCACCCGCGAAACAGGATTACGGGGGATTAAAAAATCCCAGCAATTTTTAAGTGCGAACACGAAAACGGGCGCCGCTTTCACGCTACCACCCCGCGGCTCCTTGGCCCAAACGCCCACGCTGCCCCGCACCCCCCCGGGGAACCGAAGCGAGCCGAGCCAGGCCCAGCCTAACCCATCCGGCCCCGGCCACCCCAACAACGCCACAGGAGCG